>CM024553.2:133762-240575 GCA_014182405.2 Eucalyptus sideroxylon
AGAATCATGGCTTCCAAAAGCATTCGATCAATCGAGTCCCATCATTTTGCACACCACGGCGGGATGAAGGCCTGCTGAAACAAGAACACGAAGGCTCCACGAGAGAAAATTCCCTGTTTTCCATAGAAAATTCCCTTTCCGGCCATTTTTGGCTGAAAAAACACAGTGTTGGAAATCGATGAGAATCATGGCTTCCAAAAGCATTCGATCAATCGGTCCCATCATTTTGCACACCACGGCGGGATGAAGGCCTCTGAAAACAAGAACACGAAGGCTCCACGAGAGAAAATTCCCTGTTTTTTCCATAGAAAATTCCCTTTCCGGCCATTTTTGGCTTGAAAAAACACGAGTGTTGGAAATCGATGAGAATCATGGCTTCCAAAAGCATTCGATCAATCGGTCCCATCATTTTGCACACCACGGCGGGATGAAGGCCTGCTGAAACAAGAACACGAAGGCTCCACGAGAGAAAATTCCTGTTTTTTCCATAGAAAATTCCCTTTCCGGCCATTTTTGGCTGAAAAAACACGAGTGTTGGAAATCGATGAGAATCATGGCTTCCAAAAGCATTCGATCAATCAGTCCCATCATTTTGCACACCACGGCGGGATGAAGGCCTGCTGAAACAAGAACACGAAGGCTCCACGAGAGAAAATTCCCTGTTTTTCCATAGAAAATTCCCTTTCCGGCCATTTTTGGCTGAAAAAACACGAGTGTTGGAAATCGATGAGAATCATGGCTTCCAAAAGCATTCGATCAATCGGTCCCATCATTTTGCACACCACGGCGGGATGAAGGCCTGCTTGAAACAAGAACACGAAGGCTCCACGAGAGAAAATTCCCTGTTTTCCATAGAAAATTCCCTTTCCGGCCATTTTTGGCTTAAAAAACACGAGTGTTGGAAATCGATGAGAATCATGGCTTCCAAAAGCATTCGATCAATCGGTCCCATCATTTTGCACACCACGGCGGGATGAAGGCTGCTGAAACAAGAACACGAAGGCTCCACGAGAGAAAATTCCTGTTTTTCCATAGAAAATTCCCTTTCCGGCCATTTTTGGCTTGAAAAAACACAGTGTTGGAAATCGATGAGAATCATGGCTTCCAAAAGCATTCGATCAATCCCTCCCATCATTTTGCACACCACGGCGGGATGAAGGCCTGCTTTGAAACAAGAACACGAAGGCTCCACGAGAGAAAATTCCCTGTTTTCCATAGAAAATTCCCTTTCCGGCCATTTTTGGCTGAAAAACACGAGTGTTGGAAATCGATGAGAATCATGGCTTCCAAAAGCATTCGATCAATCCCTCCCATCATTTTGCACACCACGGCGGGATGAAGGCCTGCTGAAACAAGAACACGAAGGCTCCACGAGAAAAATTCCCTGTTTTTCCATAGAAAATTCCCTTTCCGGCCATTTTTGGCTTAAAAAACACGAGTGTTGGAAATCGATGAGAATCATGGCTTCCAAAAGCATTCGATCAATCGGTCCCATCATTTTGCACACCACGGCGGGATGAAGGCCTGCTGAAACAAGAACACGAAGGCTCCACGAGAGAAAATTCCCTGTTTTCCATAGAAAATTCCCTTTCCGGCCATTTTTTGGCTGAAAAAACACGAGTGTTGGAAATCGATGAGAATCATGGCTTCCAAAAGCATTCGATCAATCAGTCCCATCATTTTGCACACCACGGCGGGATGAAGGCCTGCTGAAACAAGAACACGAAGGCTCCACGAGAGAAAATTCCTGTTTTCCATAGAAAATTCCCTTTCCGGCCATTTTTGGCTGAAAAAACACAGTGTTGGAAATCGATGAGAATCATGGCTTCCAAAAGCATTCGATCAATCGAGTCCCATCATTTTGCACACCACGGCGGGATGAAGGCCTGCTGAAACAAGAACACGAAGGCTCCACGAGAAAATTCCCTGTTTTTCCATAGAAAATTCCCTTTCCGGCCATTTTTGGCTTGAAAAAACACAGTGTTGGAAATCGATGAGAATCATGGCTTCCAAAAGCATTCGATCAATCCCTCCCATCATTTTGCACACCACGGCGGGATGAAGGCCTAGAAACAAGAACACGAAGGCTCCACGAGAGAAAATTCCCTGTTTTCCATAGAAAATTCCCTTTCCGGCCATTTTTGGCTGAAAAAACACGTGTTGGAAATCGATGAGAATCATGGCTTCCAAAAGCATTCGATCAATCGGTCCCATCATTTTGCACACCACGGCGGGATGAAGGCCTGCTGAAACAAGAACACGAAGGCTCCACGAGAAAAATTCCTGTTTTTCCATAGAAAATTCCCTTTCAGGCCATTTTTGGCTTGAAAAACACGAGTGTTGGAAATCGATGAGAATCATGGCTTCCAAAAGCATTCGATCAATCAGTCCCATCATTTTGCACACCACGCGGGATGAAGGCCTGCTGAAACAAGAACACGAAGGCTCCACGAGAGAAAATTCCTGTTTTTCCATAGAAAATTCCCTTTCCGGCCATTTTTGGCTTAAAAAACACGAGTGTTGGAAATCGATGAGAATCATGGCTTCCAAAAGCATTCGATCAATCCAGTCCCATCATTTTGCACACCACGGCGGGATGAAGGCCTGCTGAAACAAGAACACGAAGGCTCCACGAGAGAAAATTCCCTGTTTTTCCATAGAAAATTCCCTTTCCGGCCATTTTTGGCTGAAAAAACACGAGTGTTGGAAATCGATGAGAATCATGGCTTCCAAAAGCATTCGATCAATCGGTCCCATCATTTTGCACACCACGGCGGGATGAAGGCCTGCTGAAACAAAACACGAAGGCTCCACGAGAGAAAATTCCTGTTTTTCCATAGAAAATTCCCTTTCCGGCCATTTTTGGCTTGAAAAACACGAGTGTTGGAAATCGATGAGAATCATGGCTTCCAAAAGCATTCGATCAATCAGTCCCATCATTTTGCACACCACAGCGGGATGAAGGCCTGCTGAAACAAAAACACGAAGGCTCCACGAGAGAAAATTCCCTGTTTTTCCATAGAAAATTCCCTTTCCGGCCATTTTTGGCTTGAAAAAACACGAGTGTTGGAAATCGATGAGAATCATGGCTTCCAAAAGCATTCGATCAATCCCTCCCATCATTTTGCACACCACGGCGGGATGAAGGCCTGCTGAAACAAGAACACGAAGGCTCCACGAGAGAAAATTCCCTGTTTTTCCATAGAAAATTCCCTTTCCGGCCATTTTTGGCTGAAAAACACAGTGTTGGAAATCGATGAGAATCATGGCTTCCAAAAGCATTCGATCAATCAGTCCCATCATTTTGCACACCACGGCGGGATGAAGGCCTGCTGAAACAAGAACACGAAGGCTCCACGAGAGAAAATTCCCTGTTTTTCCATAGAAAATTCCCTTTCCGGCCATTTTTGGCTGAAAAAACACGAGTGTTGGAAATCGATGAGAATCATGGCTTCCAAAAGCATTCGATCAATCAGTCCCATCATTTTGCACACCACAGCGGGATGAAGGCCTGCTGAAACAAGAACACGAAGGCTCCACGAGAGAAAATTCCCTGTTTTCCATAGAAAATTCCTTTCCGGCCATTTTTGGCTTAAAAACACGAGTGTTGGAAATCGATGAGAATCATGGCTTCCAAAAGCATTCGATCAATCCCTCCCATCATTTTGCACACCACAGCGGGATGAAGGCCTGCTGAAACAAGAACACGAAGGCTCCACGAGAGAAAATTCCCTGTTTTTCCATAGAAAATTCCCTTTCCGGCCATTTTTGGCTTGAAAAAACACGAGTGTTGGAAATCGATGAGAATCATGGCTTCCAAAAGCATTCGATCAATCGGTCCCATCATTTTGCACACCACGGCGGGATGAAGGCCTGCTGAAACAAGAACACGAAGGCTCCACGAGAGAAAATTCCCTGTTTTTTCCATAGAAAATTCCCTTTCAGGCCATTTTTGGCTTAAAAACACGAGTGTTGGAAATCGATGAGAATCATGGCTTCCAAAAGCATTCGATCAATCGGTCCCATCATTTTGCACACCACGGCGGGATGAAGGCCTGCTGAAACAAGAACACGAAGGCTCCACGAGAGAAAATTCCCTGTTTTTCCATAGAAAATTCCCTTTCCGGCCATTTTTGGCTGAAAAAACACGTGTTGGAAATCGATGAGAATCATGGCTTCCAAAAGCATTCGATCAATCAGTCCCATCATTTTGCACACCACGAGCGGGATGAAGGCCTGCTGAAACAAGAACACGAAGGCTCCACGAGAGAAAATTCCCTGTTTTTCCATAGAAAATTCCCTTTCCGGCCATTTTTGGCTGAAAAAACACAGTGTTGGAAATCGATGAGAATCATGGCTTCCAAAAGCATTCGATCAATCGGTCCCATCATTTTGCACACCACGGCGGGATGAAGGCCTGCTTTGAAACAAGAACACGAAGGCTCCACGAGAGAAAATTCCCTGTTTTTCCATAGAAAATTCCCTTTCCGGCCATTTTTGGCTGAAAAACACGAGTGTTGGAAATCGATGAGAATCATGGCTTCCAAAAGCATTCGATCAATCGGTCCCATCATTTTGCACACCACAGCGGGATGAAGGCCTGCTGAAACAAGAACACGAAGGCTCCACGAGAGAAAATTCCCTGTTTTCCATAGAAAATTCCCTTTCCGGCCATTTTTGGCTGAAAAAACACAGTGTTGGAAATCGATGAGAATCATGGCTTCCAAAAGCATTCGATCAATCGTCCCATCATTTTGCACACCACGGCGGGATGAAGGCCTGCTTTGAAACAAGAACACGAAGGCTCCACGAGAGAAAATTCCCTGTTTTTCCATAGAAAATTCCCTTTCCGGCCATTTTTGGCTGAAAAAACACGAGTGTTGGAAATCGATGAGAATCATGGCTTCCAAAAGCATTCGATCAATCGGTCCCATCATTTTGCACACCACGACGGGATGAAGGCCTGCTTTGAAACAAGAACACGAAGGCTCCACGAGAGAAAATTCCCTGTTTTCCATAGAAAATTCCCTTTCCGGCCATTTTTGGCTTAAAAAACACGAGTGTTGGAAATCGATGAGAATCATGGCTTCCAAAAGCATTCGATCAATCGTCCCATCATTTTGCACACCACGGCGGGATGAAGGCTGCTGAAACAAGAACACGAAGGCTCCACGAGAGAAAATTCCTGTTTTTCCATAGAAAATTCCCTTTCCGGCCATTTTTGGCTGAAAAAACACGAGTGTTGGAAATCGATGAGAATCATGGCTTCCAAAAGCATTCGATCAATCAGTCCCATCATTTTGCACACCACGGCGGGATGAAGGCCTGCTTTGAAACAAGAACACGAAGGCTCCACGAGAGAAAATTCCCTGTTTTTCCATAGAAAATTCCCTTTCCGGCCATTTTTGGCTGAAAAAACACGAGTGTTGGAAATCGATGAGAATCATGGCTTCCAAAAGCATTCGATCAATCGGTCCCATCATTTTGCACACCACGGCGGGATGAAGGCCTGCTTTGAAACAAGAACACGAAGGCTCCACGAGAGAAAATTCCTGTTTTTCCATAGAAAATTCCCTTCCGGGCCATTTTTGGCTGAAAAAACACAGTGTTGGAAATCGATGAGAATCATGGCTTCCAAAAGCATTCGATCAATCGGTCCCATCATTTTGCACACCACGGCGGGATGAAGGCCTGCTTTGAAACAAGAACACGAAGGCTCCACGAGAGAAAATTCCCTGTTTTCCATAGAAAATTCCCTTTCCGGCCATTTTTGGCTGAAAAACACGAGTGTTGGAAATCGATGAGAATCATGGCTTCCAAAAGCATTCGATCAATCCCTCCCATCATTTTGCACACCACGCGGGATGAAGGCCTGCTGAAACAAGAACACGAAGGCTCCACGAGAGAAAATTCCCTGTTTTCCATAGAAAATTCCCTTTCCGGCCATTTTTGGCTGAAAAAACACGAGTGTTGGAAATCGATGAGAATCATGGCTTCCAAAAGCATTCGATCAATCAGTCCCATCATTTTGCACACCACGGCGGGATGAAGGCCTGCTGAAACAAGAACACGAAGGCTCCACGAGAAAAATTCCCTGTTTTTCCATAGAAAATTCCCTTTCCGGCCATTTTTGGCTTAAAAAACACGAGTGTTGGAAATCGATGAGAATCATGGCTTCCAAAAGCATTCGATCAATCAGTCCCATCATTTTGCACACCACAGCGGGATGAAGGCTGCTGAAACAAGAACACGAAGGCTCCACGAGAGAAAATTCCCTGTTTTTCCATAGAAAATTCCCTTTCCGCCATTTTTGGCTGAAAAAACACGAGTGTTGGAAATCGATGAGAATCATGGCTTCCAAAAGCATTCGATCAATCGGTCCCATCATTTTGCACACCACGGCGGGATGAAGGCCTGCTGAAACAAGAACACGAAGGCTCCACGAGAGAAAATTCCCTGTTTTTCCATAGAAAATTCCCTTTCCGGCCATTTTTGGCTTAAAAAACACGAGTGTTGGAAATCGATGAGAATCATGGCTTCCAAAAGCATTCGATCAATCCCTCCCATCATTTTGCACACCACGGCGGGATGAAGGCCTGCTGAAACAAGAACACGAAGGCTCCACGAGAGAAAATTCCCTGTTTTTCCATAGAAAATTCCCTTTCCGGCCATTTTTGGCTGAAAAAACACGAGTGTTGGAAATCGATGAGAATCATGGCTTCCAAAAGCATTCGATCAATCCCTCCCATCATTTTGCACACCACGGCGGGATGAAGGCCTGCTGAAACAAGAACACGAAGGCTCCACGAGAGAAAATTCCCTGTTTTTCCATAGAAAATTCCCTTTCCGGCCATTTTTGGCTGAAAAAACACGAGTGTTGGAAATCGATGAGAATCATGGCTTCCAAAAGCATTCGATCAATCAGTCCCATCATTTTGCACACCACGGCGGGATGAAGGCCTGCTGAAACAAGAACACGAAGGCTCCACGAGAAAAATTCCCTGTTTTTCCATAGAAAATTCCCTTTCCGGCCATTTTTGGCTGAAAAAACACGAGTGTTGGAAATCGATGAGAATCATGGCTTCCAAAAGCATTCGATCAATCAGTCCCATCATTTTGCACACCACAGCGGGATGAAGGCCTGCTGAAACAAGAACACGAAGGCTCCACGAGAGAAAATTCCCTGTTTTTCCATAGAAAATTCCCTTTCCGGCCATTTTTGGCTTAAAAAAACACGAGTGTTGGAAATCGATGAGAATCATGGCTTCCAAAAGCATTCGATCAATCGGTCCCATCATTTTGCACACCACGGCGGGATGAAGGCTGCTTTTTGAAACAAGAACACGAAGGCTCCACGAGAGAAAATTCCCTGTTTTTCCATAGAAAATTCCCTTTCCGGCCATTTTTGGCTGAAAAAACACGAGTGTTGGAAATCGATGAGAATCATGGCTTCCAAAAGCATTCGATCAATCGGTCCCATCATTTTGCACACCACGGCGGGATGAAGGCCTGCTGAAACAAAACACGAAGGCTCCACGAGAAAAATTCCCTGTTTTTCCATAGAAAATTCCCTTTCAGGCCATTTTTGGCTGAAAAACACGAGTGTTGGAAATCGATGAGAATCATGGCTTCCAAAAGCATTCGATCAATCGGTCCCATCATTTTGCACACCACGGCGGGATGAAGGCCTGCTTTGAAACAAGAACACGAAGGCTCCACGAGAGAAAATTCCCTGTTTTTCATAGAAAATTCCCTTTCCGGCCATTTTTGGCTGAAAAAACACGAGTGTTGGAAATCGATGAGAATCATGGCTTCCAAAAGCATTCGATCAATCGGTCCCATCATTTTGCACACCACGCGGGATGAAGGCCTGCTGAAACAAGAACACGAAGGCTCCACGAGAGAAAATTCCCTGTTTTTCCATAGAAAATTCCCTTTCCGGCCATTTTTGGCTGAAAAAACACGAGTGTTGGAAATCGATGAGAATCATGGCTTCCAAAAGCATTCGATCAATCGGTCCCATCATTTTGCACACCACGCGGGATGAAGGCCTGCTTTGAAACAAGAACACGAAGGCTCCACGAGAGAAAATTCCTGTTTTTCCATAGAAAATTCCCTTTCCGGCCATTTTTGGCTTAAAAAACACGAGTGTTGGAAATCGATGAGAATCATGGCTTCCAAAAGCATTCGATCAATCGGTCCCATCATTTTGCACACCACGGCGGGATGAAGGCCTGCTGAAACAAGAACACGAAGGCTCCACGAGAGAAAATTCCTGTTTTCCATAGAAAATTCCCTTTCCGGCCATTTTTGGCTTGAAAAAACACGAGTGTTGGAAATCGATGAGAATCATGGCTTCCAAAAGCATTCGATCAATCCCTCCCATCATTTTGCACACCACGGCGGGATGAAGGCCTGCTGAAACAAGAAACACGAAGGCTCCACGAGAGAAAATTCCCTGTTTTCCATAGAAAATTCCCTTTCCGGCCATTTTTGGCTGAAAAAACACGAGTGTTGGAAATCGATGAGAATCATGGCTTCCAAAAGCATTCGATCAATCCCTCCCATCATTTTGCACACCACACGCGGGATGAAGGCCTGCTTTGAAACAAGAACACGAAGGCTCCACGAGAAAAATTCCCTGTTTTTCCATAGAAAATTCCCTTTCAGGCCATTTTTGGCTTAAAAAACACGAGTGTTGGAAATCGATGAGAATCATGGCTTCCAAAAGCATTCGATCAATCAGTCCCATCATTTTGCACACCACGGCGGGATGAAGGCCTGCTTTGAAACAAGAACACGAAGGCTCCACGAGAAAAATTCCTGTTTTTCCATAGAAAATTCCCTTTCCGGCCATTTTTGGCTGAAAAAACACGAGTGTTGGAAATCGATGAGAATCATGGCTTCCAAAAGCATTCGATCAATCGGTCCCATCATTTTGCACACCACGGCGGGATGAAGGCCTGCTTTGAAACAAAACAAGAACACGAAGGCTCCACGAGAGAAAATTCCCTGTTTTTCCATAGAAAATTCCCTTTCCGGCCATTTTTGGCTGAAAAAACACGAGTGTTGGAAATCGATGAGAATCATGGCTTCCAAAAGCATTCGATCAATCGGTCCCATCATTTTGCACACCACGGCGGGATGAAGGCCTGCTTTGAAACAAGAACACGAAGGCTCCACGAGAAAATTCCCTGTTTTTCCATAGAAAATTCCCTTTCCGGCCATTTTTGGCTTAAAAAACACGAGTGTTGGAAATCGATGAGAATCATGGCTTCCAAAAGCATTCGATCAATCGTCCCATCATTTTGCACACCACAGCGGGATGAAGGCCTGCTGAAACAAGAACACGAAGGCTCCACGAGAAAATTCCCTGTTTTCCATAGAAAATTCCCTTTCCGGCCATTTTTGGCTTGAAAAAACACGAGTGTTGGAAATCGATGAGAATCATGGCTTCCAAAAGCATTCGATCAATCCCTCCCATCATTTTGCACACCACGGCGGGATGAAGGCCTGCTTTGAAACAAGAACACGAAGGCTCCACGAGAGAAAATTCCCTGTTTTTTTCCATAGAAAATTCCCTTTCCGGCCATTTTTGGCTTAAAAAACACGAGTGTTGGAAATCGATGAGAATCATGGCTTCCAAAAGCATTCGATCAATCGGTCCCATCATTTTGCACACCACGGCGGGATGAAGGCCTGCTGAAACAAGAACACGAAGGCTCCACGAGAGAAAATTCCTGTTTTCCATAGAAAATTCCCTTTCCGGCCATTTTTGGCTGAAAAAACACGAGTGTTGGAAATCGATGAGAATCATGGCTTCCAAAAGCATTCGATCAATCCCTCCCATCATTTTGCACACCACGCGGGATGAAGGCCTGCTGAAACAAGAACACGAAGGCTCCACGAGAGAAAATTCCCTGTTTTTCCATAGAAAATTCCCTTTCCGGCCATTTTTGGCTGAAAAAACACGAGTGTTGGAAATCGATGAGAATCATGGCTTCCAAAAGCATTCGATCAATCGGTCCCATCATTTTGCACACCACGCGGGGATGAAGGCCTGCTGAAACAAGAACACGAAGGCTCCACGAGAGAAAATTCCTGTTTTTCCATAGAAAATTCCCTTTCCGGCCATTTTTGGCTTAAAAAACACGAGTGTTGGAAATCGATGAGAATCATGGCTTCCAAAAGCATTCGATCAATCAGTCCCATCATTTTGCACACCACGGCGGGATGAAGGCCTGCTGAAACAAGAACACGAAGGCTCCACGAGAGAAAATTCCCTGTTTTTTTCCATAGAAAATTCCCTTTCCGGCCATTTTTGGCTGAAAAACACGAGTGTTGGAAATCGATGAGAATCATGGCTTCCAAAAGCATTCGATCAATCGGTCCCATCATTTTGCACACCACGGCGGGATGAAGGCCTGCTTTGAAACAAGAACACGAAGGCTCCACGAGAGAAAATTCCTGTTTTTCCATAGAAAATTCCCTTTCCGGCCATTTTTGGCTGAAAAAACACGAGTGTTGGAAATCGATGAGAATCATGGCTTCCAAAAGCATTCGATCAATCGGTCCCATCATTTTGCACACCACGGCGGGATGAAGGCCTGCTGAAACAAGAACACGAAGGCTCCACGAGAGAAAATTCCCTGTTTTTCCATAGAAAATTCCCTTTCAGGCCATTTTTGGCTTAAAAAACACGAGTGTTGGAAATCGATGAGAATCATGGCTTCCAAAAGCATTCGATCAATCCCTCCCATCATTTTGCACACCACAGCGGGATGAAGGCCTGCTGAAACAAGAACACGAAGGCTCCACGAGAGAAAATTCCTGTTTTTCCATAGAAAATTCCCTTTCCGGCCATTTTTGGCTGAAAAAACACGAGTGTTGGAAATCGATGAGAATCATGGCTTCCAAAAGCATTCGATCAATCGGTCCCATCATTTGCACACCACGGCGGGATGAAGGCCTGCTGAAACAAGAACTCCACGAAGGCTCCACGAGAAAAATTCCCTGTTTTTCCATAGAAAATTCCCTTTCCGGCCATTTTTGGCTGAAAAAACACGAGTGTTGGAAATCGATGAGAATCATGGCTTCCAAAAGCATTCGATCAATCAGTCCCATCATTTTGCACACCACGGCGGGATGAAGGCCTGCTTTGAAACAAGAACACGAAGGCTCCACGAGAGAAAATTCCTGTTTTTCCATAGAAAATTCCCTTTCAGGCCATTTTTGGCTTAAAAAACACGAGTGTTGGAAATCGATGAGAATCATGGCTTCCAAAAGCATTCGATCAATCCCTCCCATCATTTTGCACACCACAGCGGGATGAAGGCCTGCTTTGAAACAAGAACACGAAGGCTCCACGAGAGAAAATTCCCTGTTTTTCATAGAAAATTCCCTTTCCGGCCATTTTTGGCTGAAAAAACACGAGTGTTGGAAATCGATGAGAATCATGGCTTCCAAAAGCATTCGATCAATCGGTCCCATCATTTTGCACACCACGGCGGGATGAAGGCCTGCTTTGAAACAAGAACACGAAGGCTCCACGAGAGAAAATTCCCTGTTTTCCATAGAAAATTCCCTTTCCGGCCATTTTTGGCTTGAAAAAACACGAGTGTTGGAAATCGATGAGAATCATGGCTTCCAAAAGCATTCGATCAATCAGTCCCATCATTTTGCACACCACGGCGGGATGAAGGCCTGCTGAAACAAGAACACGAAGGCTCCACGAGAGAAAATTCCCTGTTTTTTCCATAGAAAATTCCCTTTCCGGCCATTTTTGGCTTAAAAAACACGAGTGTTGGAAATCGATGAGAATCATGGCTTCCAAAAGCATTCGATCAATCCCTCCCATCATTTTGCACACCACGGCGGGATGAAGGCCTGCTGAAACAAGAACACGAAGGCTCCACGAGAGAAAATTCCCTGTTTTTCCATAGAAAATTCCCTTTCCGGCCATTTTTGGCTGAAAAAACACGAGTGTTGGAAATCGATGAGAATCATGGCTTCCAAAAGCATTCGATCAATCCCTCCCATCATTTTGCACACCACGGCGGGATGAAGGCCTGCTTTGAAACAAGAACACGAAGGCTCCACGAGAGAAAATTCCTGTTTTTCCATAGAAAATTCCCTTTCCGGCCATTTTTGGCTGAAAAAACACGAGTGTTGGAAATCGATGAGAATCATGGCTTCCAAAAGCATTCGATCAATCGGTCCCATCATTTTGCACACCACGGCGGGATGAAGGCCTGCTGAAACAAGAACACGAAGGCTCCACGAGAGAAAATTCCCTGTTTTTCCATAGAAAATTCCCTTTCCGGGCCATTTTTGGCTGAAAAAACACAGTGTTGGAAATCGATGAGAATCATGGCTTCCAAAAGCATTCGATCAATCAGTCCCATCATTTTGCACACCACGGCGGGATGAAGGCCTGCTGAAACAAGAACACGAAGGCTCCACGAGAGAAAATTCCCTGTTTTTTCCATAGAAAATTCCCTTTCAGGCCATTTTTGGCTGAAAAAACACGAGTGTTGGAAATCGATGAGAATCATGGCTTCCAAAAGCATTCGATCAATCCCTCCCATCATTTTGCACACCACGGGGATGAAGGCCTGCTGAAACAAGAACACGAAGGCTCCACGAGAGAAAATTCCCTGTTTTTCCATAGAAAATTCCCTTTCCGGCCATTTTTGGCTGAAAAAACACGAGTGTTGGAAATCGATGAGAATCATGGCTTCCAAAAGCATTCGATCAATCGGTCCCATCATTTTGCACACCACGGCGGGATGAAGGCCTGCTGAAACAAGAACACGAAGGCTCCACGAGAGAAAATTCCCTGTTTTTCCATAGAAAATTCCCTTTCCGGCCATTTTTGGCTTAAAAAACACGAGTGTTGGAAATCGATGAGAATCATGGCTTCCAAAAGCATTCGATCAATCCCTCCCATCATTTTGCACACCACGGGGATGAAGGCCTGCTAAAACAAGAACACGAAGGCTCCACGAGAGAAAATTCCTGTTTTCCATAGAAAATTCCCTTTCCGGCCATTTTTGGCTTAAAAAACACAGTGTTGGAAATCGATGAGAATCATGGCTTCCAAAAGCATTCGATCAATCAGTCCCATCATTTTGCACACCACAGCGGGATGAAGGCCTGCTGAAACAAGAACACGAAGGCTCCACGAGAGAAAATTCCCTGTTTTTCCATAGAAAATTCCCTTTCCGGCCATTTTTGGCTTGAAAAACACGAGTGTTGGAAATCGATGAGAATCATGGCTTCCAAAAGCATTCGATCAATCGGTCCCATCATTTTGCACACCACGGCGGGATGAAGGCCTGCTTTTCCAAACAAGAACACGAAGGCTCCACGAGAAAAATTCCCTGTTTTTCCATAGAAAATTCCCTTTCCGGCCATTTTTGGCTGAAAAAACACGAGTGTTGGAAATCGATGAGAATCATGGCTTCCAAAAGCATTCGATCAATCCCTCCCATCATTTTGCACACCACGGCGGGATGAAGGCCTGCTGAAACAAGAACACGAAGGCTCCACGAGAAAAATTCCTGTTTTTCATAGAAAATTCCCTTTCCGGCCATTTTTGGCTGAAAAAACACGAGTGTTGGAAATCGATGAGAATCATGGCTTCCAAAAGCATTCGATCAATCGTCCCATCATTTTGCACACCACGGCGGGATGAAGGCCTGCTTTGAAACAAGAACACGAAGGCTCCACGAGAGAAAATTCCCTGTTTTTCCATAGAAAATTCCCTTTCCGGCCATTTTTGGCTGAAAAAACACGAGTGTTGGAAATCGATGAGAATCATGGCTTCCAAAAGCATTCGATCAATCAGTCCCATCATTTTGCACACCACGGCGGGATGAAGGCCTGCTGAAACAAGAACACGAAGGCTCCACGAGAGAAAATTCCTGTTTTTCCATAGAAAATTCCCTTTCCGGCCATTTTTGGCTGAAAAAACACAGTGTTGGAAATCGATGAGAATCATGGCTTCCAAAAGCATTCGATCAATCGTCCCATCATTTTGCACACCACGAGCGGGATGAAGGCCTGCTGAAACAAGAACGAAGGCTCCACGAGAAAAATTCCCTGTTTTTCCATAGAAAATTCCCTTTCCGGCCATTTTTGGCTTAAAAAACACGAGTGTTGGAAATCGATGAGAATCATGGCTTCCAAAAGCATTCGATCAATCAGTCCCATCATTTTGCACACCACGAGCGGGATGAAGGCCTGCTGAAACAAGAACACGAAGGCTCCACGAGAGAAAATTCCCTGTTTTCCATAGAAAATTCCCTTTCCGGCCATTTTTGGCTGAAAAAACACGAGTGTTGGAAATCGATGAGAATCATGGCTTCCAAAAGCATTCGATCAATCAGTCCCATCATTTTGCACACCACAGCGGGATGAAGGCCTGCTGAAACAAAACACGAAGGCTCCACGCTCCAGAGAAAATTCCTGTTTTTCCATAGAAAATTCCCTTTCCGGCCATTTTTGGCTGAAAAAACACGAGTGTTGGAAATCGATGAGAATCATGGCTTCCAAAAGCATTCGATCAATCGGTCCCATCATTTTGCACACCACGGCGGGATGAAGGCCTGCTGAAACAAGAACACGAAGGCTCCACGAGAGAAAATTCCCTGTTTTTTCCATAGAAAATTCCCTTTCCGGCCATTTTTGGCTTAAAAAACACGAGTGTTGGAAATCGATGAGAATCATGGCTTCCAAAAGCATTCGATCAATCAGTCCCATCATTTTGCACACCACAGCGGGATGAAGGCCTGCTGAAACAAGAACACGAAGGCTCCACGAGAGAAAATTCCCTGTTTTTCCATAGAAAATTCCCTTTCCGGCCATTTTTGGCTGAAAAAACACGAGTGTTGGAAATCGATGAGAATCATGGCTTCCAAAAGCATTCGATCAATCGGTCCCATCATTTTGCACACCACGGCGGGATGAAGGCCTGCTTTGAAACAAGAACACGAAGGCTCCACGAGAGAAAATTCCCTGTTTTTCCATAGAAAATTCCCTTTCCGGCCATTTTTGGCTGAAAAAACACGAGTGTTGGAAATCATGAGAATCATGGCTTCCAAAAGCATTCGATCAATCGGTCCCATCATTTTGCACACCACGGCGGGATGAAGGCCTGCTGAAACAAGAACACGAAGGCTCCACGAGAGAAAATTCCCTGTTTTTCCATAGAAAATTCCCTTTCCGGCCATTTTTGGCTTAAAAAACACAGTGTTGGAAATCGATGAGAATCATGGCTTCCAAAAGCATTCGATCAATCGTCCCATCATTTTGCACACCACAGCGGGATGAAGGCCTGCTGAAACAAGAACACGAAGGCTCCACGAGAGAAAATTCCCTGTTTTTCCATAGAAAATTCCCTTTCCGGCCATTTTTGGCTGAAAAAACACGAGTGTTGGAAATCGATGAGAATCATGGCTTCCAAAAGCATTCGATCAATCAGTCCCATCATTTTGCACACCACAGCGGGATGAAGGCCTGCTGAAACAAGAACACGAAGGCTCCACGAGAGAAAATTCCCTGTTTTCCATAGAAAATTCCCTTTCCGGCCATTTTTGGCTGAAAAAACACGAGTGTTGGAAATCGATGAGAATCATGGCTTCCAAAAGCATTCGATCAATCGGTCCCATCATTTTGCACACCACGGCGGGATGAAGGCCTGCTGAAACAAGAACACGAAGGCTCCACGAGAGAAAATTCCCTGTTTTTCCATAGAAAATTCCCTTTCCGGCCATTTTTGGCTTGAAAAACACGAGTGTTGGAAATCGATGAGAATCATGGCTTCCAAAAGCATTCGATCAATCCCTCCCATCATTTTGCACACCACGGCGGGATGAAGGCCTGCTTTTTGAAACAAAAAACACGAAGGCTCCACGAGAGAAAATTCCCTGTTTTTCCATAGAAAATTCCCTTTTCCGGCCATTTTTGGCTGAAAAAACACGAGTGTTGGAAATCGATGAGAATCATGGCTTCCAAAAGCATTCGATCAATCAGTCCCATCATTTTGCACACCACAGCGGGATGAAGGCCTGCTTGAAACAAGAACACGAAGGCTCCACGAGAGAAAATTCCCTGTTTTTCCATAGAAAATTCCCTTTCCGGCCATTTTTGGCTGAAAAAACACGAGTGTTGGAAATCGATGAGAATCATGGCTTCCAAAAGCATTCGATCAATCGTCCCATCATTTTGCACACCACGGCGGGATGAAGGCCTGCTTTGAAACAAGAACACGAAGGCTCCACGAGAAAAATTCCCTGTTTTTCCATAGAAAATTCCCTTTCCGGCCATTTTTGGCTGAAAAAACACGAGTGTTGGAAATCGATGAGAATCATGGCTTCCAAAAGCATTCGATCAATCAGTCCCATCATTTTGCACACCACGGCGGGATGAAGGCCTGCTGAAACAAGAACACGAAGGCTCCACGAGAGAAAATTCCCTGTTTTCCATAGAAAATTCCCTTTCCGGCCATTTTTGGCTTGAAAAACACGAGTGTTGGAAATCGATGAGAATCATGGCTTCCAAAAGCATTCGATCAATCCCTCCCATCATTTTGCACACCACAGCGGGATGAAGGCCTGCTTTGAAACAAGAACACGAAGGCTCCACGAGAGAAAATTCCTGTTTTTCCATAGAAAATTCCCTTTCCGGCCATTTTTGGCTGAAAAAACACGAGTGTTGGAAATCGATGAGAATCATGGCTTCCAAAAGCATTCGATCAATCGGTCCCATCATTTTGCACACCACGGCGGGATGAAGGCCTGCTGAAACAAGAACACGAAGGCTCCACGAGAGAAAATTCCCTGTTTTTCCATAGAAAATTCCCTTTCCGGCCATTTTTGGCTGAAAAAACACGTGTTGGAAATCGATGAGAATCATGGCTTCCAAAAGCATTCGATCAATCGGTCCCATCATTTTGCACACCACGGCGGGATGAAGGCCTGCTGAAACAAGAACACGAAGGCTCCACGAGAGAAAATTCCCTGTTTTCCATAGAAAATTCCCTTTCCGGCCATTTTTGGCTTAAAAAACACGTGTTGGAAATCGATGAGAATCATGGCTTCCAAAAGCATTCGATCAATCCCTCCCATCATTTTGCACACCACGGCGGGATGAAGGCCTGCTGAAACAAGAACACGAAGGCTCCACGAGAGAAAATTCCCTGTTTTTCCATAGAAAATTCCCTTTCCGGCCATTTTTGGCTGAAAAAACACGAGTGTTGGAAATCGATGAGAATCATGGCTTCCAAAAGCATTCGATCAATCGGTCCCATCATTTTGCACACCACGGCGGGATGAAGGCCTGCTGAAACAAGAACACGAAGGCTCCACGAGAGAAAATTCCCTGTTTTTCCATAGAAAATTCCCTTTCCGGCCATTTTTGGCTGAAAAAACACGAGTGTTGGAAATCGATGAGAATCATGGCTTCCAAAAGCATTCGATCAATCCCTCCCATCATTTTGCACACCACGGCGGGATGAAGGCCTGCTGAAACAAGAACACGAAGGCTCCACTCCACGAGAGAAAATTCCCTGTTTTTCCATAGAAAATTCCCTTTCCGGCCATTTTTGGCTTAAAAAACACGAGTGTTGGAAATCGATGAGAATCATGGCTTCCAAAAGCATTCGATCAATCGGTCCCATCATTTTGCACACCACAGCGGGATGAAGGCCTGCTGAAACAAGAACACGAAGGCTCCTCCACGAGAGAAAATTCCTGTTTTTCCATAGAAAATTCCCTTTCCGGCCATTTTTGGCTGAAAAAACGAGTGTTGGAAATCGATGAGAATCATGGCTTCCAAAAGCATTCGATCAATCGGTCCCATCATTTTGCACACCACGGCGGGATGAAGGCCTGCTGAAACAAGAACACGAAGGCTCCACGAGAAAAATTCCCTGTTTTTCCATAGAAAATTCCCTTTCCGGCCATTTTTGGCTGAAAAAACACGAGTGTTGGAAATCGATGAGAATCATGGCTTCCAAAAGCATTCGATCAATCCCTCCCATCATTTTGCACACCACAGCGGGATGAAGGCCTGCTGAAACAAGAACACAAGGCTCCACGAGAGAAAATTCCCTGTTTTTCCATAGAAAATTCCCTTTCAGGCCATTTTTGGCTGAAAAAACACAGTGTTGGAAATCGATGAGAATCATGGCTTCCAAAAGCATTCGATCAATCGGTCCCATCATTTTGCACACCACGGCGGGATGAAGGCCTGCTTTGAAACAAGAACACGAAGGCTCCACGAGAGAAAATTCCCTGTTTTCCATAGAAAATTCCCTTTCCGGCCATTTTTGGCTGAAAAAACACGAGTGTTGGAAATCGATGAGAATCATGGCTTCCAAAAGCATTCGATCAATCCCTCCCATCATTTTGCACACCACGACGGGATGAAGGCCTGCTGAAACAAGAACACGAAGGCTCCACGAGAGAAAATTCCCTGTTTTTCCATAGAAAATTCCCTTTCCGGCCATTTTTGGCTGAAAAAACACGAGTGTTGGAAATCGATGAGAATCATGGCTTCCAAAAGCATTCGATCAATCAGTCCCATCATTTTGCACACCACGGCGGGATGAAGGCCTGCTGAAACAAGAACACGAAGGCTCCACGAGAGAAAATTCCCTGTTTTCCATAGAAAATTCCCTTTCCGGCCATTTTTGGCTGAAAAAACACGAGTGTTGGAAATCGATGAGAATCATGGCTTCCAAAAGCATTCGATCAATCAGTCCCATCATTTTGCACACCACGGCGGGATGAAGGCTCTTTGAAACAAGAACACGAAGGCTCCACGAGAAAAATTCCTGTTTTTCCATAGAAAATTCCCTTTCCGGCCATTTTTGGCTGAAAAAACACAGTGTTGGAAATCGATGAGAATCATGGCTTCCAAAAGCATTCGATCAATCGGTCCCATCATTTTGCACACCACGGCGGGATGAAGGCCTGCTGAAACAAGAACACGAAGGCTCCACGAGAGAAAATTCCCTGTTTTTCCATAGAAAATTCCCTTTCCGGCCATTTTTGGCTGAAAAAACACGAGTGTTGGAAATCGATGAGATCATGGCTTCCAAAAGCATTCGATCAATCCCTCCCATCATTTTGCACACCACGGCGGGATGAAGGCTGCTGAAACAAGAACACGAAGGCTCCACGAGAGAAAATTCCCTGTTTTTCCATAGAAAATTCCCTTTCCGGCCATTTTTGGCTGAAAAAACACAGTGTTGGAAATCGATGAGAATCATGGCTTCCAAAAGCATTCGATCAATCCCTCCCATCATTTTGCACACCACAGCGGGATGAAGGCCTGCTTTGAAACAAGAACACGAAGGCTCCACGAGAGAAAATTCCCTGTTTTCCATAGAAAATTCCCTTTCCGGCCATTTTTGGCTGAAAAAAACAGTGTTGGAAATCGATGAGAATCATGGCTTCCAAAAGCATTCGATCAATCGGTCCCATCATTTTGCACACCACGGCGGGATGAAGGCCTGCTGAAACAAGAACACGAAGGCTCCACGAGAGAAAATTCCCTGTTTTTCCATAGAAAATTCCCTTTCCGGGCCATTTTTGGCTGAAAAAACACGAGTGTTGGAAATCGATGAGAATCATGGCTTCCAAAAGCATTCGATCAATCGGTCCCATCATTTTGCACACCACGGCGGGATGAAGGCCTGCTGAAACAAGAACACGAAGGCTCCACGAGAGAAAATTCCCTGTTTTTCCATAGAAAATTCCCTTTCCGGCCATTTTTGGCTTAAAAAACACGAGTGTTGGAAATCGATGAGAATCATGGCTTCCAAAAGCATTCGATCAATCGTCCCATCATTTTGCACACCACGGCGGGATGAAGGCCTGCTGAAACAAGAACACGAAGGCTCCACGAGAGAAAATTCCTGTTTTCCATAGAAAATTCCCTTTCCGGCCATTTTTGGCTGAAAAAACACAGTGTTGGAAATCGATGAGAATCATGGCTTCCAAAAGCATTCGATCAATCGGTCCCATCATTTTGCACACCACGGCGGGATGAAGGCCTGCTGAAACAAGAACACGAAGGCTCCACGAGAGAAAAAATTCCTGTTTTTCCATAGAAAATTCCCTTTCCGGCCATTTTTGGCTGAAAAACACGAGTGTTGGAAATCGATGAGAATCATGGCTTCCAAAAGCATTCGATCAATCCCTCCCATCATTTTGCACACCACAGCGGGATGAAGGCCTGCTTTGAAACAAGAACACGAAGGCTCCACGAGAGAAAATTCCCTGTTTTTCCATAGAAAATTCCCTTTCCGGCCATTTTTGGCTGAAAAAACACGAGTGTTGGAAATCGATGAGAATCATGGCTTCCAAAAGCATTCGATCAATCAGTCCCATCATTTTGCACACCACAGCGGGATGAAGGCCTGCTTTGAAACAAGAACACGAAGGCTCCACGAGAAAAATTCCTGTTTTTCCATAGAAAATTCCCTTTCCGGCCATTTTTGGCTGAAAAAACACGAGTGTTGGAAATCGATGAGAATCATGGCTTCCAAAAGCATTCGATCAATCAGTCCCATCATTTTGCACACCACGGCGGGATGAAGGCCTGCTGAAACAAGAACACGAAGGCTCCACGAGAAAAATTCCTGTTTTTCCATAGAAAATTCCCTTTCCGGCCATTTTTGGCTTAAAAAACACAGTGTTGGAAATCGATGAGAATCATGGCTTCCAAAAGCATTCGATCAATCCCTCCCATCATTTTGCACACCACAGCGGGATGAAGGCTGCTGAAACAAAAACACGAAGGCTCCACGAGAGAAAATTCCCTGTTTTTCCATAGAAAATTCCCTTTCCGGCCATTTTTGGCTGAAAAAACACGAGTGTTGGAAATCGATGAGAATCATGGCTTCCAAAAGCATTCGATCAATCGGTCCCATCATTTTGCACACCACGGCGGGATGAAGGCCTGCTGAAACAAGAACACGAAGGCTCCACGAGAGAAAATTCCCTGTTTTTCCATAGAAAATTCCCTTTCCGGCCATTTTTGGCTTGAAAAAACACGAGTGTTGGAAATCGATGAGAATCATGGCTTCCAAAAGCATTCGATCAATCCCTCCCATCATTTTGCACACCACGGCGGGATGAAGGCCTGCTTTGAAACAAGAACACGAAGGCTCCACGAGAGAAAATTCCCTGTTTTTCCATAGAAAATTCCCTTTCCGGCCATTTTTGGCTGAAAAACACGAGTGTTGGAAATCGATGAGAATCATGGCTTCCAAAAGCATTCGATCAATCGGTCCCATCATTTTGCACACCACGGCGGGATGAAGGCCTGCTTTGAAACAAGAACACGAAGGCTCCACGAGAAAAATTCCCTGTTTTTCCATAGAAAATTCCCTTTCCGGCCATTTTTGGCTTGAAAAAACACGAGTGTTGGAAATCGATGAGAATCATGGCTTCCAAAAGCATTCGATCAATCCCTCCCATCATTTTGCACACCACGGCGGGATGAAGGCCTGCTGAAACAAGAACACGAAGGCTCCACGAGAGAAAATTCCCTGTTTTTCCATAGAAAATTCCCTTTCCGGCCATTTTTGGTGAAAAACACGAGTGTTGGAAATCGATGAGAATCATGGCTTCCAAAAGCATTCGATCAATCCCTCCCATCATTTTGCACACCACGGCGGGATGAAGGCCTGCTGAAACAAGAACACGAAGGCTCCACGAGAGAAAATTCCCTGTTTTTTCCATAGAAAATTCCCTTTCCGGCCATTTTTGGCTGAAAAAACACGAGTGTTGGAAATCGATGAGAATCATGGCTTCCAAAAGCATTCGATCAATCAGTCCCATCATTTTGCACACCACGGCGGGATGAAGGCCTGCTGAAACAAGAACACGAAGGCTCCACGAGAGAAAATTCCTGTTTTTCCATAGAAAATTCCCTTTCCGGCCATTTTTGGCTGAAAAAACACGAGTGTTGGAAATCGATGAGAATCATGGCTTCCAAAAGCATTCGATCAATCGTCCCATCATTTTGCACACCACGGCGGGATGAAGGCCTGCTGAAACAAGAACACGAAGGCTCCACGGCTCCAGAGAAAATTCCCTGTTTTTCCATAGAAAATTCCCTTTCCGGCCATTTTTGGCTTAAAAAACACGAGTGTTGGAAATCGATGAGAATCATGGCTTCCAAAAGCATTCGATCAATCCCTCCCATCATTTTGCACACCACAGCGGGATGAAGGCCTGCTGAAACAAGAACACGAAGGCTCCACGAGAAAAATTCCTGTTTTTCCATAGAAAATTCCCTTTCCGGCCATTTTTGGCTTGAAAAACACAGTGTTGGAAATCGATGAGAATCATGGCTTCCAAAAGCATTCGATCAATCCCTCCCATCATTTTGCACACCACGGCGGGATGAAGGCCTGCTGAAACAAGAACACGAAGGCTCCACGAGAGAAAATTCCTGTTTTTCCATAGAAAATTCCCTTTCCGGCCATTTTTGGCTGAAAAAACACGAGTGTTGGAAATCGATGAGAATCATGGCTTCCAAAAGCATTCGATCAATCCCTCCCATCATTTTGCACACCACAGCGGGATGAAGGCCTGCTTTGAAACAAGAACACGAAGGCTCCACGAGAAAATTCCCTGTTTTTCCATAGAAAATTCCCTTTCCGGCCATTTTTGGCTTAAAAAACAGTGTTGGAAATCGATGAGAATCATGGCTTCCAAAAGCATTCGATCAATCGGTCCCATCATTTTGCACACCACGGCGGGATGAAGGCCTGCTGAAACAAAACACGAAGGCTCCACGAGAAAAATTCCTGTTTTTTCCATAGAAAATTCCCTTTCCGGCCATTTTTGGCTGAAAAAACACGAGTGTTGGAAATCGATGAGAATCATGGCTTCCAAAAGCATTCGATCAATCGTCCCATCATTTTGCACACCACGGCGGGATGAAGGCCTGCTGAAACAAGAACACGAAGGCTCCACGAGAGAAAATTCCCTGTTTTCCATAGAAAATTCCCTTTCCGGCCATTTTTGGCTTGAAAAAACACGAGTGTTGGAAATCGATGAGAATCATGGCTTCCAAAGCATTCGATCAATCCCTCCCATCATTTTGCACACCACAGCGGGATGAAGGCCTGCTTTGAAACAAGAACACGAAGGCTCCACGAGAGAAAATTCCCTGTTTTTCCATAGAAAATTCCCTTTCCGGCCATTTTTGGCTTGAAAAAACACGAGTGTTGGAAATCGATGAGAATCATGGCTTCCAAAAGCATTCGATCAATCAGTCCCATCATTTTGCACACCACGGCGGGATGAAGGCCTGCTTTGAAACAAGAACACGAAGGCTCCACGAGAGAAAATTCCCTGTTTTCCATAGAAAATTCCCTTTCCGGCCATTTTTGGCTGAAAAAACACGAGTGTTGGAAATCGATGAGAATCATGGCTTCCAAAAGCATTCGATCAATCAGTCCCATCATTTTGCACACCACGGCGGGATGAAGGCCTGCTTGAAACAAGAACACGAAGGCTCCACGAGAGAAAATTCCTGTTTTTCCATAGAAAATTCCCTTTCCGGCCATTTTTGGAAAAAACACGAGTGTTGGAAATCGATGAGAATCATGGCTTCCAAAAGCATTCGATCAATCAGTCCCATCATTTTGCACACCACGGCGGGATGAAGGCCTGCTGAAACAAGAACACGAAGGCTCCACGAGAAAAATTCCCTGTTTTCCATAGAAAATTCCCTTTCCGGCCATTTTTGGCTGAAAAAACACGAGTGTTGGAAATCGATGAGAATCATGGCTTCCAAAAGCATTCGATCAATCAGTCCCATCATTTTGCACACCACGAGCGGGATGAAGGCCTGCTGAAACAAGAACACGAAGGCTCCACGAGAAAAATTCCCTGTTTTTCCATAGAAAATTCCCTTTCCGGCCATTTTTGGCTGAAAAAACACGAGTGTTGGAAATCGATGAGAATCATGGCTTCCAAAAGCATTCGATCAATCAGTCCCATCATTTTGCACACCACGGCGGGATGAAGGCCTGCTGAAACAAGAACACGAAGGCTCCACGAAGGCTCCAGAGAAAATTCCTGTTTTTCCATAGAAAATTCCCTTTCCGGCCATTTTTGGCTGAAAAAACACAGTGTTGGAAATCGATGAGAATCATGGCTTCCAAAAGCATTCGATCAATCAGTCCCATCATTTTGCACACCACGGCGGGATGAAGGCCTGCTGAAACAAGAACACGAAGGCTCCACGAGAGAAAATTCCCTGTTTTTCCATAGAAAATTCCCTTTCCGGCCATTTTTGGCTGAAAAAACACGAGTGTTGGAAATCGATGAGAATCATGGCTTCCAAAAGCATTCGATCAATCGGTCCCATCATTTTGCACACCACGGCGGGATGAAGGCCTGCTGAAACAAGAACACGAAGGCTCCACGAGAAAAATTCCCTGTTTTTCCATAGAAAATTCCCTTTCCGGCCATTTTTGGCTGAAAAAACACGAGTGTTGGAAATCGATGAGAATCATGGCTTCCAAAAGCATTCGATCAATCGGTCCCATCATTTTGCACACCACGGCGGGATGAAGGCCTGCTTTGAAACAAGAACACGAAGGCTCCACGAGAGAAAATTCCCTGTTTTTCCATAGAAAATTCCCTTTCAGGCCATTTTTGGCTTGAAAAACACGAGTGTTGGAAATCGATGAGAATCATGGCTTCCAAAAGCATTCGATCAATCAGTCCCATCATTTTGCACACCACGGCGGGATGAAGGCCTGCTGAAACAAGAACACGAAGGCTCCACGAGAGAAAATTCCCTGTTTTTCCATAGAAAATTCCCTTTCCGGCCATTTTTGGCTGAAAAAACACAGTGTTGGAAATCGATGAGAATCATGGCTTCCAAAAGCATTCGATCAATCCCTCCCATCATTTTGCACACCACAGCGGGATGAAGGCCTGCTTTGAAACAAGAACACGAAGGCTCCACGAGAGAAAATTCCCTGTTTTCCATAGAAAATTCCCTTTCCGGCCATTTTTGGCTTAAAAAACACGTGTTTGGAAATCGATGAGAATCATGGCTTCCAAAGCATTCGATCAATCCCTCCCATCATTTTGCACACCACGGCGGGATGAAGGCCTGCTTTTTTGAAACAAGAACACGAAGGCTCCACGAGAGAAAATTCCCTGTTTTCCATAGAAAATTCCCTTTCCGGCCATTTTTGGCTGAAAAAAAACACGAGTGTTGGAAATCGATGAGAATCATGGCTTCCAAAAGCATTCGATCAATCAGTCCCATCATTTTGCACACCACGGCGGGATGAAGGCCTGCTGAAACAAGAACACGAAGGCTCCACGAGAGAAAATTCCTGTTTTTCCATAGAAAATTCCCTTTCCGGCCATTTTTGGCTGAAAAAACACGAGTGTTGGAAATCGATGAGAATCATGGCTTCCAAAAGCATTCGATCAATCAGTCCCATCATTTTGCACACCACGGCGGGATGAAGGCCTGCTGAAACAAGAACACGAAGGCTCCACGAGAGAAAATTCCCTGTTTTTCCATAGAAAATTCCCTTTCCGGCCATTTTTGGCTGAAAAAACACGAGTGTTGGAAATCGATGAGAATCATGGCTTCCAAAAGCATTCGATCAATCCCTCCCATCATTTTGCACACCACGGCGGGATGAAGGCCTGCTGAAACAAGAACACGAAGGCTCCACGAGAGAAAATTCCTGTTTTTCCATAGAAAATTCCCTTTCCGGCCATTTTTGGCTGAAAAAACACAGTGTTGGAAATCGATGAGAATCATGGCTTCCAAAAGCATTCGATCAATCAGTCCCATCATTTTGCACACCACGGCGGGATGAAGGCCTGCTGAAACAAGAACACGAAGGCTCCACGAGAGAAAATTCCCTGTTTTTCCATAGAAAATTCCCTTTCCGGCCATTTTTGGCTTAAAAAACACGAGTGTTGGAAATCGATGAGAATCATGGCTTCCAAAAGCATTCGATCAATCGGTCCCATCATTTTGCACACCACGGCGGGATGAAGGCCTGCTGAAACAAGAACACGAAGGCTCCACGAGAGAAAATTCCTGTTTTTCCATAGAAAATTCCCTTTCCGGCCATTTTTGGCTTAAAAAACACGAGTGTTGGAAATCGATGAGAATCATGGCTTCCAAAAGCATTCGATCAATCAGTCCCATCATTTTGCACACCACGGCGGGATGAAGGCCTGCTGAAACAAGAACACGAAGGCTCCACGAGAGAAAATTCCTGTTTTTCCATAGAAAATTCCCTTTCCGGCCATTTTTGGCTGAAAAAACACGAGTGTTGGAAATCGATGAGAATCATGGCTTCCAAAAGCATTCGATCAATCCCTCCCATCATTTTGCACACCACAGCGGGATGAAGGCCTGCTTTGAAACAAGAACACGAAGGCTCCACTCCAGAGAAAATTCCCTGTTTTTCCATAGAAAATTCCCTTTCCGGCCATTTTTGGCTGAAAAAACACGAGTGTTGGAAATCGATGAGAATCATGGCTTCCAAAAGCATTCGATCAATCCCTCCCATCATTTTGCACACCACGGCGGGATGATGAAGGCCTGCTGAAACAAGAACACGAAGGCTCCACGAGAGAAAATTCCCTGTTTTTCCATAGAAAATTCCCTTTCCGGCCATTTTTGGCTGAAAAAACACGAGTGTTGGAAATCGATGAGAATCATGGCTTCCAAAAGCATTCGATCAATCAGTCCCATCATTTTGCACACCACGGCGGGATGAAGGCCTGCTTTGAAACAAGAACACGAAGGCTCCACGAGAAAAATTCCCTGTTTTTCCATAGAAAATTCCCTTTCCGGCCATTTTTGGGCTTAAAAAACACGAGTGTTGGAAATCGATGAGAATCATGGCTTCCAAAAGCATTCGATCAATCCCTCCCATCATTTTGCACACCACAGCGGGATGAAGGCCTGCTGAAACAAGAACACGAAGGCTCCACGAGAGAAAATTCCTGTTTTTCCATAGAAAATTCCCTTTCAGGCCATTTTTGGCTGAAAAAACACGAGTGTTGGAAATCGATGAGAATCATGGCTTCCAAAAGCATTCGATCAATCAGTCCCATCATTTTGCACACCACGGCGGGATGAAGGCCTGCTTTGAAACAAGAAGAACTGAAGGCTCCACGAGAGAAAATTCCCTGTTTTTCCATAGAAAATTCCCTTTCCGGCCATTTTTGGCTGAAAAAACAGTGTTGGAAATCGATGAGAATCATGGCTTCCAAAAGCATTCGATCAATCGGTCCCATCATTTTGCACACCACGGCGGGATGAAGGCCTGCTGAAACAAGAACACGAAGGCTCCACGAGAGAAAATTCCTGTTTTTTTCCATAGAAAATTCCCTTTCCGGCCATTTTTGGCTGAAAAAACACGAGTGTTGGAAATCGATGAGAATCATGGCTTCCAAAAGCATTCGATCAATCGTCCCATCATTTTGCACACCACGGCGGGATGAAGGCCTGCTGAAACAAGAACACGAAGGCTCCACGAGAAAAATTCCTGTTTTTCCATAGAAAATTCCCTTTCCGGCCATTTTTGGCTGAAAAAACACGAGTGTTGGAAATCGATGAGAATCATGGCTTCCAAAAGCATTCGATCAATCCCTCCCATCATTTTGCACACCACGGCGGGATGAAGGCCTGCTTTGAAACAAGAACACGAAGGCTCCACGAGAGAAAATTCCCTGTTTTTCCATAGAAAATTCCCTTTCCGGCCATTTTTGGCTGAAAAAACACGAGTGTTGGAAATCGATGAGAATCATGGCTTCCAAAAGCATTCGATCAATCGGTCCCATCATTTTGCACACCACGGCGGGATGAAGGCCTGCTGAAACAAACAAGAACACGAAGGCTCCACGAGAGAAAATTCCCTGTTTTCCATAGAAAATTCCCTTTCCGGCCATTTTTGGCTGAAAAAACACGAGTGTTGGAAATCGATGAGAATCATGGCTTCCAAAAGCATTCGATCAATCGGTCCCATCATTTTGCACACCACGGCGGGATGAAGGCCTGCTTTGAAACAAGAACACGAAGGCTCCACGAGAGAAAATTCCCTGTTTTTCCATAGAAAATTCCCTTTCCGGCCATTTTTGGCTGAAAAAACACGAGTGTTGGAAATCGATGAGAATCATGGCTTCCAAAAGCATTCGATCAATCGTCCCATCATTTTGCACACCACGAGCGGGATGAAGGCCTGCTTTGAAACAAGAACACGAAGGCTCCACGAGAAAAAATTCCTGTTTTTCCATAGAAAATTCCCTTTCCGGCCATTTTTGGCTTAAAAAACACAGTGTTGGAAATCGATGAGAATCATGGCTTCCAAAAGCATTCGATCAATCAGTCCCATCATTTTGCACACCACGGCGGGATGAAGGCCTGCTGAAACAAGAACACGAAGGCTCCACGAGAGAAAATTCCCTGTTTTTCCATAGAAAATTCCCTTTCCGGCCATTTTTGGCTGAAAAAACACAGTGTTGGAAATCGATGAGAATCATGGCTTCCAAAAGCATTCGATCAATCGGTCCCATCATTTTTCACACCACAGCGGGATGAAGGCTGCTGAAACAAGAACACGAAGGCTCCACGAGAGAAAATTCCCTGTTTTCCATAGAAAATTCCCTTTCCGGCCATTTTTGGCTGAAAAAACACGAGTGTTGGAAATCGATGAGAATCATGGCTTCCAAAAGCATTCGATCAATCCCTCCCATCATTTTGCACACCACGGCGGGATGAAGGCCTGCTGAAACAAGAACACGAAGGCTCCACGAGAAAAATTCCCTGTTTTTCCATAGAAAATTCCCTTTCCGGCCATTTTTGGCTGAAAAAACACGAGTGTTGGAAATCGATGAGAATCATGGCTTCCAAAAGCATTCGATCAATCGGTCCCATCATTTTGCACACCACGGCGGGATGAAGGCCTGCTTTGAAACAAGAACACGAAGGCTCCACGAGAGAAAATTCCCTGTTTTTTTCCATAGAAAATTCCCTTTCCGGCCATTTTTGGCTTAAAAAACACGAGTGTTGGAAATCGATGAGAATCATGGCTTCCAAAAGCATTCGATCAATCGGTCCCATCATTTTGCACACCACGGCGGGATGAAGGCCTGCTGAAACAAGAACACGAAGGCTCCACGAGAGAAAATTCCCTGTTTTTTCCATAGAAAATTCCCTTTCCGGCCATTTTTGGCTGAAAAAACACGAGTGTTGGAAATCGATGAGAATCATGGCTTCCAAAAGCATTCGATCAATCCCTCCCATCATTTTGCACACCACGGCGGGATGAAGGCCTGCTGAAACAAGAACACGAAGGCTCCACGAAGGCTCCAGAAAATTCCCTGTTTTTCCATAGAAAATTCCCTTTCCGGCCATTTTTGGCTTGAAAAAACACGTGTTGGAAATCGATGAGAATCATGGCTTCCAAAAGCATTCGATCAATCCCTCCCATCATTTTGCACACCACGGCGGGATGAAGGCCTGCTTTGAAACAAGAACACGAAGGCTCCACGAGAGAAAATTCCCTGTTTTCCATAGAAAATTCCCTTTCCGGCCATTTTTGGCTGAAAAAACACGAGTGTTGGAAATCGATGAGAATCATGGCTTCCAAAAGCATTCGATCAATCAGTCCCATCATTTTGCACACCACGGCGGGATGAAGGCCTGCTGAAACAAGAACACGAAGGCTCCACGAGAGAAAATTCCCTTTTTCCATAGAAAATTCCCTTTCCGGCCATTTTTGGCTGAAAAAACACAGTGTTGGAAATCGATGAGAATCATGGCTTCCAAAAGCATTCGATCAATCAGTCCCATCATTTTGCACACCACAGCGGGATGAAGGCCTGCTTTGAAACAAGAACACGAAGGCTCCACGAGAGAAAATTCCCTGTTTTCCATAGAAAATTCCCTTTCCGGCCATTTTTGGCTGAAAAAACACGAGTGTTGGAAATCGATGAGAATCATGGCTTCCAAAAGCATTCGATCAATCCCTCCCATCATTTTGCACACCACGGCGGGATGAAGGCCTGCTGAAACAAGAACACGAAGGGCTCCAGAGAGAAAATTCCTGTTTTTCCATAGAAAATTCCCTTTCCGGCCATTTTTGGCTGAAAAAAACGAGTGTTGGAAATCGATGAGAATCATGGCTTCCAAAAGCATTCGATCAATCGGTCCCATCATTTTGCACACCACGGCGGGATGAAGGCCTGCTGAAACAAGAACACGAAGGCTCCACGAGAGAAAATTCCCTGTTTTTCCATAGAAAATTCCCTTTCCGGCCATTTTTGGCTGAAAAAACACAGTGTTGGAAATCGATGAGAATCATGGCTTCCAAAAGCATTCGATCAATCGGTCCCATCATTTTGCACACCACGGCGGGATGAAGGCCTGCTTGAAACAAGAACACGAAGGCTCCACGAGAGAAAATTCCTGTTTTTCCATAGAAAATTCCCTTTCCGGCCATTTTTGGCTGAAAAAAACAGTGTTGGAAATCGATGAGAATCATGGCTTCCAAAAGCATTCGATCAATCCCTCCCATCATTTTGCACACCACGGCGGGGGATGAAGGCCTGCTTTGAAACAAGAACACGAAGGGCTCCACGAGAGAAAATTCCCTGTTTTTCCATAGAAAATTCCCTTTCAGGCCATTTTTGGCTGAAAAAACACGAGTGTTGGAAATCGATGAGAATCATGGCTTCCAAAAGCATTCGATCAATCGGTCCCATCATTTTGCACACCACGGGATGAAGGCCTGCTGAAACAAGAACACGAAGGCTCCACGAGAGAAAATTCCCTGTTTTTCCATAGAAAATTCCCTTTCCGGCCATTTTTGGCTTAAAAAAACAGTGTTGGAAATCGATGAGAATCATGGCTTCCAAAAGCATTCGATCAATCGGTCCCATCATTTTGCACACCACAGCGGGATGAAGGCCTGCTTTGAAACAAGAACACGAAGGCTCCACGAGAGAAAATTCCTGTTTTTTCCATAGAAAATTCCCTTTCCGGCCATTTTTGGCTTAAAAAACACGAGTGTTGGAAATCGATGAGAATCATGGCTTCCAAAAGCATTCGATCAATCCCTCCCATCATTTTGCACACCACAGCGGGATGAAGGCCTGCTTTGAAACAAGAACACGAAGGCTCCACGAGAGAAAATTCCCTGTTTTTCCATAGAAAATTCCCTTTCCGGCCATTTTTGGCTGAAAAAACACGAGTGTTGGAAATCGATGAGAATCATGGCTTCCAAAAGCATTCGATCAATCCCTCCCATCATTTTGCACACCACGGCGGGATGAAGGCCTGCTGAAACAAGAACACGAAGGCTCCACGAGAGAAAATTCCCTGTTTTTCCATAGAAAATTCCCTTTCCGGCCATTTTTGGCTGAAAAAACACGAGTGTTGGAAATCGATGAGAATCATGGCTTCCAAAAGCATTCGATCAATCGGTCCCATCATTTTGCACACCACGGCGGGATGAAGGCCTGCTGAAACAAGAACAAAGGCTCCACGAGAAAAATTCCTGTTTTTCCATAGAAAATTCCCTTTCCGGCCATTTTTGGCTGAAAAAACACGAGTGTTGGAAATCGATGAGAATCATGGCTTCCAAAAGCATTCGATCAATCCCTCCCATCATTTTGCACACCACGGCGGGATGAAGGCCTGCTGAAACAAGAACACGAAGGCTCCACGAGAGAAAATTCCCTGTTTTCCATAGAAAATTCCCTTTCCGGCCATTTTTGGCTGAAAAAACACAGTGTTGGAAATCGATGAGAATCATGGCTTCCAAAAGCATTCGATCAATCGTCCCATCATTTTGCACACCACGCAGGGGATGAAGGCCTGCTGAAACAAGAACACGAAGGCTCCACGAGAAAAATTCCCTGTTTTTCCATAGAAAATTCCCTTTCCGGCCATTTTTGGCTGAAAAAACACGAGTGTTGGAAATCGATGAGAATCATGGCTTCCAAAAGCATTCGATCAATCGGTCCCATCATTTTGCACACCACGGCGGGATGAAGGCCTGCTTTGAAACAAGAACACGAAGGCTCCACGAGAGAAAATTCCCTGTTTTTCCATAGAAAATTCCCTTTCCGGCCATTTTTGGCTTAAAAAACACGAGTGTTGGAAATCGATGAGAATCATGGCTTCCAAAAGCATTCGATCAATCAGTCCCATCATTTTGCACACCACGGCGGGATGAAGGCCTGCTTTTGGCTTGAAAAAACACGAGTGTTGGAAACAAGATCATGGCTTCCAAACAAGAACACGAAGGCTCCACGAGAGAAAATTCCCTGTTTTCCATAGAAAATTCCCTTTCCGGCCATTTTTGGCTGAAAAAACACGAGTGTTGGAAATCGATGAGAATCATGGCTTCCAAAAGCATTCGATCAATCGTCCCATCATTTTGCACACCACGGCGGGATGAAGGCCTGCTGAAACAAGAACACGAAGGCTCCACGAGAGAAAATTCCTGTTTTTTCCATAGAAAATTCCCTTTCAGGCCATTTTTGGCTTGAAAAAACACGAGTGTTGGAAATCGATGAGAATCATGGCTTCCAAAAGCATTCGATCAATCGTCCCATCATTTTGCACACCACGGCGGGATGAAGGCCTGCTGAAACAAGAACACGAAGGCTCCACGAGAAAAATTCCCTGTTTTTCCATAGAAAATTCCCTTTCCGGCCATTTTTGGCTGAAAAAACACGAGTGTTGGAAATCGATGAGAATCATGGCTTCCAAAAGCATTCGATCAATCAGTCCCATCATTTTGCACACCACACGGCGGGATGAAGGCCTGCTTTGAAACAAGAACACGAAGGCTCCACGAGAGAAAATTCCTGTTTTTCCATAGAAAATTCCCTTTCCGGCCATTTTTGGCTGAAAAAACACGAGTGTTGGAAATCGATGAGAATCATGGCTTCCAAAAGCATTCGATCAATCGGTCCCATCATTTTGCACACCACGGCGGGATGAAGGCCTGCTGAAACAAGAACACGAAGGCTCCACGAGAGAAAATTCCTGTTTTTCCATAGAAAATTCCCTTTCCGGCCATTTTTGGCTTAAAAAACACGAGTGTTGGAAATCGATGAGAATCATGGCTTCCAAAAGCATTCGATCAATCGGTCCCATCATTTTGCACACCACGGCGGGATGAAGGCCTGCTGAAACAAGAACACGAAGGCTCCACGAGAGAAAATTCCCTGTTTTTCCATAGAAAATTCCCTTTCCGGCCATTTTTGGCTTGAAAAAACACAGTGTTGGAAATCGATGAGAATCATGGCTTCCAAAAGCATTCGATCAATCAGTCCCATCATTTTGCACACCACGGCGGGATGAAGGCCTGCTGAAACAAGAACACGAAGGCTCCACGAGAAAAATTCCCTGTTTTTCCATAGAAAATTCCCTTTCCGGCCATTTTTGGCTGAAAAAACACGAGTGTTGGAAATCGATGAGAATCATGGCTTCCAAAAGCATTCGATCAATCAGTCCCATCATTTTGCACACCACGGCGGGATGAAGGCTGCTGAAACAAAACACGAAGGCTCCACGAGAAAATTCCCTGTTTTTCCATAGAAAATTCCCTTTCCGGCCATTTTTGGCTTGAAAAAACACGAGTGTTGGAAATCGATGAGAATCATGGCTTCCAAAAGCATTCGATCAATCAGTCCCATCATTTTGCACACCACGGCGGGATGAAGGCCTGCTGAAACAAGAACACGAAGGCTCCACGAGAGAAAATTCCTGTTTTTCCATAGAAAATTCCCTTTCCGGCCATTTTTGGCTGAAAAAACACGAGTGTTGGAAATCGATGAGAATCATGGCTTCCAAAAGCATTCGATCAATCGGTCCCATCATTTTGCACACCACGCGGGATGAAGGCCTGCTGAAACAAGAACACGAAGGCTCCACGAGAGAAAATTCCTGTTTTTCCATAGAAAATTCCCTTTCCGGCCATTTTTGGCTTAAAAAACACAGTGTTGGAAATCGATGAGAATCATGGCTTCCAAAAGCATTCGATCAATCCCTCCCATCATTTTGCACACCACGCGGGATGAAGGCCTGCTGAAAAAGAACACGAAGGCTCCACGAGAGAAAATTCCCTGTTTTTCCATAGAAAATTCCCTTTCCGGCCATTTTTGGCTGAAAAAACACGAGTGTTGGAAATCGATGAGAATCATGGCTTCCAAAAGCATTCGATCAATCCCTCCCATCATTTTGCACACCACGGCGGGATGAAGGCCTGCTGAAACAAAACACGAAGGCTCCACGAGAAAAATTCCTGTTTTTCCATAGAAAATTCCCTTTCCGGCCATTTTTGGCTGAAAAAACACGAGTGTTGGAAATCGATGAGAATCATGGCTTCCAAAAGCATTCGATCAATCCCTCCCATCATTTTGCACACCACGGCGGGATGAAGGCCTGCTGAAACAAGAACACGAAGGCTCCACGAGAGAAAATTCCCTGTTTTTTTTCCATAGAAAATTCCCTTTCAGGCCATTTTTGGCTGAAAAAAAAATTCACGAGTGTTGGAAATCGATGAGAATCATGGCTTCCAAAAGCATTCGATCAATCAGTCCCATCATTTTGCACACCACGGCGGGATGAAGGCCTGCTTTGAAACAAGAACACGAAGGCTCCACGAGAGAAAATTCCTGTTTTTCCATAGAAAATTCCCTTTCCGGCCATTTTTGGCTGAAAAAACACGAGTGTTGGAAATCGATGAGAATCATGGCTTCCAAAAGCATTCGATCAATCAGTCCCATCATTTTGCACACCACGGCGGGATGAAGGCCTGCTGAAACAAGAACACGAAGGCTCCACGAGAGAAAATTCCCTGTTTTTCCATAGAAAATTCCCTTTCCGGCCATTTTTGGCTTAAAAAACACGAGTGTTGGAAATCGATGAGAATCATGGCTTCCAAAAGCATTCGATCAATCCCTCCCATCATTTTGCACACCACGGCGGGATGAAGGCCTGCTGAAACAAGAACACGAAGGCTCCACGAGAGAAAATTCCCTGTTTTTCCATAGAAAATTCCCTTTCCGGCCATTTTTGGCTGAAAAAACACGAGTGTTGGAAATCGATGAGAATCATGGCTTCCAAAAGCATTCGATCAATCAGTCCCATCATTTTGCACACCACAGCGGGATGAAGGCCTGCTTTGAAACAAGAACACGAAGGCTCCACGAGAGAAAATTCCCTGTTTTTCCATAGAAAATTCCCTTTCCGGCCATTTTTGGCTGAAAAAACACGAGTGTTGGAAATCGATGAGAATCATGGCTTCCAAAAGCATTCGATCAATCAGTCCCATCATTTTGCACACCACGGCGGGATGAAGGCCTGCTTTGAAACAAGAACACGAAGGCTCCACGAGAGAAAATTCCCTGTTTTTCCATAGAAAATTCCCTTTCCGGCCATTTTTGGCTGAAAAAACACGAGTGTTGGAAATCGATGAGAATCATGGCTTCCAAAAGCATTCGATCAATCAGTCCCATCATTTTGCACACCACGGCGGGATGAAGGCCTGCTTTGAAACAAGAACACGAAGGCTCCACGAGAGAAAATTCCTGTTTTTCCATAGAAAATTCCCTTTCCGGCCATTTTTGGCTGAAAAAACACGAGTGTTGGAAATCGATGAGAATCATGGCTTCCAAAAGCATTCGATCAATCGTCCCATCATTTTGCACACCACAGCGGGATGAAGGCCTGCTGAAACAAGAACACGAAGGCTCCACGAGAAAAAATTCCTGTTTTCCATAGAAAATTCCCTTTCCGGCCATTTTTGGCTGAAAAAACACGAGTGTTGGAAATCGATGAGAATCATGGCTTCCAAAAGCATTCGATCAATCAGTCCCATCATTTTGCACACCACGGCGGGATGAAGGCCTGCTGAAACAAGAACACGAAGGCTCCACGAGAGAAAATTCCCTGTTTTTCCATAGAAAATTCCCTTTCCGGCCATTTTTGGCTTAAAAAACACGAGTGTTGGAAATCGATGAGAATCATGGCTTCCAAAAGCATTCGATCAATCGGTCCCATCATTTTGCACACCACGGCGGGATGAAGGCCTGCTTTGAAACAAGAACACGAAGGCTCCACGAGAGAAAATTCCCTGTTTTTCCATAGAAAATTCCCTTTCCGGCCATTTTTGGCTTGAAAAAACACGAGTGTTGGAAATCGATGAGAATCATGGCTTCCAAAAGCATTCGATCAATCGGTCCCATCATTTTGCACACCACGGCGGGATGAAGGCCTGCTTTGAAACAAGAACACGAAGGCTCCACGAGAGAAAATTCCCTGTTTTTCCATAGAAAATTCCCTTTCCGGCCATTTTTGGCTGAAAAAACACGAGTGTTGGAAATCGATGAGAATCATGGCTTCCAAAAGCATTCGATCAATCGGTCCCATCATTTTGCACACCACGGCGGGATGAAGGCCTGCTGAAACAAGAACACGAAGGCTCCACGAGAGAAAATTCCTGTTTTTCCATAGAAAATTCCCTTTCCGGCCATTTTTGGCTTAAAAAACACGAGTGTTGGAAATCGATGAGAATCATGGCTTCCAAAAGCATTCGATCAATCAGTCCCATCATTTTGCACACCACAGCGGGATGAAGGCCTGCTTTGAAACAAGAACACGAAGGCTCCACGAGAAAATTCCTGTTTTTCCATAGAAAATTCCCTTTCCGGCCATTTTTGGCTGAAAAAACACGAGTGTTGGAAATCGATGAGAATCATGGCTTCCAAAAGCATTCGATCAATCCCTCCCATCATTTTGCACACCACGGCGGGATGAAGGCCTGCTGAAACAAGAACACGAAGGCTCCACGAGAGAAAATTCCCTGTTTTCCATAGAAAATTCCCTTTCCGGCCATTTTTGGCTGAAAAAACACAGTGTTGGAAATCGATGAGAATCATGGCTTCCAAAAGCATTCGATCAATCAGTCCCATCATTTTGCACACCACGGCGGGATGAAGGCTGCTGCTGAAACAAGAACACGAAGGCTCCACGAGAGAAAATTCCCTGTTTTTCCATAGAAAATTCCCTTTCCGGCCATTTTTGGCTGAAAAAACACGAGTGTTGGAAATCGATGAGAATCATGGCTTCCAAAAGCATTCGATCAATCAGTCCCATCATTTTGCACACCACGGCGGGATGAAGGCCTGCTGAAACAAGAACACGAAGGCTCCACGAGAGAAAATTCCCTGTTTTTCCATAGAAAATTCCCTTTCCGGCCATTTTTGGCTGAAAAAACACAGTGTTGGAAATCGATGAGAATCATGGCTTCCAAAAGCATTCGATCAATCCCTCCCATCATTTTGCACACCACGGCGGGATGAAGGCCTGCTGAAACAAGAACACGAAGGCTCCACGAGAGAAAATTCCCTGTTTTCCATAGAAAATTCCCTTTCCGGCCATTTTTGGCTGAAAAAACACAGTGTTGGAAATCGATGAGAATCATGGCTTCCAAAAGCATTCGATCAATCCCTCCCATCATTTTGCACACCACGGCGGGATGAAGGCCTGCTGAAACAAGAACACGAAGGCTCCACGAGAGAAAATTCCCTGTTTTTCCATAGAAAATTCCCTTTCCGGCCATTTTTGGCTGAAAAAACACGAGTGTTGGAAATCGATGAGAATCATGGCTTCCAAAAGCATTCGATCAATCCCTCCCATCATTTTGCACACCACGGCGGGATGAAGGCCTGCTGAAACAAGAACACGAAGGCTCCACGAGAGAAAATTCCTGTTTTTCCATAGAAAATTCCCTTTCCGGCCATTTTTGGCTGAAAAAACACGAGTGTTGGAAATCGATGAGAATCATGGCTTCCAAAAGCATTCGATCAATCAGTCCCATCATTTTGCACACCACGGCGGGATGAAGGCCTGCTGAAACAAGAACACGAAGGCTCCACGAGAGAAAATTCCCTGTTTTTCCATAGAAAATTCCCTTTCCGGCCATTTTTGGCTGAAAAAACACGAGTGTTGGAAATCGATGAGAATCATGGCTTCCAAAAGCATTCGATCAATCAGTCCCATCATTTTGCACACCAAAGCAGGGTGAAGGCCTGCTGAAACAAGAAAACGAAGGCTCCACAGAGAAAATTCCCTGTTTTTCCATAGAAAATTCCCTTTCCGGCCATTTTTGGCTTAAAAAACACGAGTGTTGGAAATCGATGAGAATCATGGCTTCCAAAAGCATTCGATCAATCGGTCCCATCATTTTGCACACCACGGCGGGATGAAGGCCTGCTTTGAAACAAGAACACGAAGGCTCCACGAGAAAAATTCCCTGTTTTTCCATAGAAAATTCCCTTTCCGGCCATTTTTGGCTGAAAAAACACAGTGTTGGAAATCGATGAGAATCATGGCTTCCAAAAGCATTCGATCAATCCCTCCCATCATTTTGCACACCACGGCGGGATGAAGGCCTGCTGAAAAGAACAAGAACACGAAGGCTCCACGAGAAAAATTCCTGTTTTTCCATAGAAAATTCCCTTTCCGGCCATTTTTGGCTGAAAAAACACGAGTGTTGGAAATCGATGAGAATCATGGCTTCCAAAAGCATTCGATCAATCGTCCCATCATTTTGCACACCACGGCGGGATGAAGGCCTGCTTTGAAACAAGAACACGAAGGCTCCACGAGAGAAAATTCCCTGTTTTTCCATAGAAAATTCCCTTTCCGGCCATTTTTGGCTGAAAAAACACGAGTGTTGGAAATCGATGAGAATCATGGCTTCCAAAAGCATTCGATCAATCCCTCCCATCATTTTGCACACCACGGGGGATGAAGGCCTGCTGAAACAAGAACACGAAGGCTCCACGAGAGAAAATTCCCTGTTTTTCCATAGAAAATTCCCTTTCCGGCCATTTTTGGCTGAAAAAACACGAGTGTTGGAAATCGATGAGAATCATGGCTTCCAAAAGCATTCGATCAATCAGTCCCATCATTTTGCACACCACGGCGGGATGAAGGCCTGCTGAAACAAGAACACGAAGGCTCCACGAGAGAAAATTCCCTGTTTTCCATAGAAAATTCCCTTTCCGGCCATTTTTGGCTGAAAAAACACGAGTGTTGGAAATCGATGAGAATCATGGCTTCCAAAAGCATTCGATCAATCGGTCCCATCATTTTGCACACCACGGCGGGATGAAGGCCTGCTGAAACAAGAACACGAAGGCTCCACGAGAAAAATTCCCTGTTTTTCCATAGAAAATTCCCTTTCCGGCCATTTTTGGCTTAAAAAACACGAGTGTTGGAAATCGATGAGAATCATGGCTTCCAAAAGCATTCGATCAATCCCTCCCATCATTTTGCACACCACGGCGGGATGAAGGCCTGCTGAAACAAGAACACGAAGGCTCCACGAGAGAAAATTCCCTGTTTTTCCATAGAAAATTCCCTTTCCGGCCATTTTTGGCTGAAAAAACACAGTGTTGGAAATCGATGAGAATCATGGCTTCCAAAAGCATTCGATCAATCAGTCCCATCATTTTGCACACCACGGCGGGATGAAGGCCTGCTGAAACAAGAACACGAAGGCTCCACGAGAGAAAATTCCTGTTTTTCCATAGAAAATTCCCTTTCCGGCCATTTTTGGCTGAAAAACACGAGTGTTGGAAATCGATGAGAATCATGGCTTCCAAAAGCATTCGATCAATCCCTCCCATCATTTTGCACACCACGGCGGGATGAAGGCCTGCTTTGAAACAAGAACACGAAGGCTCCACGAGAGAAAATTCCCTGTTTTTCCATAGAAAATTCCCTTTCCGGCCATTTTTGGCTGAAAAAACACGAGTGTTGGAAATCGATGAGAATCATGGCTTCCAAAAGCATTCGATCAATCAGTCCCATCATTTTGCACACCACGGCGGGATGAAGGCCTGCTGAAACAAGAACACGAAGGCTCCACGAGAGAAAATTCCCTGTTTTCCATAGAAAATTCCCTTTCCGGCCATTTTTGGCTGAAAAAACACGAGTGTTGGAAATCGATGAGAATCATGGCTTCCAAAAGCATTCGATCAATCGGTCCCATCATTTTGCACACCACGGCGGGATGAAGGCCTGCTGAAACAAGAACAACCGAAGGCTCCACGAGAGAAAATTCCCTGTTTTTCCATAGAAAATTCCCTTTCCGGCCATTTTTGGCTGAAAAAACACGAGTGTTGGAAATCGATGAGAATCATGGCTTCCAAAAGCATTCGATCAATCGGTCCCATCATTTTGCACACCACGGCGGGATGAAGGCCTGCTGAAACAAGAACACGAAGGCTCCACGAGAAAAATTCCCTGTTTTTCCATAGAAAATTCCCTTTCCGGCCATTTTTGGCTTAAAAAACACGAGTGTTGGAAATCGATGAGAATCATGGCTTCCAAAAGCATTCGATCAATCAGTCCCATCATTTTGCACACCACGGCGGGATGAAGGCCTGCTGAAACAAGAACACGAAGGCTCCACGAGAGAAAATTCCCTGTTTTCCATAGAAAATTCCCTTTCCGGCCATTTTTGGCTGAAAAACACGAGTGTTGGAAATCGATGAGAATCATGGCTTCCAAAAGCATTCGATCAATCCCTCCCATCATTTTGCACACCACGGCGGGATGAAGGCCTGCTGAAACAAGAACACGAAGGCTCCACGAGAGAAAATTCCCTGTTTTTCCATAGAAAATTCCCTTTCCGGCCATTTTTGGCTGAAAAAACACGTGTGTTGGAAATCGATGAGAATCATGGCTTCCAAAAGCATTCGATCAATCGTCCCATCATTTTGCACACCACAGCGGGATGAAGGCCTGCTGAAACAAGAACACGAAGGCTCCACGAGAGAAAATTCCCTGTTTTTCCATAGAAAATTCCCTTTCCGGCCATTTTTGGCTGAAAAAACACGAGTGTTGGAAATCGATGAGAATCATGGCTTCCAAAAGCATTCGATCAATCGGTCCCATCATTTTGCACACCACGGCGGGATGAAGGCCTGCTGAAACAAGAACACGAAGGCTCCACGAGAAAAATTCCCTGTTTTTCCATAGAAAATTCCCTTTCCGGCCATTTTTGGCTGAAAAAACACGAGTGTTGGAAATCATGAGAATCATGGCTTCCAAAAGCATTCGATCAATCAGTCCCATCATTTTGCACACCACGGCGGGATGAAGGCCTGCTTTGAAACAAAGAACACGAAGGCTCCACGAGAGAAAATTCCCTGTTTTTCCATAGAAAATTCCCTTTCCGGCCATTTTTGGCTTGAAAAAACACAGTGTTGGAAATCGATGAGAATCATGGCTTCCAAAAGCATTCGATCAATCCCTCCCATCATTTTGCACACCACGGCGGGATGAAGGCCTGCTGAAACAAGAACACGAAGGCTCCACGAGAGAAAATTCCTGTTTTCCATAGAAAATTCCCTTTCCGGCCATTTTTGGCTGAAAAAACACGAGTGTTGGAAATCGATGAGAATCATGGCTTCCAAAAGCATTCGATCAATCAGTCCCATCATTTTGCACACCACAGCGGGATGAAGGCCTGCTGAAACAAGAACACGAAGGCTCCACGAGAAAAATTCCCTGTTTTTCCATAGAAAATTCCCTTTCCGGCCATTTTTGGCTGAAAAAACACGAGTGTTGGAAATCGATGAGAATCATGGCTTCCAAAAGCATTCGATCAATCCCTCCCATCATTTTGCACACCACGGCGGGATGAAGGCCTGCTGAAACAAGAACACGAAGGCTCCACGAGAGAAAATTCCCTGTTTTTCCATAGAAAATTCCCTTTCCGGCCATTTTTGGCTTAAAAAACACGAGTGTTGGAAATCGATGAGAATCATGGCTTCCAAAAGCATTCGATCAATCGTCCCATCATTTTGCACACCACAGCGGGATGAAGGCCTGCTGAAACAAGAACACGAAGGCTCCACGAGAGAAAATTCCCTGTTTTTCCATAGAAAATTCCCTTTCCGGCCATTTTTGGCTGAAAAAAAAACAGTGTTGGAAATCGATGAGAATCATGGCTTCCAAAAGCATTCGATCAATCGTCCCATCATTTTGCACACCACGGCGGGATGAAGGCCTGCTGAAACAAGAACACGAAGGCTCCACGAGAGAAAATTCCCTGTTTTTCCATAGAAAATTCCCTTTCCGCCATTTTTGGCTGAAAAAACACGAGTGTTGGAAATCGATGAGAATCATGGCTTCCAAAAGCATTCGATCAATCCCTCCCATCATTTTGCACACCACAGCGGGATGAAGGCCTGCTTTGAAACAAGAACACGAAGGCTCCACGAGAGAAAATTCCCTGTTTTTCCATAGAAAATTCCCTTTCCGGCCATTTTTGGCTGAAAAAACACAGTGTTGGAAATCGATGAGAATCATGGCTTCCAAAAGCATTCGATCAATCAGTCCCATCATTTTGCACACCACGGCGGGATGAAGGCCTGCTGAAACAAGAACACGAAGGCTCCACGAGAGAAAATTCCCTGTTTTTCCATAGAAAATTCCCTTTCCGGCCATTTTTGGCTGAAAAAACACGAGTGTTGGAAATCGATGAGAATCATGGCTTCCAAAAGCATTCGATCAATCCCTCCCATCATTTTGCACACCACGGCGGGATGAAGGCCTGCTGAAACAAGAACACGAAGGCTCCACGAGAGAAAATTCCCTGTTTTTCCATAGAAAATTCCCTTTCCGGCCATTTTTGGCTTGAAAAACACGAGTGTTGGAAATCGATGAGAATCATGGCTTCCAAAAGCATTCGATCAATCCCTCCCATCATTTTGCACACCACGGCGGGATGAAGGCCTGCTGAAACAAGAACACGAAGGCTCCACGAGAGAAAATTCCCTGTTTTTCCATAGAAAATTCCCTTTCCGGCCATTTTTGGCTGAAAAAACACGAGTGTTGGAAATCGATGAGAATCATGGCTTCCAAAAGCATTCGATCAATCCCTCCCATCATTTTGCACACCACAGCGGGATGAAGGCCTGCTGAAACAAGAACACGAAGGCTCCACGAGAGAAAATTCCCTGTTTTTCCATAGAAAATTCCCTTTCCGGCCATTTTTGGCTGAAAAAACACGAGTGTTGGAAATCGATGAGAATCATGGCTTCCAAAAGCATTCGATCAATCAGTCCCATCATTTTGCACACCACGGCGGGATGAAGGCCTGCTGAAACAAGAACACGAAGGCTCCACGAGAAAAATTCCTGTTTTTCCATAGAAAATTCCCTTTCCGGCCATTTTTGGCTGAAAAAACACGAGTGTTGGAAATCGATGAGAATCATGGCTTCCAAAAGCATTCGATCAATCCCTCCCATCATTTTGCACACCACGGCGGGATGAAGGCCTGCTGAAACAAGAACACGAAGGCTCCACGAGAGAAAATTCCCTGTTTTTCCATAGAAAATTCCCTTTCCGGCCATTTTTGGCTTGAAAAACACGAGTGTTGGAAATCGATGAGAATCATGGCTTCCAAAAGCATTCGATCAATCGGTCCCATCATTTTGCACACCACGGCGGGATGAAGGCCTGCTTTGAAACAAGAACACGAAGGCTCCACGAGAGAAAATTCCCTGTTTTTCCATAGAAAATTCCCTTTCCGGCCATTTTTGGCTGAAAAAACACGAGTGTTGGAAATCGATGAGAATCATGGCTTCCAAAAGCATTCGATCAATCCCTCCCATCATTTTGCACACCACGGCGGGATGAAGGCCTGCTAAACAAGAACACGAAGGCTCCACGAGAGAAAATTCCCTGTTTTTCCATAGAAAATTCCCTTTCCGGCCATTTTTGGCTGAAAAAACACGTGTTGGAAATCGATGAGAATCATGGCTTCCAAAAGCATTCGATCAATCAGTCCCATCATTTTGCACACCACGGCGGGATGAAGGCCTGCTGAAACAAGAACACGAAGGCTCCACGAGAGAAAATTCCCTGTTTTTCCATAGAAAATTCCCTTTCCGGCCATTTTTGGCTGAAAAAACACGAGTGTTGGAAATCGATGAGAATCATGGCTTCCAAAAGCATTCGATCAATCAGTCCCATCATTTTGCACACCACGGCGGGATGAAGGCCTGCTTTGAAACAAAAACAAAGGCTCCACGAGAAAAATTCCTGTTTTTCCATAGAAAATTCCCTTTCCGGCCATTTTTGGCTTAAAAAACACGAGTGTTGGAAATCGATGAGAATCATGGCTTCCAAAAGCATTCGATCAATCCCTCCCATCATTTTGCACACCACGGCGGGATGAAGGCCTGCTGAAACAAGAACACGAAGGCTCCACGAGAGAAAATTCCCTGTTTTTCATAGAAAATTCCCTTTCCGGCCATTTTTTGGCTGAAAAAACACGAGTGTTGGAAATCGATGAGAATCATGGCTTCCAAAAGCATTCGATCAATCAGTCCCATCATTTTGCACACCACGGCGGGATGAAGGCCTGCTGAAACAAGAACACGAAGGCTCCACGAGAGAAAATTCCCTGTTTTTCCATAGAAAATTCCCTTTCCGGCCATTTTTGGCTTAAAAAACACGAGTGTTGGAAATCGATGAGAATCATGGCTTCCAAAAGCATTCGATCAATCCCTCCCATCATTTTCACACCACAGCGGGATGAAGGCCTGCTGAAACAAGAACACGAAGGCTCCACGAGAGAAAATTCCCTTTTTCCATAGAAAATTCCCTTTCCGGCCATTTTTGGCTGAAAAAACACGAGTGTTGGAAATCGATGAGAATCATGGCTTCCAAAAGCATTCGATCAATCAGTCCCATCATTTTGCACACCACAGCGGGATGAAGGCCTGCTGAAACAAGAACACGAAGGCTCCACGAGAGAAAATTCCTGTTTTTCCATAGAAAATTCCCTTTCCGGCCATTTTTTGGCTTAAAAAACACGAGTGTTGGAAATCGATGAGAATCATGGCTTCCAAAAGCATTCGATCAATCCCTCCCATCATTTTGCACACCACGGCGGGATGAAGGCCTGCTTTTTTGAAACAAGAACACGAAGGCTCCACGAGAGAAAATTCCCTGTTTTTTTTTCCATAGAAAATTCCCTTTCCGGCCATTTTTGGCTGAAAAAACACGAGTGTTGGAAATCGATGAGAATCATGGCTTCCAAAAGCATTCGATCAATCAGTCCCATCATTTTGCACACCACAGGATGGATGAAGGCCTGCTGAAACAAGAACACGAAGGCTCCACGAGAGAAAATTCCCTGTTTTTCCATAGAAAATTCCCTTTCCGGCCATTTTTGGCTGAAAAAACACGAGTGTTGGAAATCGATGAGAATCATGGCTTCCAAAAGCATTCGATCAATCAGTCCCATCATTTTGCACACCACAGCGGGATGAAGGCCTGCTGAAACAAGAACACGAAGGCTCCACGAGAGAAAATTCCCTGTTTTTCCATAGAAAATTCCCTTTCCGGCCATTTTTGGCTGAAAAAACACGAGTGTTGGAAATCGATGAGAATCATGGCTTCCAAAAGCATTCGATCAATCCCTCCCATCATTTTGCACACCACGGCGGGATGAAGGCCTGCTGAAACAAGAACACGAAGGCTCCACGAGAGAAAATTCCTGTTTTTTCCATAGAAAATTCCCTTTCCGGCCATTTTTGGCTGAAAAAACACGAGTGTTGGAAATCGATGAGAATCATGGCTTCCAAAAGCATTCGATCAATCGGTCCCATCATTTTGCACACCACAGCGGGATGAAGGCCTGCTTTTTGAAACAAGAACACGAAGGCTCCACGAGAGAAAATTCCCTGTTTTTCCATAGAAAATTCCCTTTCCGGCCATTTTTGGCTGAAAAAACACGAGTGTTGGAAATCGATGAGAATCATGGCTTCCAAAAGCATTCGATCAATCGGTCCCATCATTTTGCACACCACGGCGGGATGAAGGCCTGCTGAAACAAGAACACGAAGGGCTCCACGAGAAAAATTCCCTGTTTTTCCATAGAAAATTCCCTTTCCGGCCATTTTTGGCTTAAAAAACACGAGTGTTGGAAATCGATGAGAATCATGGCTTCCAAAAGCATTCGATCAATCAGTCCCATCATTTTGCACACCACGGCGGGATGAAGGCCTGCTGAAACAAGAACACGAAGGCTCCACACGAGAAAATTCCTGTTTTTCCATAGAAAATTCCCTTTCCGGCCATTTTTGGCTGAAAAAACACGAGTGTTGGAAATCGATGAGAATCATGGCTTCCAAAAGCATTCGATCAATCCCTCCCATCATTTTGCACACCACGGCGGGATGAAGGCCTGCTGAAACAAGAACACGAAGGCTCCACGAGAGAAAATTCCCTGTTTTTCCATAGAAAATTCCCTTTCCGGCCATTTTTTGGCTGAAAAAACACGAGTGTTGGAAATCGATGAGAATCATGGCTTCCAAAAGCATTCGATCAATCAGTCCCATCATTTTGCACACCACGGCGGGATGAAGGCCTGCTGAAACAAGAACACGAAGGCTCCACGAGAGAAAATTCCCTGTTTTCCATAGAAAATTCCCTTTCCGGCCATTTTTGGCTGAAAAAACACGAGTGTTGGAAATCGATGAGAATCATGGCTTCCAAAAGCATTCGATCAATCAGTCCCCATCATTTTGCACACCACGGCGGGATGAAGGCCTGCTGAAACAAGAACACGAAGGCTCCACGAGAGAAAATTCCCTGTTTTTCCATAGAAAATTCCCTTTCCGGCCATTTTTGGCTGAAAAAACACGAGTGTTGGAAATCGATGAGAATCATGGCTTCCAAAAGCATTCGATCAATCAGTCCCATCATTTTGCACACCACGGCGGGATGAAGGCCTGCTGAAACAAGAACACGAAGGCTCCACGAGAGAAAATTCCCTGTTTTTCCATAGAAAATTCCCTTTCCGGCCATTTTTGGCTTGAAAAACACGAGTGTTGGAAATCGATGAGAATCATGGCTTCCAAAAGCATTCGATCAATCGGTCCCATCATTTTGCACACCACAGCGGGATGAAGGCCTGCTGAAACAAGAACACGAAGGCTCCACGAGAGAAAATTCCTGTTTTTCCATAGAAAATTCCCTTTCCGGCCATTTTTGGCTGAAAAAACACGAGTGTTGGAAATCGATGAGAATCATGGCTTCCAAAAGCATTCGATCAATCAGTCCCATCATTTTGCACACCACGGCGGGATGAAGGCCTGCTGAAACAAGAACACGAAGGCTCCACGAGAAAAATTCCTGTTTTTCCATAGAAAATTCCCTTTCCGGCCATTTTTGGCTGAAAAAACACGAGTGTTGGAAATCGATGAGAATCATGGCTTCCAAAAGCATTCGATCAATCGGTCCCATCATTTTGCACACCACGGCGGGATGAAGGCCTGCTGAAACAAGAACACGAAGGCTCCACGAGAGAAAATTCCCTTTTTTCCATAGAAAATTCCCTTTCCGGCCATTTTTGGCTGAAAAAAAACACGAGTGTTGGAAATCGATGAGAATCATGGCTTCCAAAAGCATTCGATCAATCAGTCCCATCATTTTGCACACCACAGCGGGATGAAGGCCTGCTTTGAAACAAGAACACGAAGGCTCCACGAGAAAAATTCCCTGTTTTTCCATAGAAAATTCCCTTTCCGGCCATTTTTTGGCTGAAAAAACACGAGTGTTGGAAATCGATGAGAATCATGGCTTCCAAAAGCATTCGATCAATCCCTCCCATCATTTTGCACACCACGGCGGGATGAAGGCCTGCTGAAACAAGAACACGAAGGCTCCACGAGAAAAATTCCCTGTTTTCCATAGAAAATTCCCTTTCCGGCCATTTTTTGGCTGAAAAAACACGAGTGTTGGAAATCGATGAGAATCATGGCTTCCAAAAGCATTCGATCAATCAGTCCCATCATTTTGCACACCACGGCGGGATGAAGGCCTGCTTTGAAACAAGAACACGAAGGCTCCACGAGAGAAAATTCCCTGTTTTTCCATAGAAAATTCCCTTTCCGGCCATTTTTTGGCTTGAAAAACACGAGTGTTGGAAATCGATGAGAATCATGGCTTCCAAAAGCATTCGATCAATCGGTCCCATCATTTTGCACACCACAGCGGGATGAAGGCCTGCTGAAACAAGAACACGAAGGCTCCACGAGAAAAATTCCCTGTTTTTCCATAGAAAATTCCCTTTCCGGCCATTTTTGGCTTAAAAAACACGAGTGTTGGAAATCGATGAGAATCATGGCTTCCAAAAGCATTCGATCAATCAGTCCCATCATTTTGCACACCACAGCGGGATGAAGGCCTGCTTTGAAACAAGAACACGAAGGCTCCACGGAAAATTCCCTGTTTTTCCATAGAAAATTCCCTTTCCGGCCATTTTTTGGCTGAAAAAACACGAGTGTTGGAAATCGATGAGAATCATGGCTTCCAAAAGCATTCGATCAATCAGTCCCATCATTTTGCACACCACGGCGGGATGAAGGCCTGCTGAAACAAGAACACGAAGGCTCCACGAGAGAAAATTCCCTGTTTTTCCATAGAAAATTCCCTTTCCGGCCATTTTTGGCTGAAAAAACACGAGTGTTGGAAATCGATGAGAATCATGGCTTCCAAAAGCATTCGATCAATCAGTCCCATCATTTTGCACACCACGGCGGGATGAAGGCCTGCTGAAACAAGAACACGAAGGCTCCACGAGAAAAATTCCCTGTTTTTCCATAGAAAATTCCCTTTCCGGCCATTTTTTGGCTGAAAAACACGAGTGTTGGAAATCGATGAGAATCATGGCTTCCAAAAGCATTCGATCAATCAGTCCCATCATTTTGCACACCACAGCGGGATGAAGGCCTGCTGAAACAAGAACACGAAGGCTCCACGAGAAAAATTCCCTGTTTTTCCATAGAAAATTCCCTTTCCGGCCATTTTTGGCTGAAAAAAAACCACGAGTGTTGGAAATCGATGAGAATCATGGCTTCCAAAAGCATTCGATCAATCCCTCCCATCATTTTGCACACCACAGCGGGATGAAGGCCTGCTGAAACAAGAACACGAAGGCTCCACGAGAAAAATTCCCTGTTTTTCCATAGAAAATTCCCTTTCCGGCCATTTTTTGGCTTAAAAAACACGAGTGTTGGAAATCTGATGAGAATCATGGCTTCCAAAAGCATTCGATCAATCCCTCCCATCATTTTGCACACCACAGCAGGATGAAGGCCTGCTTTGAAACAAGAACACGAAGGCTCCACGAGAAAATTCCCTGTTTTTCCATAGAAAATTCCCTTTCCGGCCATTTTTTGGCTGAAAAAACACGAGTGTTGGAAATCGATGAGAATCATGGCTTCCAAAAGCATTCGATCAATCAGTCCCATCATTTTGCACACCACAGCGGGATGAAGGCCTGCTGAAACAAGAACACGAAGGCTCCACGAGAAAAATTCCCTGTTTTTCCATAGAAAATTCCCTTTCCGGCCATTTTTGGCTTGAAAAACACGAGTGTTGGAAATCGATGAGAATCATGGCTTCCAAAAGCATTCGATCAATCAGTCCCATCATTTTGCACACCACAGCGGGATGAAGGCCTGCTGAAACAAGAACACGAAGGCTCCACGAGAAAATTCCTGTTTTTTCCATAGAAAATTCCCTTTCCGGCCATTTTTTGGCTGAAAAAACACGAGTGTTGGAAATCGATGAGAATCATGGCTTCCAAAAGCATTCGATCAATCAGTCCCATCATTTTGCACACCACAGCAGGATGAAGGCCTGCTTTGAAACAAGAACACGAAGGCTCCACGAGAAAAATTCCCTGTTTTTCCATAGAAAATTCCCTTTCCGGCCATTTTTTGGCTGAAAAAACACGAGTGTTGGAAATCGATGAGAATCATGGCTTCCAAAAGCATTCGATCAATCAGTCCCATCATTTTGCACACCACAGCGGGATGAAGGCCTGCGCTGAAACAAGAACACGAAGGCTCCACGAGAGAAAATTCCCTGTTTTTCCATAGAAAATTCCCTTTCCGGCCATTTTTTGGCTGAAAAAACACGAGTGTTGGAAATCGATGAGAATCATGGCTTCCAAAAGCATTCGATCAATCAGTCCCATCATTTTGCACACCACGGCGGGATGAAGGCCTGCGCTGAACAAGAACACGAAGGCTCCACGAGAGAAAATTCCCTGTTTTTCCATAGAAAATTCCCTTTCCGGCCATTTTTTGGGCTGAAAAAACACGAGTGTTGGAAATCGATGAGAATCATGGCTTCCAAAAGCATTCGATCAATCGTCCCATCATTTTGCACACCACAGCGGGATGAAGGCCTGCTGAAACAAGAACACGAAGGCTCCACGAGAGAAAATTCCTGTTTTTCCATAGAAAATTCCCTTTCCGGCCATTTTTTGGCTTAAAAAACACGAGTGTTGGAAATCGATGAGAATCATGGCTTCCAAAAGCATTCGATCAATCGTCCCATCATTTGCACACCACAGCGGGATGAAGGCCTGCTGAAAACAAGAACACGAAGGCTCCACGAGAAAAATTCCCTGTTTTTTCCATAGAAAATTCCCTTTCCGGCCATTTTTTGGCTGAAAAAACACGAGTGTTGGAAATCGATGAGAATCATGGCTTCCAAAAGCATTCGATCAATCAGTCCCATCATTTTGCACACCACAGCGGGATGAAGGCCTGCTGAAACAAGAACACGAAGGCTCCACGAGAGAAAATTCCCTGTTTTTCCATAGAAAATTCCCTTTCCGGCCATTTTTTGGCTGAAAAAACACGAGTGTTGGAAATCGATGAGAATCATGGCTTCCAAAAGCATTCGATCAATCGTCCCATCATTTTGCACACCACAGCGGGATGAAGGCCCGCTGAAACAAGAACACGAAGGCTCCACGAGAGAAAATTCCCTGTTTTTCCATAGAAAATTCCCTTTCCGGCCATTTTTGGCTGAAAAAACACGAGTGTTGGAAATCGATGAGAATCATGGCTTCCAAAAGCATTCGATCAATCAGTCCCATCATTTTGCACACCACAGCGGGATGAAGGCCTGCTGAAACAAGAACACGAAGGCTCCACGAGAGAAAATTCCCTGTTTTTCCATAGAAAATTCCCTTTCCGGCCATTTTTTGGCTGAAAAAACACGAGTGTTGGAAATCGATGAGAATCATGGCTTCCAAAAGCATTCGATCAATCAGTCCCATCATTTTGCACACCACGGCGGGATGAAGGCCTGCTGAAACAAGAACACGAAGGCTCCACGAGAAAAATTCCCTGTTTTTCCATAGAAAATTCCCTTTCCGGCCATTTTTGGCTGAAAAACACGAGTGTTGGAAATCGATGAGAATCATGGCTTCCAAAAGCATTCGATCAATCAGTCCCATCATTTTGCACACCACAGGCAGGATGAAGGCCTGCTTTGAAACAAGAACACGAAGGCTCCACGAGAGAAAATTCCCTGTTTTTCCATAGAAAATTCCCTTTCCGGCCATTTTTTGGCTGAAAAACACGAGTGTTGGAAATCGATGAGAATCATGGCTTCCAAAAGCATTCGATCAATCCCTCCCATCATTTTGCACACCACAGCGGGATGAAGGCCTGCTGAAACAAGAACACGAAGGCTCCACGAGAGAAAATTCCCTGTTTTTCCATAGAAAATTCCCTTTCCGGCCATTTTTTGGCTGAAAAAACACGAGTGTTGGAAATCGATGAGAATCATGGCTTCCAAAAGCATTCGATCAATCAGTCCCATCATTTTGCACACCACAGCGGGATGAAGGCCTGCTGAAACAAGAACACGAAGGCTCCACGAGAAAAATTCCCTGTTTTTCCATAGAAAATTCCCTTTCCGGCCATTTTTTGGCTTAAAAAACACGAGTGTTGGAAATCGATGAGAATCATGGCTTCCAAAAGCATTCGATCAATCAGTCCCATCATTTTGCACACCACAGCGGGATGAAGGCCTGCTGAAACAAGAACACGAAGGCTCCACGAGAAAAATTCCCTGTTTTTCCATAGAAAATTCCCTTTCCGGCCATTTTTTGGCTGAAAAAACACGAGTGTTGGAAATCGATGAGAATCATGGCTTCCAAAAGCATTCGATCAATCAGTCCCATCATTTTGCACACCACAGCAGGATGAAGGCCTGCTGAAACAAGAACACGAAGGCTCCACGAGAGAAAATTCCCTGTTTTTCCATAGAAAATTCCCTTTCCGGCCATTTTTTGGCTTAAAAAACACGAGTGTTGGAAATCGATGAGAATCATGGCTTCCAAAAGCATTCGATCAATCAGTCCCATCATTTTGCACACCACAGCGGGATGAAGGCCTGCTGAAACAAGAACACGAAGGCTCCACGAGAGAAAATTCCTGTTTTTCCATAGAAAATTCCCTGTCCGGCCATTTTTTGGCTGAAAAAACACGAGTGTTGGAAATCTGATGAGAATCATGGCTTCCAAAAGCATTCGATCAATCAGTCCCATCATTTTGCACACCACAGCGGGATGAAGGCCTGCTGAAACAAGAACACGAAGGCTCCACGAGAAAATTCCCTTTTTTCCATAGAAAATTCCCTTTCCGGCCATTTTTTGGCTGAAAAAACACGAGTGTTGGAAATCGATGAGAATCATGGCTTCCAAAAGCATTCGATCAATCAGTCCCATCATTTTGCACACCACAGCGGGATGAAGGCCTGCTTTTTTGAAACAAGAACACGAAGGCTCCACAGAGAAAATTCCTGTTTTTCCATAGAAAATTCCCTTTCCGGCCATTTTTTGGCTTAAAAAACACGAGTGTTGGAAATCGATGAGAATCATGGCTTCCAAAAGCATTCGATCAATCGTCCCATCATTTTGCACACCACAGCAGGGATGAAGGCCTGCTGAAACAAGAACACGAAGGCTCCACGGAGAAAATTCCCTGTTTTTCCATAGAAAATTCCCTTTCCGGCCATTTTTTGGCTTAAAAAACACGAGTGTTGGAAATCGATGAGAATCATGGCTTCCAAAAGCATTCGATCAATCAGTCCCATCATTTTGCACACCACAGCAGGATGAAGGCCTGCTGAAACAAGAACACGAAGGCTCCACAGAGAAAATTCCCTGTTTTTCCATAGAAAATTCCCTGTCCGGCCATTTTTTGGCTGAAAAAACACGAGTGTTGGAAATCTGATGAGAATCATGGCTTCCAAAAGCATTCGATCAATTAGTCCCATCATTTGCACACCACGGCGGGATGAAGGCCTGCTGAAACAAGAACACGAAGGCTCCACAGAGAAAATTCCTGTTTTTCCATAGAAAATTCCCTTTCCGGCCATTTTTTGGCTGAAAAACACGAGTGTTGGAAATCGATGAGAATCATGGCTTCCAAAAGCATTCGATCAATCAGTCCCATCATTTTGCACACCACAGGCGGGATGAAGGCCTGCTGAAACAAGAACACGAAGGCTCCACGAGAAAAATTCCCTGTTTTTCCATAGAAAATTCCCTTTCCGGCCATTTTTGGCTGAAAAAACACGAGTGTTGGAAATCGATGAGAATCATGGCTTCCAAAAGCATTCGATCAATCAGTCCCATCATTTTGCACACCACAGCGGGATGAAGGCCTGCTGAAACAAGAACACGAAGGCTCCACGAGAGAAAATTCCCTGTTTTTCCAAGAAAATTCCCTTTCCGGCCATTTTTTGGCTGAAAAAACACGAGTGTTGGAAATCGATGAGAATCATGGCTTCCAAAAGCATTCGATCAATCAGTCCCATCATTTTGCACACCACAGCGGGATGAAGGCCTGCTGAAACAAGAACACGAAGGCTCCACAGAGAAAATTCCCTGTTTTTCCATAGAAAATTCCCTTTCCGGCCATTTTTTGGCTTAAAAACACGAGTGTTGGAAATCGATGAGAATCATGGCTTCCAAAAGCATTCGATCAATCAGTCCCATCATTTTGCACACCACAGCAGGATGAAGGCCTACTGAAACAAGAACACGAAGGCTCCACAGAGAAAATTCCCTGTTTTTCCATAGAAAATTCCCTTTCCGGCCATTTTTTGGCTGAAAAAGCACGAGTGTTGGAAATCGGATGAGAATCATGGCTTCCAAAAGCATTCGATCAATCAGTCCCATCATTTTGCACACCACAGCGGGATGAAGGCCTGTGAAACAAGAACACGAAGGCTCCACGAGAGAAAATTCCCTGTTTTTCCATAGAAAATTCCCTTTCCGCCATTTTTTGGCTGAAAAACACGAGTGTTGGAAATCGATGAGAATCATGGCTTCCAAAAGCATTCGATCAATCAGTCCCATCATTTGCACACCACAGCGGGATGAAGGCCTGCTGAAACAAGAACACGAAGGCTCCACAGAGAAAATTCCCTGTTTTTCCATAGAAAATTCCCTTTCCGGCCATTTTTTGGCTGAAAAAACACGAGTGTTGGAAATCGATGAGAATCATGGCTTCCAAAAGCATTCGATCAATCAGTCCCATCATTTTGCACACCACAGCGGGATGAAGGCCTGCTGAAACAAGAACACGAAGGCTCCACGAGAGAAAATTCCCTGTTTTTCCATAGAAAATTCCCTTCCCCGCCATTTTTTGGCTGAAAAAACACGAGTGTTGGAAATCGATGAGAATCATGGCTTCCAAAAGCATTCGATCAATCAGTCCCATCATTTTGCACACCACAGCGGGATGAAGGCCTGCTGAAACAAGAACACGAAGGCTCCACGAGAGAAAATTCCCTGTTTTTCCATAGAAAATTCCCTTTCCGGCCATTTTTGGCTGAAAAACACGAGTGTTGGAAATCGATGAGAATCATGGCTTCCAAAAGCATTCGATCAATTAGTCCCATCATTTTGCACACCACAGCGGGATGAAGGCCTGCTGAAACAAGAACACGAAGGCTCCACGAGAAAATTCCTGTTTTTCCATAGAAAATTCCCTTCCGGCCATTTTTTGGCTGAAAAAACACGAGTGTTGGAAATCGATGAGAATCATGGCTTCCAAAAGCATTCGATCAATCAGTCCCATCATTTTGCACACCACAGCGGGATGAAGGCCTGCTGAAACAAGAACACGAAGGCTCCACGAGAGAAAATTCCCTGTTTTTCCATAGAAAATTCCCTTTCCGGCCATTTTTTGGCTTAAAAAACACGAGTGTTGGAAATCGATGAGAATCATGGCTTCCAAAAGCATTCGATCAATCAGTCCCATCATTTTGCACACCACAGCGGGATGAAGGCCTGCTGAAACAAGAACACGAAGGCTCCACGAGAAAAATTCCCTGTTTTTCCATAGAAAATTCCCTTCCGGCCATTTTTTGGCTGAAAAAACACGAGTGTTGGAAATCGATGAGAATCATGGCTTCCAAAAGCATTCGATCAATTAGTCCCATCATTTTGCACACCACAGCGGGATGAAGGCCTGCTGAAACAAGAACACGAAGGCTCCACGAGAGAAAATTTCCCTGTTTTTCCATAGAAAATTCCCTGTCCGGCCATTTTTTGGCTGAAAAAACACGAGTGTTGGAAATCTGATGAGAATCATGGCTTCCAAAAGCATTCGATCAATCATTTGTCCCATCATTTTGCACACCACAGCGGGATGAAGGCCTGCTGAAACAAGAACACGAAGGCTCCACGAGAAAAATTCCCTGTTTTTCCATAGAAAATTCCCTTTCCGGCCATTTTTTGGCTGAAAAAACACGAGTGTTGGAAATCGATGAGAATCATGGCTTCCAAAAGCATTCGATCAATCAGTCCCATCATTTTGCACACCACAGCGGGATGAAGGCCTGCTCAAACAAGAACACGAAGGCTCCACGAGAAAATTCCCTGTTTTTCCATAGAAAATTCCCTTTCCGGCCATTTTTTGGCTTAAAAACACGAGTGTTGGAAATCGATGAGAATCATGGCTTCCAAAAGCATTCGATCAATCAGTCCCATCATTTTGCACACCACAGCAGGATGAAGGCCTGCTGAAACAAGAACACGAAGGCTCCACGAGAAAAATTCCCTGTTTTTCCATAGAAAATTCCCTTTCCGGCCATTTTTTGGCTGAAAAAAACACGAGTGTTGGAAATCGATGAGAATCATGGCTTCCAAAAGCATTCGATCAATCAGTCCCATCATTTTGCACACCACAGGGATGAAGGCCTGCTGAAAACAAGAACACGAAGGCTCCACAGAGAAAATTCCCTGTTTTTCCATAGAAAATTCCCTTTCCGGCCATTTTTTGGCTGAAAAACACGAGTGTTGGAAATCGATGAGAATCATGGCTTCCAAAAGCATTCGATCAATCAGTCCCATCATTTTGCACACCACAGCGGGATGAAGGCCTGCTGAAACAAGAACACGAAGGCTCCACGAGAAAAATTCCCTGTTTTTCCATAGAAAATTCCCTTTCCGGCCATTTTTTGGCTTAAAAAACACGAGTGTTGGAAATCGATGAGAATCATGGCTTCCAAAAGCATTCGATCAATTAGTCCCATCATTTTGCACACCACAGCGGGATGAAGGCCTGCTGAAACAAGAACACGAAGGCTCCACGAGAGAAAATTCCCTGTTTTTCCATAGAAAATTCCCTTTCCGGCCATTTTTTGGCTGAAAAAACACGAGTGTTGGAAATCGATGAGAATCATGGCTTCCAAAAGCATTCGATCAATCAGTCCCATCATTTTGCACACCACAGCAGGATGAAGGCCTGCTGAAACAAGAACACGAAGGCTCCACGAGAGAAAATTCCCTGTTTTTCCATAGAAAATTCCCTTTCCGGCCATTTTTTGGCTGAAAAAACACGAGTGTTGGAAATCGATGAGAATCATGGCTTCCAAAAGCATTCGATCAATCAGTCCCATCATTTTGCACACCACGGCGGGATGAAGGCCTGCTGAAACAAGAACACGAAGGCTCCACGAGAGAAAATTCCCTGTTTTTCCATAGAAAATTCCCTTTCCGGCCATTTTTTGGCTGAAAAAACACGAGTGTTGGAAATCGATGAGAATCATGGCTTCCAAAAGCATTCGATCAATCAGTCCCATCATTTTGCACACCACAGCGGGATGAAGGCCTGCTGAAACAAGAACACGAAGGCTCCACGAGAAAAAATTCCCTGTTTTTCCATAGAAAATTCCCTTTCCGGCCATTTTTTGGCTTAAAAAACACGAGTGTTGGAAATCGATGAGAATCATGGCTTCCAAAAGCATTCGATCAATCAGTCCCATCATTTTGCACACCACAGCGGGATGAAGGCCTGCTGAAACAAGAACACGAAGGCTCCACGAGAAAAATTCCCTGTTTTTCCATAGAAAATTCCCTTTCCGGCCATTTTTTGGCTTAAAAAACACGAGTGTTGGAAATCGATGAGAATCATGGCTTCCAAAAGCATTCGATCAATCAGTCCCATCATTTTGCACACCACAGCGGGATGAAGGCCTGCTGAAACAAGAACACGAAGGCTCCACAGAGAAAAAATTCCCTGTTTTTCCATAGAAAATTCCCTTTCCGGCCATTTTTTGGCTGAAAAAACACGAGTGTTGGAAATCGATGAGAATCATGGCTTCCAAAAGCATTCGATCAATCAGTCCCATCATTTTGCACACCACAGCGGGATGAAGGCCTGCTGAAACAAGAACACGAAGGCTCCACAGAGAAAATTCCGTTTTTTTTCCATAGAAAATTCCCTTTCCGGCCATTTTTTGGCTTAAAAAACACGAGTGTTGGAAATCGATGAGAATCATGGCTTCCAAAAGCATTCGATCAATTAGTCCCATCATTTTGCACACCACAGCAGGATGAAGGCCTGCTGAAACAAGAACACGAAGGCTCCACGAGAGAAAATTCCCTGTTTTTCCATAGAAAATTCCCTTTCCGGCCATTTTTTGGCTGAAAAAACACGAGTGTTGGAAATCGATGAGAATCATGGCTTCCAAAAGCATTCGATCAATCAGTCCCATCATTTTGCACACCACAGCAGGATGAAGGCCTGCTGAAACAAGAACACGAAGGCTCCACAGAGAAAATTCCCTGTTTTTCCATAGAAAATTCCCTTTCCGGCCATTTTTTGGCTGAAAAAACACGAGTGTTGGAAATCGATGAGAATCATGGCTTCCAAAAGCATTCGATCAATCAGTCCCATCATTTTGCACACCACAGGGATGAAGGCTGCTGAAACAAGAACACGAAGGCTCCACGAGAAAATTCCCTGTTTTTCCATAGAAAATTCCCTTTCCGGCCATTTTTTGGCTGAAAAAACACGAGTGTTGGAAATCGATGAGAATCATGGCTTCCAAAAGCATTCGATCAATCAGTCCCATCATTTTGCACACCACAGCGGGATGAAGGCCTGCTGAAACAAGAACACGAAGGCTCCACGAGAAAAATTCCCTGTTTTTCCATAGAAAATTCCCTTTCCGGCCATTTTTTGGCTTAAAAAACACGAGTGTTGGAAATCGATGAGAATCATGGCTTCCAAAAGCATTCGATCAATCAGTCCCATCATTTTGCACACCACAGCAGGGATGAAGGCCTGCTGAAACAAGAACACGAAGGCTCCACGAGAAAAATTCCCTGTTTTTCCATAGAAAATTCCCTTTCCGGCCATTTTTTGGCTGAAAAACACGAGTGTTGGAAATCTGATGAGAATCATGGCTTCCAAAAGCATTCGATCAATCAGTCCCATCATTTTGCACACCACAGCGGGATGAAGGCCTGCTGAAACAAGAACACGAAGGCTCCACAGAGAAAATTCCCTGTTTTTCCATAGAAAATTCCCTTTCCGGCCATTTTTTGGCTGAAAAACACGAGTGTTGGAAATCGATGAGAATCATGGCTTCCAAAAGCATTCGATCAATCAGTCCCATCATTTTGCACACCACAGCGGGATGAAGGCCTGCTGAAACAAGAACACGAAGGCTCCACAGAGAAAAATTCCCTGTTTTTCCATAGAAAATTCCCTTTCCGGCCATTTTTTGGCTTAAAAAACACGAGTGTTGGAAATCGATGAGAATCATGGCTTCCAAAAGCATTCGATCAATCAGTCCCATCATTTTGCACACCACAGCGGGATGAAGGCCTGCTGAAACAAGAACACGAAGGCTCCACGGCTCCAGAAAATTCCCTGTTTTTCCATAGAAAATTCCCTTTCCGGCCATTTTTTGGCTGAAAAAACACGAGTGTTGGAAATCGATGAGAATCATGGCTTCCAAAAGCATTCGATCAATCAGTCCCATCATTTTGCACACCACAGCAGGATGAAGGCCTGCTGAAACAAGAACACGAAGGCTCCACAGAGAAAAATTCCCTGTTTTTCCATAGAAAATTCCCTTTCCGGCCATTTTTTGGCTTAAAAAACACGAGTGTTGGAAATCGATGAGAATCATGGCTTCCAAAAGCATTCGATCAATCAGTCCCATCATTTTGCACACCACAGCGGGATGAAGGCCTGCTGAAACAAGAACACGAAGGCTCCACGAGAAAAATTCCCTGTTTTTCCATAGAAAATTCCCTTTCCGGCCATTTTTTGGCTTAAAAAAACACGAGTGTTGGAAATCGATGAGAATCATGGCTTCCAAAAGCATTCGATCAATTAGTCCCATCATTTGCACACCACGCAGGATGAAGGCCTGCTGAAACAAGAACACGAAGGCTCCACAGAGAATTCCCTGTTTTTCCATAGAAAATTCCCTTTCCGGCCATTTTTTGGCTGAAAAAACACGAGTGTTGGAAATCGATGAGAATCATGGCTTCCAAAAGCATTCGATCAATCAGTCCCATCATTTTGCACACCACAGCGGGATGAAGGCCTGCTGAAACAAGAACACGAAGGCTCCACAGAAAAATTCCTGTTTTTCCATAGAAAATTCCCTTTCCGGCCATTTTTTGGCTGAAAAAACACGAGTGTTGGAAATCGATGAGAATCATGGCTTCCAAAAGCATTCGATCAATCAGTCCCATCATTTTGCACACCACAGCAGGATGAAGGCCTGCTGAAACAAGAACACGAAGGCTCCACAGAGAAAATTCCCTGTTTTTCCATAGAAAATTCCCTTTCCGGCCATTTTTTGGCTTAAAAAACACGAGTGTTGGAAATCGATGAGAATCATGGCTTCCAAAAGCATTCGATCAATTAGTCCCATCATTTTGCACACCACAAGGGATGAAGGCCTGCTGAAACAAGAACACGAAGGCTCCACGAGAGAAAATTCCCTGTTTTTCCATAGAAAATTCCCTTCCGGCCATTTTTTGGCTTAAAAACACGAGTGTTGGAAATCGATGAGAATCATGGCTTCCAAAAGCATTCGATCAATCAGTCCCATCATTTTGCACACCACAGCGGGATGAAGGCCTGCTGAAACAAGAACACGAAGGCTCCACGAGAAAAATTCCCTGTTTTTCCATAGAAAATTCCCTTTCCGGCCATTTTTTGGCTTAAAAAACACGAGTGTTGGAAATCGATGAGAATCATGGCTTCCAAAAGCATTCGATCAATCAGTCCCATCATTTTGCACACCACAGCGGGATGAAGGCCTGCTGAAACAAGAACACGAAGGCTCCACGAGAAAAATTCCCTGTTTTTCCATAGAAAATTCCCTTTCCGGCCATTTTTTGGCTGAAAAAACACGAGTGTTGGAAATCGATGAGAATCATGGCTTCAAAAGCATTCGATCAATTAGTCCCATCATTTGCACACCACAGCGGGATGAAGGCCTGCTGAAACAAGAACACGAAGGCTCCACGAGAAAATTCCCTGTTTTTCCATAGAAAATTCCCTTTCCGGCCATTTTTTGGCTGAAAAAACACGAGTGTTGGAAATCGATGAGAATCATGGCTTCCAAAAGCATTCGATCAATCAGTCCCATCATTTTGCACACCACAGCGGGATGAAGGCCTGCTGAAACAAGAACACGAAGGCTCCACAGAGAAAATTCCCTGTTTTTCCATAGAAAATTCCCTTTCCGGCCATTTTTTGGCTTAAAAAACACGAGTGTTGGAAATCGATGAGAATCATGGCTTCCAAAAGCATTCGATCAATCAGTCCCATCATTTTGCACACCACAGCGGGATGAAGGCCTGCTGAAACAAGAACACGAAGGCTCCACAGAAAAATTCCCTGTTTTTCCATAGAAAATTCCCTTTCCGGCCATTTTTTGTGAAAAACACGAGTGTTGGAAATCGATGAGAATCATGGCTTCCAAAAGCATTCGATCAATCAGTCCCATCATTTTGCACACCACAGCAGGATGAAGGCCTGCTGAAACAAGAACACGAAGGCTCCACGAGAAAATTCCCTGTTTTTCCATAGAAAATTCCCTTCCGGCCATTTTTTGGCTTAAAAAACACGAGTGTTGGAAATCGATGAGAATCATGGCTTCCAAAAGCATTCGATCAATCAGTCCCATCATTTTGCACACCACAGCAGGATGAAGGCCTGCTGAAACAAGAACACGAAGGCTCCACGAGAGAAAATTCCCTGTTTTTCCATAGAAAATTCCCTTTCCGGCCATTTTTTGGCTTAAAAAACACGAGTGTTGGAAATCGATGAGAATCATGGCTTCCAAAAGCATTCGATCAATTAGTCCCATCATTTTGCACACCACAGCGGGATGAAGGCCTGCTGAAACAAGAACACGAAGGCTCCACGAGAAAAAATTCCTTTTTTCCATAGAAAATTCCCTTTCCGGCCATTTTTTGGCTGAAAAAACACGAGTGTTGGAAATCGATGAGAATCATGGCTTCCAAAAGCATTCGATCAATCAGTCCCATCATTTTGCACACCACAGCAGGGATGAAGGCCTGCTGAAACAAGAACACGAAGGCTCCACGAGAAAAATTCCCTGTTTTTCCATAGAAAATTCCCTTTCCGGCCATTTTTTGGCTTAAAAAACACGAGTGTTGGAAATCGATGAGAATCATGGCTTCCAAAAGCATTCGATCAATTAGTCCCATCATTTTGCACACCACAGCGGGATGAAGGCCTGCTGAAACAAGAACACGAAGGCTCCACGAGAGAAAATTCCCTTTTTTCCATAGAAAATTCCCTTTCCGGCCATTTTTTGGCTGAAAAAACACGAGTGTTGGAAATCGATGAGAATCATGGCTTCCAAAAGCATTCGATCAATTAGTCCCATCATTTTGCACACCACACACAGGATGAAGGCCTGCTGAAACAAGAACACGAAGGCTCCACAGAAAATTCCCTGTTTTTCCATAGAAAATTCCCTTTCCGGCCATTTTTTGGCTGAAAAAAAACACGAGTGTTGGAAATCGATGAGAATCATGGCTTCCAAAAGCATTCGATCAATCAGTCCCATCATTTTGCACACCACAGCAGGATGAAGGCCTGCTGAAACAAGAACACGAAGGCTCCACAGAGAAAATTCCCTGTTTTTCCATAGAAAATTCCCTTCCGGCCATTTTTTGGCTTAAAAAAACACGAGTGTTGGAAATCGATGAGAATCATGGCTTCCAAAAGCATTCGATCAATCAGTCCCATCATTTTGCACACCACAGCAGGATGAAGGCCTGCTGAAACAAGAACACGAAGGCTCCACGAGAAAAATTCCCTGTTTTTCCATAGAAAATTCCCTTTCCGGCCATTTTTTGGCTTAAAAAACACGAGTGTTGGAAATCGATGAGAATCATGGCTTCCAAAAGCATTCGATCAATTAGTCCCATCATTTTGCACACCACAGCGGGATGAAGGCCTGCTGAAACAAGAACACGAAGGCTCCACGAGAAAAATTCCCTGTTTTTCCATAGAAAATTCCCTTTCCGGCCATTTTTTGGCTGAAAAACACGAGTGTTGGAAATCGATGAGAATCATGGCTTCCAAAAGCATTCGATCAATCAGTCCCATCATTTTGCACACCACACAGCAGGATGAAGGCCTGCTGAAACAAGAACACGAAGGCTCCACAGAAAAATTCCCTGTTTTTCCATAGAAAATTCCCTTTCCGGCCATTTTTTGGCTGAAAAAACACGAGTGTTGGAAATCGATGAGAATCATGGCTTCCAAAAGCATTCGATCAATCAGTCCCATCATTTTGCACACCACAGCGGGATGAAGGCCTGCTGAAACAAGAACACGAAGGCTCCACGAGAAAAATTCCCTGTTTTTCCATAGAAAATTCCCTTCCGGCCATTTTTTGGCTTAAAAACACGAGTGTTGGAAATCGATGAGAATCATGGCTTCCAAAAGCATTCGATCAATTAGTCCCATCATTTTGCACACCACAGCGGGATGAAGGCCTGCTGAAACAAGAACACGAAGGCTCCACAGAAAAATTCCCTGTTTTTCCATAGAAAATTCCCTTTCCGGCCATTTTTTGGCTGAAAAAACACGAGTGTTGGAAATCGATGAGAATCATGGCTTCCAAAAGCATTCGATCAATCAGTCCCATCATTTTGCACACCACAGCGGGATGAAGGCCTGCTGAAACAAGAACACGAAGGCTCCACGAGAAAATTCCCTGTTTTTCCATAGAAAATTCCCTTTCCGGCCATTTTTTGGCTTAAAAAACACGAGTGTTGGAAATCGATGAGAATCATGGCTTCCAAAAGCATTCGATCAATCAGTCCCATCATTTTGCACACCACAGCAGGATGAAGGCCTGCTGAAACAAGAACACGAAGGCTCCACGAGAGAAAATTCCCTGTTTTTCCATTTTTCCATAGAAAATTCCCTTTCCGGCCATTTTTTGGCTGAAAAAACACGAGTGTTGGAAATCGATGAGAATCATGGCTTCCAAAAGCATTCGATCAATCAGTCCCATCATTTTGCACACCACAGCGGGATGAAGGCCTGCTGAAACAAGAACACGAAGGCTCCACGAGAGAAAATTCCCTGTTTTTCCATAGAAAATTCCCTTTCCGGCCATTTTTTGGCTGAAAAACACGAGTGTTGGAAATCGATGAGAATCATGGCTTCCAAAAGCATTCGATCAATTAGTCCCATCATTTTGCACACCACAGCGGGATGAAGGCCTGCTGAAACAAGAACACGAAGGCTCCACGAGAAAAATTCCCTGTTTTTCCATAGAAAATTCCCTTTCCGGCCATTTTTTGGCTTAAAAAACACGAGTGTTGGAAATCGATGAGAATCATGGCTTCCAAAAGCATTCGATCAATTAGTCCCATCATTTTGCACACCACAGCAGGATAAGGCCTGCTGAAACAAGAACACGAAGGCTCCACGAGAAAAATTCCCTGTTTTTCCATAGAAAATTCCCTTTCCGGCCATTTTTTGGCTTAAAAAAGCACGAGTGTTGGAAATCGATGAGAATCATGGCTTCCAAAAGCATTCGATCAATTAGTCCCATCACTTTGCACACCACAGCGGGATGAAGGCCTGCTGAAACAAGAACACGAAGGCTCCACAGAGAAAAAATTCCCTGTTTTTCCATAGAAAATTCCCTTTCCGGCCATTTTTTGGCTGAAAAAACACGAGTGTTGGAAATCGATGAGAATCATGGCTTCCAAAAGCATTCGATCAATCAGTCCCATCATTTTGCACACCACAGCGGGATGAAGGCCTCGCTGAAACAAGAACACGAAGGCTCCACAGAGAAAATTCCCTGTTTTTCCATAGAAAATTCCCTTTCCGGCCATTTTTTGGCTTAAAAAACACGAGTGTTGGAAATCGATGAGAATCATGGCTTCCAAAAGCATTCGATCAATTAGTCCCATCATTTTGCACACCACAGCGGGATGAAGGCCTGCTGAAACAAGAACACGAAGGCTCCACAGAGAAAATTCCCTGTTTTTCCATAGAAAATTCCCTTTCCGGCCATTTTTTGGCTGAAAAAAAAACACGAGTGTTGGAAATCGATGAGAATCATGGCTTCCAAAAGCATTCGATCAATCAGTCCCATCATTTTGCACACCACAGCGGGATGAAGGCCTGCTGAAACAAGAACACGAAGGCTCCACGAGAAAATTCCCTGTTTTTCCATAGAAAATTCCCTTTCCGGCCATTTTTTGGCTTAAAAAACACGAGTGTTGGAAATCGATGAGAATCATGGCTTCCAAAAGCATTCGATCAATTAGTCCCATCATTTGCACACCACAGCGGGATGAAGGCCTGCTGAAACAAGAACACGAAGGCTCCACGAGAGAAAATTCCCTTTTTTTCCATAGAAAATTCCCTTTCCGGCAATTTTTTGGCTGAAAAAACACGAGTGTTGGAAATCGATGAGAATCATGGCTTCCAAAAGCATTCGATCAATCAGTCCCATCATTTTGCACACCACAGCGGGATGAAGGCCTGCTGAAACAAGAACACGAAGGCTCCACGAGAGAAAATTCCCTGTTTTTCCATAGAAAATTCCCTGTCCGGCCATTTTTTGGCTGAAAAAACACGAGTGTTGGAAATCTGATGAGAATCATGGCTTCCAAAAGCATTCGATCAATCAGTCCCATCATTTTGCACACCACAGCGGGATGAAGGCCTGCTGAAACAAGAACACGAAGGCTCCACGAGAGAAAATTCCCTGTTTTTCCATAGAAAATTCCCTTTCCGGCCATTTTTTGGCTTAAAAAACACGAGTGTTGGAAATCGATGAGAATCATGGCTTCCAAAAGCATTCGATCAATTAGTCCCATCATTTGCACACCACAGCAGGATGAAGGCCTGCTGAAACAAGAACACGAAGGCTCCACGAAGAAAATTCCCTGTTTTTCCATAGAAAATTCCCTTTCCGGCCATTTTTTGGCTTAAAAAACACGAGTGTTGGAAATCGATGAGAATCATGGCTTCCAAAAGCATTCGATCAATCAGTCCCATCATTTTGCACACCACAGCAGGGGATGAAGGCCTGCTTTTTTGAAACAAGAACACGAAGGCTCCACAGAGAAAATTCCCTGTTTTTCCATAGAAAATTCCCTTTCCGGCCATTTTTTGGCTTAAAAAACACGAGTGTTGGAAATCGATGAGAATCATGGCTTCCAAAAGCATTCGATCAATTAGTCCCATCATTTTGCACACCACAAACGGGATGAAGGCCTGCTGAAACAAGAACACGAAGGCTCCACAGAGAAAATTCCCTGTTTTTCCATAGAAAATTCCCTTCCGGCCATTTTTTGGCTGAAAAAAAAACACGAGTGTTGGAAATCGATGAGAATCATGGCTTCCAAAAGCATTCGATCAATCAGTCCCATCATTTTGCACACCACAGCAGGATGAAGGCCTGCTGAAACAAGAACACGAAGGCTCCACGAGAAAAAATTCCCTGTTTTTCCATAGAAAATTCCCTTTCCGGCCATTTTTTGGCTTAAAAAACACGAGTGTTGGAAATCGATGAGAATCATGGCTTCCAAAAGCATTCGATCAATTAGTCCCATCATTTTGCACACCACAGCGGGATGAAGGCCTGCTGAAAAAAGAACACGAAGGCTCCACAGAGAAAAATTCCCTGTTTTTCCATAGAAAATTCCCTTTCCGGCCATTTTTTGGCTGAAAAAACACGAGTGTTGGAAATCGATGAGAATCATGGCTTCCAAAAGCATTCGATCAATCAGTCCCATCATTTTGCACACCACAGGCGGGATGAAGGCCTGCTGAAAAACAAGAACACGAAGGCTCCACGAGAAAAAATTCCCTGTTTTTCCATAGAAAATTCCCTTTCCGGCCATTTTTTGGCTTAAAAAACACGAGTGTTGGAAATCGATGAGAATCATGGCTTCCAAAAGCATTCGATCAATCAGTCCCATCATTTGCACACCACAGCGGGATGAAGGCCTCTTTGAAACAAGAACACGAAGGCTCCACAGAGAAAATTCCCTGTTTTTCCATAGAAAATTCCCTTTCCGGCCATTTTTTGGCTTTTTTGAAAAAAAAACACGAGTGTTGGAAATCGATGAGAATCATGGCTTCCAAAAGCATTCGATCAATTAGTCCCATCATTTTGCACACCACAGCGGGATGAAGGCCTGCTGAAACAAGAACACGAAGGCTCCACAGAAAATTCCCTGTTTTTCCATAGAAAATTCCCTTTCCGGCCATTTTTTGGCTGAAAAAACACGAGTGTTGGAAATCGATGAGAATCATGGCTTCCAAAAGCATTCGATCAATCAGTCCCATCATTTTGCACACCACAGCGGGATGAAGGCCTGCTGAAACAAGAACACGAAGGCTCCACGAGAAAATTCCCTGTTTTTCCATAGAAAATTCCCTTTCCGGCATTTTTTGGCTGAAAAAACACGAGTGTTGGAAATCGATGAGAATCATGGCTTCCAAAAGCATTCGATCAATTAGTCCCATCATTTTGCACACCACAGCGGGATGAAGGCCTGCTGAAACAAGAACACGAAGGCTCCACAGAGAAAATTCCCTGTTTTTCCATAGAAAATTCCCTTTCCGGCCATTTTTTGGCTTAAAAAACGAGTGTTGGAAATCGATGAGAATCATGGCTTCCAAAAGCATTCGATCAATCAGTCCCATCATTTTGCACACCACAGCGGGATGAAGGCCTGCTGAAACAAGAACACGAAGGCTCCACGAGAGAAAATTCCCTGTTTTTCCATAGAAAATTCCCTTTCCGGCCATTTTTTGGCTTAAAAAACACGAGTGTTGGAAATCGATGAGAATCATGGCTTCCAAAAGCATTCGATCAATTAGTCCCATCATTTTGCACACCACAGGGGATGAAGGCCTGCTGAAACAAACAAGAAACGAAGGCTCCAAGAAAAATTCCCTGTTTTTCCATAGAAAATTCCCTTTCCGGCCATTTTTTGGCTGAAAAAACACGAGTGTTGGAAATCGATGAGAATCATGGCTTCCAAAAGCATTCGATCAATTAGTCCCATCATTTTGCACACCACAGCAGGGGATGAAGGCCTGCTGAAACAAGAACACGAAGGCTCCACGAGAAAAATTCCCTGTTTTTCCATAGAAAATTCCCTGTCCGGCCATTTTTTGGCTGAAAAAACACGAGTGTTGGAAATCTGATGAGAATCATGGCTTCCAAAAGCATTCGATCAATCAGTCCCATCATTTTGCACACCACAGCGGGATGAAGAAGGCCTGCTGAAACAAGAACACGAAGGCTCCACAGAGAAAATTCCCTGTTTTTCCATAGAAAATTCCCTTTCCGGCCATTTTTTGGCTGAAAAAACACGAGTGTTGGAAATCGATGAGAATCATGGCTTCCAAAAGCATTCGATCAATCAGTCCCATCATTTTTTGCACCACAGCGGGATGAAGGCCTGCTGAAACAAGAACACGAAGGCTCCACGAGAAAAATTCCCTGTTTTTCCATAGAAAATTCCCTTTCCGGCCATTTTTTGGCTTAAAAAACACGAGTGTTGGAAATCGATGAGAATCATGGCTTCCAAAAGCATTCGATCAATTAGTCCCATCATTTTGCACACCACAGCGGGATGAAGGCCTGCTGAAACAAGAACACGAAGGCTCCACAGAGAAAATTCCCTGTTTTTTTCCAGAAAATTCCCTTTCCGGCCATTTTTTGGCTGAAAAAACACGAGTGTTGGAAATCGATGAGAATCATGGCTTCCAAAAGCATTCGATCAATTAGTCCCATCATTTTGCACACCACAGCAGGATGAAGGCCTGCTGAAACAAGAACACGAAGGCTCCACAGAGAAAATTCCCTGTTTTTCCATAGAAAATTCCCTTTCCGGCCATTTTTTGGCTGAAAAAACACGAGTGTTGGAAATCGATGAGAATCATGGCTTCCAAAAGCATTCGATCAATTAGTCCCATCATTTTGCACACCACAGCAGGATGAAGGCCTGCTGAAACAAGAACACGAAGGCTCCACGAGAAAAAATTCCCTGTTTTTCCATAGAAAATTCCCTTTCCGGCCATTTTTTGGCTTTTTTGGCTTAAAAAAAACGAGTGTTGGAAATCGATGAGAATCATGGCTTCCAAAAGCATTCGATCAATCAGTCCCATCATTTTGCACACCACAGCAGGATGAAGGCCTGCTGAAACAAGAACACGAAGGCTCCACAGAGAAAATTCCCTGTTTTTCCATAGAAAATTCCCTTTCCGGCCATTTTTTGGCTGAAAAAACACGAGTGTTGGAAATCGATGAGAATCATGGCTTCCAAAAGCATTCGATCAATTAGTCCCATCATTTTGCACACCACAGGGGATGAAGGCCTGCTGAAACAAAACAACACGAAGGCTCCACGAGAGAAAATTCCCTGTTTTTCCATAGAAAATTCCCTTTCCGCCATTTTTTGGCTGAAAAAAACACGAGTGTTGGAAATCGATGAGAATCATGGCTTCCAAAAGCATTCGATCAATCAGTCCCATCATTTTGCACACCACAGCGGGATGAAGGCCTGCTGAAACAAGAACACGAAGGCTCCACGAGAAAATTCCCTGTTTTTCCATAGAAAATTCCCTTTCCGGCCATTTTTTGGCTTAAAAAACACGAGTGTTGGAAATCGATGAGAATCATGGCTTCCAAAAGCATTCGATCAATTAGTCCCATCATTTTGCACACCACGGCAGGGATGAAGGCCTGCTGAAACAAGAACACGAAGGCTCCACGAGAAAAATTCCCTGTTTTTCCATAGAAAATTCCCTTTCCGGCCATTTTTTGGCTTAAAAACACGAGTGTTGGAAATCGATGAGAATCATGGCTTCCAAAAGCATTCGATCAATTAGTCCCATCATTTGCACACCACAGCAGGGATGAAGGCCTGCTGAAACAAGAACACGAAGGCTCCACAGAGAAAATTCCCTGTTTTTCCATAGAAAATTCCCTTTCCGGCCATTTTTTGGCTGAAAAAACACGAGTGTTGGAAATCGATGAGAATCATGGCTTCCAAAAGCATTCGATCAATCAGTCCCATCATTTGCACACCACACGGGATGAAGGCCTGCTGAAACAAGAACACGAAGGCTCCACAGAGAAAATTCCCTTTCCCTTTTTCCATAGAAAATTCCCTTCCGGCCATTTTTTGGCTGAAAAAACACGAGTGTTGGAAATCGATGAGAATCATGGCTTCCAAAAGCATTCGATCAATTAGTCCCATCATTTTGCACACCACAGCGGGATGAAGGCCTGCTGAAACAAGAACACGAAGGCTCCACAGAGAAAAAATTCCCTGTTTTTCCATAGAAAATTCCCTTTCCGGCCATTTTTTGGCTTAAAAAAACACGAGTGTTGGAAATCGATGAGAATCATGGCTTCCAAAAGCATTCGATCAATTAGTCCCATCATTTGCACACCACAGCGGGATGAAGGCCTGCTGAAACAAGAACACGAAGGCTCCACAGAGAAAATTCCCTGTTTTTCCATAGAAAATTCCCTTCCGGCCATTTTTTGGCTGAAAAAACACGAGTGTTGGAAATCGATGAGAATCATGGCTTCCAAAAGCATTCGATCAATCAGTCCCATCATTTTGCACACCACAGCAGGATGAAGGCCTGCTGAAACAAGAACAAGAACACGAAGGCTCCACAGAGAAAATTCCCTGTTTTTTTTCCATAGAAAATTCCCTTTCCGGCCATTTTTTGGCTTAAAAAAACAGTGTTGGAAATCGATGAGAATCATGGCTTCCAAAAGCATTCGATCAATCAGTCCCATCATTTTGCACACCACAGCGGGATGAAGGCCTGCTTGAAACAAGAACACGAAGGCTCCACGAGAAAATTCCCTGTTTTTCCATAGAAAATTCCCTTTCCGGCCATTTTTTGGCTTAAAAAACACGAGTGTTGGAAATCGATGAGAATCATGGCTTCCAAAAGCATTCGATCAATTAGTCCCATCATTTGCACACCACAGCGGGATGAAGGCCTGCTGAAACAAGAACACGAAGGCTCCACAGAGAAAATTCCCTGTTTTTCCATAGAAAATTCCCTTTCCGGCCATTTTTTGGCTTAAAAAAACACGAGTGTTGGAAATCGATGAGAATCATGGCTTCCAAAAGCATTCGATCAATTAGTCCCATCATTTTGCACACCACAGCGGGATGAAGGCCTGCTGAAACAAGAACACGAAGGCTCCACGAGAAAAAATTCCCTGTTTTTCCATAGAAAATTCCCTTCCGGCCATTTTTTGGCTGAAAAACACGAGTGTTGGAAATCGATGAGAATCATGGCTTCCAAAAGCATTCGATCAATCAGTCCCATCATTTTGCACACCACAGCGGGATGAAGGCCTGCTGAAACAAGAACACGAAGGCTCCACGAGAAAATTCCCTGTTTTTCCATAGAAAATTCCCTTTCGGCCATTTTTTGGCTGAAAAACACGAGTGTTGGAAATCGATGAGAATCATGGCTTCCAAAAGCATTCGATCAATTAGTCCCATCATTTGCACACCACAGCGGGATGAAGGCCTGCTGAAACAAGAAACACGAAGGCTCCACAAGAAAAATTCCCTGTTTTTCCATAGAAAATTCCCTTCCGGCCATTTTTTGGCTGAAAAAACACGAGTGTTGGAAATCGATGAGAATCATGGCTTCCAAAAGCATTCGATCAATCAGTCCCATCATTTTGCACACCACAGCAGGATGAAGGCCTGCTGAAACAAGAACACGAAGGCTCCACAGAAAAATTCCCTGTTTTTCCATAGAAAATTCCCTTTCCGGCCATTTTTTGGCTGAAAAAACACGAGTGTTGGAAATCGATGAGAATCATGGCTTCCAAAAGCATTCGATCAATCAGTCCCATCATTTTGCACACCACAGCGGGATGAAGGCCTGCTGAAACAAGAACACGAAGGCTCCACGAGAGAAAATTCCCTGTTTTTCCATAGAAAATTCCCTTTCCGGCCATTTTTTGGCTTAAAAAAACACGAGTGTTGGAAATCGATGAGAATCATGGCTTCCAAAAGCATTCGATCAATTAGTCCCATCATTTGCACACCACAAAGAGGATGAAGGCCTGCTGAAACAAGAACACGAAGGCTCCACGAGAAAAAATTCCCTGTTTTTCCATAGAAAATTCCCTTTCCGGCCATTTTTTGGCTGAAAAAACACGAGTGTTGGAAATCGATGAGAATCATGGCTTCCAAAAGCATTCGATCAATTAGTCCCATCATTTTGCACACCACAGCGGGATGAAGGCCTGCTGAAACAAGAACACGAAAGGCTCCACTCCAGAGAAAATTCCCTGTTTTTCCATAGAAAATTCCCTTCCGGCCATTTTTTGGCTGAAAAAAAACGAGTGTTGGAAATCGATGAGAATCATGGCTTCCAAAAGCATTCGATCAATCAGTCCCATCATTTTGCACACCACAGCGGGATGAAGGCCTGCTGAAACAAGAACACGAAGGCTCCACGAGAAAATTCCCTGTTTTTCCATAGAAAATTCCCTTTCCGGCCATTTTTTGGCTTAAAAAACACGAGTGTTGGAAATCGATGAGAATCATGGCTTCCAAAAGCATTCGATCAATTAGTCCCATCATTTGCACACCACAGCGGGATGAAGGCCTGCTGAAACAAGAACACGAAGGCTCCACGAGAGAAAATTCCCTGTTTTTCCATAGAAAATTCCCTTTCCGAAAATTCCATTTTTTGGCTGAAAAAAACACGAGTGTTGGAAATCGATGAGAATCATGGCTTCCAAAAGCATTCGATCAATTAGTCCCATCATTTTGCACACCACAGGCGGGATGAAGGCCTGAAACAAGAACACGAAGGCTCCACGAGAAAATTCCCTGTTTTTCCATAGAAAATTCCCTTCCGGCCATTTTTTGGCTTAAAAAACACGAGTGTTGGAAATCGATGAGAATCATGGCTTCCAAAAGCATTCGATCAATCAGTCCCATCATTTTGCACACCACAGCAGGGATGAAGGCCTGCTGAACAAGAACACGAAGGCTCCACAGAGAAAATTCCCTGTTTTTCCATAGAAAATTCCCTTTCCGGCCATTTTTTGGCTTAAAAAACACGAGTGTTGGAAATCGATGAGAATCATGGCTTCCAAAAGCATTCGATCAATCAGTCCCATCATTTTGCACACCACACGGGATGAAGGCCTGCTGAAACAAGAACACGAAGGCTCCACGAGAAAAATTCCCTGTTTTTCCATAGAAAATTCCCTGTCCGGCCATTTTTTGGCTGAAAAAACACGAGTGTTGGAAATCTGATGAGAATCATGGCTTCCAAAAGCATTCGATCAATCAGTCCCATCATTTGCACACCACAGCGGGATGAAGGCCTGCTGAAACAAGAACACGAAGGCTCCACGAGAGAAAATTCCCTGTTTTTCATAGAAAATTCCCTTTCCGGCCATTTTTTGGCTTAAAAAAACACGAGTGTTGGAAATCGATGAGAATCATGGCTTCCAAAAGCATTCGATCAATTAGTCCCATCATTTTGCACACCACAGCGGGATGAAGGCCTGCTGAAACAAGAACACGAAGGCTCCACAGAGAAAATTCCCTGTTTTTCCATAGAAAATTCCCTTTCCGGCCATTTTTTGGCTTAAAAAACACGAGTGTTGGAAATCGATGAGAATCATGGCTTCCAAAAGCATTCGATCAATTAGTCCCATCATTTGCACACCACAGCGGGATGAAGGCCTGGCTGAAACAAGAACACGAAGGCTCCACGAGAGAAAATTCCCTGTTTTTCATAGAAAATTCCCTTTCCGGCCATTTTTTGCTTTCCGAAAAAACACGAGTGTTGGAAATCGATGAGAATCATGGCTTCCAAAAGCATTCGATCAATTAGTCCCATCATTTGCACACCACAGCGGGATGAATGAAGGCTGAAACAAGAACACGAAGGCTCCACAGAAAAATTCCCTGTTTTTCCATAGAAAATTCCCTTTCCGGCCATTTTTTGGCTGAAAAAACACGAGTGTTGGAAATCGATGAGAATCATGGCTTCCAAAAGCATTCGATCAATCAGTCCCATCATTTTGCACACCACAGCAGGATGAAGGCCTGCTGAAACAAGAACACGAAGGCTCCACGAGAAAAATTCCCTGTTTTTCCATAGAAAATTCCCTTCCGGCCATTTTTTGGCTTAAAAAACACGAGTGTTGGAAATCGATGAGAATCATGGCTTCCAAAAGCATTCGATCAATTAGTCCCATCATTTTGCACACCACAGCGGGATGAAGGCCTGCTGAAACAAGAACACGAAGGCTCCACGAGAGAAAATTCCCTGTTTTTCCATAGAAAATTCCCTTTCCGGCCATTTTTTGGCTGAAAAAACACGAGTGTTGGAAATCGATGAGAATCATGGCTTCCAAAAGCATTCGATCAATAGTCCCATCATTTGCACACCACAGCAGGATGAAGGCCTGCTGAAACAAGAACACGAAGGCTCCACGAGAAAAATTCCCTGTTTTTCCATAGAAAATTCCCTTTCCGGCCATTTTTTGGCTGAAAAAGCACGAGTGTTGGAAATCGATGAGAATCATGGCTTCCAAAAGCATTCGATCAATCAGTCCCATCATTTTGCACACCACAGCAGGGATGAAGGCCTGCTGAAACAAGAACAACGAAGGGCTCCACGAAAATTCCCTGTTTTTCCATAGAAAATTCCCTTTCCGGCCATTTTTTGGCTTAAAAAACGAGTGTTGGAAATCGATGAGAATCATGGCTTCCAAAAGCATTCGATCAATCAGTCCCATCATTTGCACACCACACAGGGATGAAGGCCTGCTGAAACAAAACACGAAGGCTCCACAAGAGAAAAATTCCCTGTTTTTCCATAGAAAATTCCCTTTCCGGCCATTTTTTGGCTGAAAAAACACGAGTGTTGGAAATCTGATGAGAATCATGGCTTCCAAAAGCATTCGATCAATTAGTCCCATCACTTTGCACACCACAGCGGGATGAAGGCCTGCTGAAACAAGAACACGAAGGCTCCACGAGAAAAATTCCCTGTTTTTCCATAGAAAATTCCCTTTCCGGCCATTTTTTGGCTGAAAAAACACGAGTGTTGGAAATCGATGAGAATCATGGCTTCCAAAAGCATTCGATCAATCAGTCCCATCATTTGCACACCACAGCCAGGATGAAGGAAGCTCCTGAAACAAGAACACGAAGGCTCCACGAGAAAATTCCCTGTTTTTCCATAGAAAATTCCCTTTCCGGCCATTTTTTGGCTTAAAAAACACGAGTGTTGGAAATCGATGAGAATCATGGCTTCCAAAAGCATTCGATCAATTAGTCCCATCATTTTGCACACCACAGCGGGATGAAGGCCTGCTGAAACAAGAACACGAAGGCTCCACGAGAAAATTCCCTGTTTTTCCATGAAAATTCCCTTTCCGGCCATTTTTTGGCTGAAAAAACACGAGTGTTGGAAATCGATGAGAATCATGGCTTCCAAAAGCATTCGATCAATCAGTCCCATCATTTTGCACACCACACAGGGATGAAGGCCTGCTGAAACAAGAACACGAAGGCTCCACGAGAGAAAATTCCCTGTTTTTCCATAGAAAATTCCCTTCCGGCCATTTTTTGGCTTAAAAAACACGAGTGTTGGAAATCGATGAGAATCATGGCTTCCAAAAGCATTCGATCAATCAGTCCCATCATTTTGCACACCACACGGGATGAAGGCCTGCTGAAACAAGAACACGAAGGCTCCACGAGAAAATTCCCTGTTTTTCCATAGAAAATTCCCTTTCCGGCCATTTTTTGGCTTAAAAAACACGAGTGTTGGAAATCGATGAGAATCATGGCTTCCAAAAGCATTCGATCAATTAGTCCCATCATTTTGCACACCACAGCGGGATGAAGGCCTGTGAAACAAGAACACGAAGGCTCCACGAGAAAATTCCCTGTTTTTCCATAGAAAATTCCCTTTCCGGCCATTTTTTGGCTGAAAAAAAACACGAGTGTTGGAAATCGATGAGAATCATGGCTTCCAAAAGCATTCGATCAATCAGTCCCATCATTTTGCACACCACAGCGGGATGAAGGCCTGCTGAAACAAGAACACGAAGGCTCCACAGAGAAAATTCCCTGTTTTTCCATAGAAAATTCCCTTTCCGGCCATTTTTTGGCTGAAAAAAAACACGAGTGTTGGAAATCGATGAGAATCATGGCTTCCAAAAGCATTCGATCAATCAGTCCCATCATTTTTGCACACCACAGCGGGATGAAGGCCTGCTGAAACAAGAACACGAAGGCTCCACGAGAAAAATTCCCTGTTTTTCCATAGAAAATTCCCTTTCCGGCCATTTTTTGGCTTAAAAAACACGAGTGTTGGAAATCGATGAGAATCATGGCTTCCAAAAGCATTCGATCAATGTCCCATCACTTTGCACACCACAGCGGGATGAAGGCCTGCTGAAACAAGAACACGAAGGCTCCACAGAAAATTCCCTGTTTTTTTCCATAGAAAATTCCCTTTCCGGCCATTTTTTGGCTGAAAAAACACGAGTGTTGGAAATCGATGAGAATCATGGCTTCCAAAAGCATTCGATCAATTAGTCCCATCATTTTGCACACCACAGCGGGATGAAGGCCTGCTGAAACAAGAACACGAAGGCTCCACAGAGAAAATTCCCTGTTTTTCCATAGAAAATTCCCTTTCCGAAAATTCCCTTCCGGCCATTTTTTGGCTTAAAAAACACGAGTGTTGGAAATCGATGAGAATCATGGCTTCCAAAAGCATTCGATCAATTAGTCCCATCACTTTGCACACCACAGCGGGATGAAGGCCTGCTGAAACAAGAACACGAAGGCTCCACGAGAGAAATTCCCTGTTTTTCCATAGAAAATTCCCTTTCCGGCCATTTTTTGGCTGAAAAAAAGCACGAGTGTTGGAAATCGATGAGAATCATGGCTTCCAAAAGCATTCGATCAATTAGTCCCATCATTTTGCACACCACAGCAGGATGAAGGCCTGCTGAAACAAGAACACGAAGGCTCCACAGAGAAAATTCCCTGTTTTTCCATAGAAAATTCCCTTTCCGGCCATTTTTTGGCTTAAAAACACGAGTGTTGGAAATCGATGAGAATCATGGCTTCCAAAAGCATTCGATCAATCAGTCCCATCATTTTGCACACCACAGCGGGATGAAGGCCTCTGAAACAAGAACACGAAGGCTCCACGAGAGAAAATTCCCTGTTTTTCCATAGAAAATTCCCTTTCCGGCCATTTTTTGGCTTAAAAACACGAGTGTTGGAAATCGATGAGAATCATGGCTTCCAAAAGCATTCGATCAATTAGTCCCATCATTTTGCACACCACAGCGGGATGAAGGCCTGCTGAAAAAGAAAACACGAAGGCTCCACGAGAGAAAATTCCCTGTTTTTTTCCATAGAAAAATTCCCTTCCCGCCATTTTTTGGCTGAAAAAACACGAGTGTTGGAAATCTGATGAGAATCATGGCTTCCAAAAGCATTCGATCAATTAGTCCCATCACTTTGCACACCACAGCAGGATGAAGGCCTGCTGAAACAAGAACACGAAGGCTCCACGAGAGAAAATTCCCTGTTTTTCCATAGAAAATTCCCTTCCGGCCATTTTTTGGCTGAAAAAACACGAGTGTTGGAAATCGATGAGAATCATGGCTTCCAAAAGCATTCGATCAATCAGTCCCATCATTTTGCACACCACAGCAGGGATGAAGGCCTGCTGAAACAAGAACACGAAGGCTCCACAGAGAAAAATTCCCTGTTTTTCCATAGAAAATTCCCTTCCGGCCATTTTTTGGCTTAAAAAACACGAGTGTTGGAAATTGATGAGAATCATGGCTTCCAAAAGCATTCGATCAATTAGTCCCATCATTTTGCACACCACAGCGGGGTGAAGGCCTGCTGAAACAAGAAAACGAAGGCTCCACAGAGAAAATTCCCTGTTTTTCCATAGAAAATTCCCTTTCCGGCCATTTTTTGGCTTAAAAAACGAGTGTTGGAAATCGATGATGAGAATCATGGCTTCCAAAAGCATTCGATCAATCAGTCCCATCATTTTGCACACCACACCACAGGGATGAAGGCCTGCTGAAAAACAAGAACACGAAGGCTCCACAGAGAAAATTCCCTGTTTTTCCATAGAAAATTCCCTTTCCGGCCATTTTTTGGCTTAAAAAACACGAGTGTTGGAAATCGATGAGAATCATGGCTTCCAAAAGCATTCGATCAATTAGTCCCATCATTTTGCACACCACACGGGATGAAGGCCTGCTGAAACAAGAACACGAAGGCTCCACAGAAAAATTCCCTGTTTTTCCATAGAAAATTCCCTTTCCGGCCATTTTTTGGCTTAAAAAAACGAGTGTTGGAAATCGATGAGAATCATGGCTTCCAAAAGCATTCGATCAATAGTCCCATCACTTTGCACACCACAGCGGGATGAAGGCCTGCTGAAACAAGAACACGAAGGCTCCACGAGAGAAAATTCCCTGTTTTTCCATAGAAAATTCCCTTTCCGGCCATTTTTTGGCTTAAAAAACACGAGTGTTGGAAATCTGATGAGAATCATGGCTTCCAAAAGCATTCGATCAATTAGTCCCATCACTTTGCACACCACAGCAGGATGAAGGCCTGCTGAAACAAGAAAACGAAGGCTCCACAGAGAAAATTCCCTGTTTTTCGATAGAAAATTCCCTGTCCGGCCTTTTTTTGGCTGAAAAAACACGAGTGTTGGAAATCTGATGAGAATCATGGCTTCCAAAAGCATTCGATCAATCAGTCCCATCATTTTGCACACCACAGCAGGATGAAGGCCTGCTGAAACAAGAACAAGAACACGAGGCTCCACGAGAGAAAATTCCCTGTTTTTCCATAGAAAATTCCCTTCCGGCCATTTTTTGGCTTAAAAAACACGAGTGTTGGAAATCGATGAGAATCATGGCTTCCAAAAGCATTCGATCAATTAGTCCCATCACTTTGCACACCACAAGCGGGATGAAGGCCTGCTGAAACAAGAACACGAAGGCTCCACGAGAGAAAATTCCCTGTTTTTCCATAGAAAATTCCCTTCCGGCCATTTTTTGCTGAAAAAAAACACGAGTGTTGGAAATCGATGATGAGAATCATGGCTTCCAAAAGCATTCGATCAATTAGTCCCATCATTTGCACACCACAGCGGGATGAAGGCCTGCTGAAAACAAGAACACGAAGGCTCCACGAGAAAATTCCCTGTTTTTCCATAGAAAATTCCCTTTCCGGCCATTTTTTGGCTTAAAAAACACGAGTGTTGGAAATCGATGAGAATCATGGCTTCCAAAAGCATTCGATCAATTAGTCCCATCATTTGCACACCACAGGGGATGAAGGCCTGCTTCGAAACAAGAACACGAAGGCTCCACAGAAACAGAAAAATTCCCTGTTTTTCCAGAAAATTCCCTTTCCGGCCATTTTTTGGCTGAAAAAACGAGTGTTGGAAATCGATGAGAATCATGGCTTCCAAAAGCATTCGATCAATCGTCCCATCATTCATTTTGCACACCACAGGGATGGATGAAGGCCTCGCTGAAACAAGAACACGAAGGCTCCACGAGAGAAAATTCCCTGTTTTTCCATAGAAAATTCCCTTTCCGGCCATTTTTTGGCTTAAAAAACACGAGTGTTGGAAATCGATGAGAATCATGGCTTCCAAAAGCATTCGATCAATTAGTCCCATCACTTTGCACACCACAGCGGGATGAAGGCCTGCTGAAACAAGAACACGAAGGCTCCACTCCAGAGAAAAATTCCCTGTTTTTCCATAGAAAATTCCCTTTCCGGCCATTTTTTGGCTGAAAAAACACGAGTGTTGGAAATCGATGAGAATCATGGCTTCCAAAAGCATTCGATCAATTAGTCCCATCATTTTGCACACCACAGCAGGGATGAAGGCCTGCTGAAACAAGAACACGAAGGCTCCACGAGAAAATTCCCTGTTTTTCCATAGAAAATTCCCTTTCCGGCCATTTTTTGGCTGAAAAAACACGAGTGTTGGAAATCGATGAGAATCATGGCTTCCAAAAGCATTCGATCAATCAGTCCCATCATTTTGCACACCACAGCGGGATGAAGGCCTGCTGAAACAAGAACACGAAGGCTCCACAGAGAAAATTCCCTGTTTTTCCATAGAAAATTCCCTTTCCGGCCATTTTTTGGCTTAAAAAAACACGAGTGTTGGAAATCGATGAGAATCATGGCTTCCAAAAGCATTCGATCAATTAGTCCCATCATTTTGCACACCACAGCGGGATGAAGGCCTCAAAAGCATTCGAAACAAGAACACGAAGGCTCCACGAAAAATTCCCACGAGAAAATTCCCTTTTTCCATAGAAAATTCCCTTTCCGGCCATTTTTTGGCTTAAAAACACGAGTGTTGGAAATCGATGAGAATCATGGCTTCCAAAAAAAGCATTCGATCAATTAGTCCCATCACTTTGCACACCACAGCGGGATGAAGGCCTGCTGAAACAAGAACACGAAGGCTCCACGAGAGAAAATTCCCTGTTTTTCCATAGAAAATTCCCTTCCGGCCATTTTTTGGCTGAAAAAACACGAGTGTTGGAAATCGATGAGAATCATGGCTTCCAAAAGCATTCGATCAATCAGTCCCATCATTTGCACACCACAGCGGGATGAAGGCCTGCTGAAAAACAAGAACACGAAGGCTCCACAGAAAAATTCCCTGTTTTTCCATAGAAAATTCCCTTTTTTCCATTTTTTGGCTTTTTTGGCTTAAAAACACGAGTGTTGGAAATCGATGAGAATCATGGCTTCCAAAAGCATTCGATCAATTAGTCCCATCACTTTGCACACCACAGCAGGATGAAGGCCTGCTGAAACAAGAACACGAAGGCTCCACAGAGAAAATTCCCTGTTTTTCCATAGAAAATTCCCTTTCCGGCCATTTTTTTTTTGCTGAAAAAACACGAGTGTTGGAAATCGATGAGAATCATGGCTTCCAAAAGCATTCGATCAATTAGTCCCATCATTTTGCACACCACAGCGGGATGAAGGCCTGCTGAAACAAGAACACGAAGGCTCCACGAGAAAAATTCCCTGTTTTTCCATAGAAAATTCCCTTTCCGGCCATTTTTTGGCTTAAAAAAAACACGAGTGTTGGAAATCGATGAGAATCATGGCTTCCAAAAGCATTCGATCAATCAGTCCCATCATTTTGCACACCACACAGGGATGAAGGCCTGCTTTGAAACAAGAACACGAAGGCTCCACGAGAAAATTCCCTGTTTTTCCATAGAAAATTCCCTTTCCGGCCATTTTTTGGCTTAAAAACACGAGTGTTGGAAATCGATGAGAATCATGGCTTCCAAAAGCATTCGATCAATTAGTCCCATCACTTTGCACACCACACGCGGGATGAAGGCCTGGCTGAAAACAAGAACAACGAAGGCTCCACAGAGAAAAAATCCCCTGTTTTTCCATAGAAAATTCCCTTTCCGGCCATTTTTTGGCTGAAAAAGCACGAGTGTTGGAAATCGATGAGAATCATGGCTTCCAAAAGCATTCGATCAATCCCAGTCCCATCATTTTGCACACCACAGCAGGATGAAGGCCTGCTGAAGAAACAAGAACACGAAGGCTCCACAGAGAAAATTCCCTGTTTTTCGATAGAAAATTCCCTTTCCGGCCATTTTTTGGCTTAAAAAACACGAGTGTTGGAAATCTGATGAGAATCATGGCTTCCAAAAGCATTCGATCAATTAGTCCCATCACTTTGCACACCACAGCGCGATGAAGGCCTGCTGAAACAAGAACACGAAGGCTCCACAGAGAAAATTCCCTGTTTTTCCATAGAAAATTCCCTTTCCGGCCATTTTTTGGCTGAAAAAACACGAGTGTTGGAAATCGATGAGAATCATGGCTTCCAAAAGCATTCGATCAATTAGTCCCATCATTTTGCACACCACAGCAGGATGAAGGCCCTGCTGAAACAAGAACACGAAGGCTCCACGAGAGAAAATTCCCTGTTTTTCCATAGAAAATTCCCTTCCGGCCATTTTTTGGCTGAAAAAAACACGAGTGTTGGAAATCGATGAGAATCATGGCTTCCAAAAGCATTCGATCAATTAGTCCCATCACTTTGCACACCACAGCAGGATGAAGGCCTGCTGAAACAAGAACACGAAGGCTCCACAGAGAAAATTCCACTTCCCTGTTTTTCCATAGAAAATTCCCTTTCCGGCCATTTTTTGGCTGAAAAAACGAGTGTTGGAAATCGATGAGAATCATGGCTTCCAAAAGCATTCGATCAATCAGTCCCATCATTTTGCACACCACAGCGGGATGAAGGCCTGCTGAAACAAGAACACGAAGGCTCCACGAGAGAAAATTCCCTGTTTTTCCATAGAAAATTCCCTTTCCGGCCATTTTTTGGCTTAAAAAACACGAGTGTTGGAAATCGATGAGAATCAATCATGTTTCCAAAAGCATTCGATCAATTAGTCCCATCATTTTGCACACCACAGCGGGATGAAGGCCTGCTTTGAAACAAGAACAAGAACACGAAGGCTCCACGAGAAAAATTCCCTGTTTTTCCATAGAAAATTCCCTTTCCGGCCATTTTTTGGCTTAAAAAACACGAGTGTTGGAAATCGATGAGAATCATGGCTTCCAAAAGCATTCGATCAATTAGTCCCATCACTTTGCACACCACAGCAGGGATGAAGGCCTGCTGAAACAAGAACAAGAAAGGGCTCCACAGAAAAAATTCCCTGTTTTTCCATAGAAAATTCCCTTTCCGGCCATTTTTTGGCTGAAAAAACACGAGTGTTGGAAATCGATGAGAATCATGGCTTCCAAAAGCATTCGATCAATCAGTCCCATCATTTTGCACACCACAGCGGGATGAAGGCCTGCTGAAACAAGAACACGAAGGCTCCACAGAAAAATTCCCTGTTTTTCCATAGAAAATTCCCTTCCCCATTTTTTGGCTTAAAAAAACACGAGTGTTGGAAATCGATGAGAATCATGGCTTCCAAAAGCATTCGATCAATTAGTCCCATCATTTTGCACACCACAGCGGGATGAAGGCCTGCTGAAACAAGAACACGAAGGCTCCACAGAGAAAATTCCCTGTTTTTCCATAGAAAATTCCCTGTCCGGCCATTTTTTGGCTGAAAAAACACGAGTGTTGGAAATCTGATGAGAATCATGGCTTCCAAAAGCATTCGATCAATTAGTCCCATCACTTTGCACACCACAGCAGGATGAAGGCCTGCTGAAACAAGAACACGAAGGCTCCACAGAGAAAAAATTCCCTGTTTTTTTCCATAGAAAATTCCCTTTCCGGCCATTTTTTGGCTTAAAAAACACGAGTGTTGGAAATCGATGAGAATCATGGCTTCCAAAAGCATTCGATCAATTAGTCCCATCACTTTGCACACCACAGCGGGATGAAGGCCTGCTGAAACAAGAACACGAAGGCTCCACAGAGAAAAATTCCCTGTTTTTCCATAGAAAATTCCCTTCCGGCCATTTTTTGGCTGAAAAAACACGAGTGTTGGAAATCGATGAGAATCATGGCTTCCAAAAGCATTCGATCAATCAGTCCCATCATTTTGCACACCACAGCAGGATGAAGGCCTGCTGAAAACAAGAACACGAAGGCTCCACAGAGAAAATTCCCTGTTTTTCCATAGAAAATTCCCTTTCCGGCCATTTTTTGGCTTAAAAAAACGAGTGTTGGAAATCGATGAGAATCATGGCTTCCAAAAGCATTCGATCAATTAGTCCCATCACTTTGCACACCACAGCAGGATGAAGGCCTGCTGAAACAAGAACACGAAGGCTCCACGAGAAAATTCCCTGTTTTTCCATAGAAAATTCCCTTTCCGGCCATTTTTTGGCTGAAAAAGCACGAGTGTTGGAAATCTGATGAGAATCATGGTTTCCAAAAGCATTCGATCAATTAGTCCCATCACTTTGCACACCAAAGCAGGGTGAAGGCCTGCTGAAACAAGAAAACGAAGGCTCCACAGAGAAAATTCCCTGTTTTTCGATAGAAAATTCCCTGTCCGGCCTTTTTTTGGCTGAAAAAACACGAGTGTTGGAAATCTGATGAGAATCATGGCTTCCAAAAGCATTCGATCAATCAGTCCCATCATTTTGCACACCACAGCAGGATGAAGGCCTGCAAACAAGAACACGAAGGCTCCACGAGAAAAAATTCCCTGTTTTTCCATAGAAAATTCCCTTTCCGGCCATTTTTTGGCTTAAAAAAAAAAAACACGAGTGTTGGAAATCGATGAGAATCATGGCTTCCAAAAGCATTCGATCAATTAGTCCCATCATTTTGCACACCACAGCAGGATGAAGGCCTGCTGAAAACAAGAACACGAAGGCTCCACAGAGAAAATTCCCTGTTTTTCCATAGAAAATTCCCTTTCCCGGCCATTTTTTGCTGAAAAAACACGAGTGTTGGAAATCGATGAGAATCATGGCTTCCAAAAGCATTCGATCAATTAGTCCCATCACTTTGCACACCACAGCAGGATGAAGGCCTGCTGAAACAAGAACACGAAGGCTCCACAGAGAAAATTCCCTGTTTTTCCATAGAAAATTCCCTTTCCGGCCATTTTTTGGCTTAAAAAACACGAGTGTTGGAAATCGATGAGAATCATGGCTTCCAAAAGCATTCGATCAATTAGTCCCATCATTTTGCACACCACAGCAGGATGAAGGCCTGCTGAAACAAGAACACGAAGGCTCCACGAGAAAAATTCCCTGTTTTTCCATAGAAAATTCCCTTTCCGGCCATTTTTTGGCTTAAAAATCACGAGTGTTGGAAATCTGATGAGAATCATGGTTTCCAAAAGCATTCGATCAATTAGTCCCATCACTTTGCACACCACAGCAGGATGAAGGCCTGCTGAAACAAGAACACGAAGGCTCCACTCCAGAGAAAATTCCCTGTTTTTCATAGAAAATTCCCTTTCCGGCCATTTTTTGGCTGAAAAAACACGAGTGTTGGAAATCGATGAGAATCATGGCTTCCAAAAGCATTCGATCAATCAGTCCCATCAATTTGCACACCACAGCAGGATGAAGGCCTGCTGAAACAAGAACACAAGAAGGGCTCCACAGAGAAAATTCCCTGTTTTTCCATAGAAAATTCCCTTTCCGGCCATTTTTTGGCTTAAAAAACACGAGTGTTGGAAATCGATGAGAATCATGGCTTCCAAAAGCATTCGATCAATTAGTCCCATCATTTTGCACACCACAGCAGGGATGAAGGCCTGCTGAAAACAAGAACACGAAGGCTCCACAGAAAAAAATTCCCTGTTTTTCCATAGAAAATTCCCTTTCCGGCCATTTTTTGGCTGAAAAAACACGAGTGTTGGAAATCGATGAGAATCATGGCTTCCAAAAGCATTCGATCAATTAGTCCCATCATTTTGCACACCACAGCAGGGATGAAGTGCGCTGAAACAAGAACACGAAGGCTCCACAGAGAAAATTCCCTGTTTTTCCATAGAAAATTCCCTTTCCGGCCATTTTTTGGCTGAAAAAACACGAGTGTTGGAAATCTGATGAGAATCATGGCTTCCAAAAGCATTCGATCAATTAGTCCCATCACTTTGCACACCACAGCGGGATGAAGGCCTGCTGAAACAAGAACACGAAGGCTCCACGAGAAAATTCCCTGTTTTTCCATAGAAAATTCCCTTTCCGGCCATTTTTTGGCTTTTTTGAAAAAACACGAGTGTTGGAAATCGATGAGAATCATGGCTTCCAAAAGCATTCGATCAATCAGTCCCATCATTTTGCACACACACAGCAGGATGAAGGCCTCTGAAACAAGAACACGAAGGCTCCACAGAGAAAATTCCCTGTTTTTCCATAGAAAATTCCCTTTCCGGCCATTTTTTGGCTTAAAAACACGAGTGTTGGAAATCGATGAGAATCATGGCTTCCAAAAGCATTCGATCAATTAGTCCCATCATTTTGCACACCACAACGGGATGAAGGCCTGAAACAAGAACACGAAACAAGAACACGAAGGCTCCACGAGAAAATTCCCTGTTTTTCCATAGAAAATTCCCTTCCGGCCATTTTTTGGCTTAAAAAACACGAGTGTTGGAAATCGATGAGAATCATGGCTTCCAAAAGCATTCGATCAATTAGTCCCATCACTTTGCACACCACAGCAGGATGAAGGCCTGCTGAAACAAGAACACGAAGGCTCCACAGAGAAAATTCCCTGTTTTTCCATAGAAAATTCCCTTTCCGGCCATTTTTTGGCTTAAAAAAAAACGAGTGTTGGAAATCGATGAGAATCATGGCTTCCAAAAGCATTCGATCAATTAGTCCCATCACTTTGCACACCACAGCAGGATGAAGGCCTGCTGAAACAAGAACACGAAGGCTCCACAGAGAAAATTCCCTGTTTTTCCATAGAAAATTCCCTTTCCGGCCATTTTTTGGCTGAAAAAACAGTGTGTTGGAAATCTGATGAGAATCATGGCTTCCAAAAGCATTCGATCAATCAGTCCCATCATTTTGCACACCACAAAAACGGGATGAAGGCCTGCTTTGAAACAAGAACACGAAGGCTCCACACGAAGGCTCCAAAAAATTCCCTGTTTTTCCATAGAAAATTCCCTTCCGGCCATTTTTTGGCTTAAAAAACACGAGTGTTGGAAATCGATGAGAATCATGGCTTCCAAAAGCATTCGATCAATCAGTCCCATCATTTTGCACACCACAGCAGGATGAAGGCCTGCTGAAACAAGAACACGAAGGCTCCACGAGAGAAAATTCCCTGTTTTTCCATAGAAAATTCCCTTCCGGCCATTTTTTGGCTTAAAAAACACGAGTGTTGGAAATCGATGAGAATCATGGTTTCCAAAAGCATTCGATCAATTAGTCCCATCACTTTGCACACCACACACGGGATGAAGGCCTGCTGAAACAAGAAACAAGGCTCTAAAAAAATTCCCTGTTTTTCCATAGAAAATTCCCTTTCCGGCCATTTTTTGGCTGAAAAAACACGAGTGTTGGAAATCGATGAGAATCATGGCTTCCAAAAGCATTCGATCAATTAGTCCCATCATTTGCACACCACAGCAGGATGAAGGCCTGCCTTTTTTGAAACAAGAACACGAAGGCTCCACAGAAAAATTCCCTCCACAGAAAAATTTTTTCCATAGAAAATTCCCTTTCCGGCCATTTTTTGGCTTAAAAAACGAGTGTTGGAAATCTGATGAGAATCATGGCTTCCAAAAGCATTCGATCAATTAGTCCCATCACTTTGCACACCAAAGCAGGGATGATGAAGGCCTGCTGAAAAAGAACACGAAGGCTCCACAGAAAATTCCCTGTTTTTCCATAGAAAATTCCCTTTCCGGCCATTTTTTGGCTTAAAAAACACGAGTGTTGGAAATCGATGAGAATCATGGCTTCCAAAAGCATTCGATCAATTAGTCCCATCATTTTGCACACCACACAGGGGATGAAGGCCTGCTGAAAACAAGAACACGAAGGCTCCACAGAGAAAAATTCCCTGTTTTTCCATAGAAAATTCCCTTTCCGGCCATTTTTTGGCTGAAAAAACGAGTGTTGGAAATCGATGAGAATCATGGCTTCCAAAAGCATTCGATCAATTAGTCCCATCACTTTGCACACCACAGCAGGATGAAGGCCTGCTGAAACAAGAACACGAAGGCTCCACAGAGTAAATTCCCTGTTTTTCCATAGAAAATTCCCTTTCCGGCCATTTTTTGGCTGAAAAAGCACGAGTGTTGGAAATCTGATGAGAATCATGGCTTCCAAAAGCATTCGATCAATCAGTCCCATCATTTTGCACACCACACAGGGATGAAGGCCTGAAGGCCTGAAACAAGAACACGAAGGCTCCACAGAAAAATTCCCTTTTTTTCCATAGAAAATTCCCTTTCCGGCCATTTTTTGGCTTTTTTGGCTGAAAAACACGAGTGTTGGAAATCGATGAGAATCATGGCTTCCAAAAGCATTCGATCAATTAGTCCCATCACTTTGCACACCACAGCGGGATGAAGGCCTGCTGAAACAAGAACACGAAGGCTCCACAGAGAAAAATTCCCTGTTTTTCCATAGAAAATTCCCTTTCCGGCCATTTTTTGGCTTAAAAAACACGAGTGTTGGAAATCGATGAGAATCATGGCTTCCAAAAGCATTCGATCAATTAGTCCCATCACTTTGCACACCACACAAAAGCATTCGAGGATGAAGGCCTCAAAACAAGAACACGAAGGCTCCACAGAAAAATTCCCTGTTTTTTTCATAGAAAATTCCCTTCCGGCCATTTTTTGGCTGAAAAAACACGAGTGTTGGAAATCGATGAGAATCATGGCTTCCAAAAGCATTCGATCAATTAGTCCCATCATTTTGCACACCACAGCAGGGATGAAGGCCTGCTGAAACAAGAACACGAAGGCTCCAGAGAAAATTCCCTGTTTTTCCATAGAAAATTCCCTTCCGGCCATTTTTTGGCTGAAAAAACACGAGTGTTGGAAATCGATGAGAATCATGGCTTCCAAAAGCATTCGATCAATTAGTCCCATCACTTTGCACACCACAGGGATGAAGGCCTGCTGAAACAAGAACACGAAGGCTCCACGAGAAAAATTCCCTGTTTTTCCATAGAAAATTCCCTTCCGGCCATTTTTTGGCTGAAAAAACACGAGTGTTGGAAATCGATGAGAATCATGGCTTCCAAAAGCATTCGATCAATCAGTCCCATCATTTTGCACACCACAAACAAGCAGGATGAAGGCCTCATGAAAAACAAGAACACGAAGGCTCCAAACAAGAACACGAAGGCTCCACAGAAAATTCCCTGTTTTTCCATAGAAAATTCCCTTCCGGCCATTTTTTGGCTTAAAAAACACGAGTGTTGGAAATCGATGAGAATCATGGCTTCCAAAAGCATTCGATCAATTAGTCCCATCATTTTGCACACCACAGGGGGATGAAGGCCTGCTGAAAACAAGAACACGAAGGCTCCACAGAGAAAATTCCCTTTTTTCCATAGAAAATTCCCTTTCCGGCCATTTTTTGGCTGAAAAACACGAGTGTTGGAAATCGATGAGAATCATGGCTTCCAAAAGCATTCGATCAATCAGTCCCATCATTTTGCACACCACAATGAAGGCCTCATGAAGGGCTCCACGAGAAAATTCCCTGTTTTTTCCATAGAAAATTCCCTTTCCGAAAAAAAAGAACACGAAGGCTCCAAAAGCATTCGAGAAAATTCCCATCATTTTTTTCCATAGAAAATTCCCTTTTTCCATAGAAAATTCCATTTTTTGGCTGAAAAAACGAGTGTTGGAAATCTGATGAGAATCATGGCTTCCAAAAGCATTCGATCAATCAGTCCCATCATTTTGCACACCACAGCAGGGATGAAGGCCTGCTGAAACAAGAACACGAAGGCTCCACAGAGAAAAATCCCTTTTTTCCATAGAAAATTCCCTTTCCGGCCATTTTTTGGCTGAAAAAACACGAGTGTTGGAAATCGATGAGAATCATGGCTTCCAAAAGCATTCGATCAATTAGTCCCATCATTTGCACACCACAGCAGGATGAAGGCCTGCTGAAACAAGAACACGAAGGCTCCACAGAGAAAATTCCCTGTTTTTCCATAGAAAATTCCCTTCCGGCCATTTTTTGGCTTAAAAAACACGAGTGTTGGAAATCGATGAGAATCATGGCTTCCAAAAGCATTCGATCAATTAGTCCCATCATTTGCACACCACAAAGCGGGATGAAGGCCTGCTGAAACAAGAACACGAAGGCTCCACAGAGAAAATTCCCTGTTTTTCCATAGAAAATTCCCTTTCCGGCCATTTTTTGGCTTAAAAAACACGAGTGTTGGAAATCGATGATGAAATCATGGCTTCCAAAAGCATTCGATCAATTAGTCCCATCATTTGCACACCACAACCACAGGATGAAGGCCTCACTTTGCACACCACAAGCAGGAAACAAGAAGAAGAAGGCTCCACAGAGAAAATTCCCTGTTTTTCCATAGAAAATTCCCTTTCCGGCCATTTTTTGGCTGAAAAAACACGAGTGTTGGAAATCGATGAGAATCATGGCTTCCAAAAGCATTCGATCAATTAGTCCCATCATTTTGCACACCACAGCAGGATGAAGGCCTCTGAAACAAGAACACGAAGGCTCCACAGAAAAATTCCCTGTTTTTCCATAGAAAATTCCCTTTCCGGCCATTTTTTGGCTGAAAAAACACGAGTGTTGGAAATCGATGAGAATCATGGCTTCCAAAAGCATTCGATCAATCAGTCCCATCATTTTGCACACCACAGCAGGGATGAAGGCCTGAAGGCCTGCTCAAACAAGAACACGAAGGCTCCACGAAGGCTCCACGAAAAAATTCCCTGTTTTTCCATAGAAAATTCCCTTTCCGGCCATTTTTTGGCTTAAAAACACGAGTGTTGGAAATCGATGAGAATCATCATGGCTTCCAAAAGCATTCGATCAATTAGTCCCATCACTTTGCACACCACAGCAGGATGAAGGCCTGCTGAAACAAGAACACGAAGGCTCCACAGAGAAAAATTCCCTGTTTTTCCATAGAAAATTCCCTTTCCGGCCATTTTTTGGCTGAAAAAAACACGAGTGTTGGAAATCGATGAGAATCATGGCTTCCAAAAGCATTCGATCAATTAGTCCCATCATTTTGCACACCACAAGCAGGATGAAGGCCTGCTTTTTTGAAACAAGAACACGAAGGCTCCACAGAGAAATTCCCCATCATTTTCCATAGAAAATTCCCTTTCCGGCCATTTTTTTTGGCTGAAAAACACGAGTGTTGGAAATCGATGAGAATCATGGCTTCCAAAAGCATTCGATCAATTAGTCCCATCACTTTGCACACCACACAGGGATGAAGGCCTGCTGAAACAAGAACACGAAGGCTCCACAGAGAGAAAAATTCCCTGTTTTTCCATAGAAAATTCCCTTCGAAAAAATTTTTGGCTGAAAAAACACGAGTTTGGATTTTTTGGCTGAAAAACACGAGTGTTGGAAATCGATGAGAATCATGGCTTCCAAAAGCATTCGATCAATCAGTCCCATCATTTTGCACACCACACAGCGGGATGAAGGCCTGCTGAAACAAGAACACGAAGGCTCCACAGAAAAATTCCCTGTTTTTCCATAGAAAATTCCCTTTCCGGCCATTTTTTGGCTTAAAAAACACGAGTGTTGGAAATCGATGAGAATCATGGCTTCCAAAAGCATTCGATCAATTAGTCCCATCACTTTGCACACCACAGCAGGATGAAGGCCTGCTGAAACAAGAACACGAAGGCTCCACAGAGAAAATTCCCTGTTTTTCCATAGAAAATTCCCTTTCCGGCCATTTTTTGGCTGAAAAAGCACGAGTGTTGGAAATCTGATGAGAATCATGGCTTCCAAAAGCATTCGATCAATTAGTCCCATCACTTTGCACACCACAGCAGGATGAAGGCCTGAAACAAGAACACGAAGGCTCCACAGAGAAAAATTCCCTGTTTTCCATAGAAAATTCCCTTTCCGGCCATTTTTTGGCTTAAAAAACACGAGTGTTGGAAATCGATGAGAATCATGGCTTCCAAAAGCATTCGATCAATTAGTCCCATCATTTTGCACACCACAGCAGGGATGAAGGCCTGCTGAAACAAGAACACGAAGGCTCCACAGAGAAAAAATTCCCTGTTTTTCCATAGAAAATTCCCTTCCGGCCATTTTTTGGCTTAAAAAACACGAGTGTTGGAAATCGATGAGAATCATGGCTTCCAAAAGCATTCGATCAATTAGTCCCATCATTTGCACACCACAGCGGGATGAAGGCCTGCTGAAACAAGAACACGAAGGCTCCACAGAGAAAAATTCCCTGTTTTTCCATAGAAAATTCCCTTTCCGGCCATTTTTTGGCTGAAAAAACACGAGTGTTGGAAATCGATGAGAATCATGGCTTCCAAAAGCATTCGATCAATCAGTCCCATCATTTTGCACACCACAGCAGGGATGAAGGCCTGCTGAAACAAGAACACGAAGGCTCCACAGAGAAAATTCCCTGTTTTTCCATAGAAAATTCCCTTTCCGGCCATTTTTTGGCTTAAAAACACGAGTGTTGGAAATCGATGAGAATCATGGCTTCCAAAAGCATTCGATCAATTAGTCCCATCATTTTGCACACCACAGGATGAAGATGAAGGCCTGCTGAAACAAGAACACGAAGGCTCCACAGAGAAAATTCCCTGTTTTTCCATAGAAAATTCCCTTTCCGGCCATTTTTTGGCTGAAAAAACACGAGTGTTGGAAATCGATGAGAATCATGGCTTCCAAAAGCATTCGATCAATTAGTCCCATCACTTTTTGCACACCACAGCAGGATGAAGGCCTGCTGAAACAAGAACACGAAGGCTCCACAGAGAAAATTCCCTGTTTTTCCATAGAAAATTCCCTTCCGGCCATTTTTTGGCTTAAAAAAACACGAGTGTTGGAAATCTGATGAGAATCATGGCTTCCAAAAGCATTCGATCAATTAGTCCCATCATTTTGCACACCACAGCAGGATGAAGGCCTCGCTGAAACAAGAACACGAAGGCTCCACAGAGAAAATTCCCTGTTTTTCCATAGAAAATTCCCTTCCGGCCATTTTTTGGCTGAAAAAACACGAGTGTTGGAAATCGATGAGAATCATGGCTTCCAAAAGCATTCGATCAATCAGTCCCATCATTTTGCACACCACAGCGGATGAAGGCCTGCTGAAACAAGAACACGAAGGCTCCACAGAAAAAAGGCTCCACAGAAAAATTTTTTTCCATAGAAAATTCCCTTTCCGGCCATTTTTTGGCTTAAAAAACACGAGTGTTGGAAATCTGATGAGAATCATGGCTTCCAAAAGCATTCGATCAATTAGTCCCATCACTTTGCACACCACAGCAGGGATGAAGGCCTGCTGAAACAAGAACACGAAGGCTCCACAGAGAATTCCCTGTTTTTCCATAGAAAATTCCCTTCCGGCCATTTTTTGGCTGAAAAAACACGAGTGTTGGAAATCGATGAGAATCATGGCTTCCAAAAGCATTCGATCAATTAGTCCCATCATTTTGCACACCACAGCAGGGATGAAGGCCTCTGCTGAAACAAGAACACGAAGGCTCCACGAGAAAAATTCCCTGTTTTTCCATAGAAAATTCCCTTTCCGGCCATTTTTTGGCTTTTTTGGCTGAAAAACACGAGTGTTGGAAATCGATGAGAATCATGGCTTCCAAAAGCATTCGATCAATTAGTCCCATCATTTGCACACCACAGCAGGGATGAAGGCCTGCTGAAACAAGAACACGAAGGCTCCACAGAAAAATTCCCTGTTTTTCCATAGAAAATTCCCTTTCCGGCCATTTTTTGGCTGAAAAAACACGAGTGTTGGAAATCGATGAGAATCATGGCTTCCAAAAGCATTCGATCAATCAGTCCCATCATTTTGCACACACAAACAGGATGAAGGCCTGCTGAAACAAGAACACGAAGGCTCCACAGAGAAAAAATTCCCTGTTTTTCCATAGAAAATTCCCTTTCCGGCCATTTTTTGGCTTTTTTCCAAAAAATTCACGAGTGTTGGAAATCGATGAGAATCATGGCTTCCAAAAGCATTCGATCAATTAGTCCCATCACTTTGCACACCACAGCAGGATGAAGGCCTGCTGAAACAAGAACACGAAGGCTCCACAGAGAAAATTCCCTGTTTTTCCATAGAAAATTCCCTTTCCGGCCATTTTTTGGCTTAAAAACACGAGTGTTGGAAATCGATGAGAATCATGGCTTCCAAAAGCATTCGATCAATTAGTCCCATCATTTTGCACACCACAGCAGGATGAAGGCCTGCTGAAACAAGAACACGAAGGCTCCACAGAGAAAATTCCCTGTTTTTCCATAGAAAATTCCCTTTCCGGCCATTTTTTGGCTGAAAAAACACGAGTGTTGGAAATCGATGAGAATCATGGCTTCCAAAAGCATTCGATCAATCAGTCCCATCATTTTGCACACCACAGCAGGATGAAGGCCTGCTGAAACAAGAACACGAAGGCTCCACAGAGAAAAATTCCCTGTTTTTCCATAGAAAATTCCCTTTCCGGCCATTTTTTGGCTTAAAAAACACGAGTGTTGGAAATCGATGAGAATCATGGCTTCCAAAAGCATTCGATCAATTAGTCCCATCATTTGCACACCACAGCAGGATGAAGGCCTCGCTGAAACAAGAACACGAAGGCTCCACAGAAAAATTCCCTGTTTTTCCATAGAAAATTCCCTTTCCGCCATTTTTTTTTGGCTGAAAAAACACGAGTGTTGGAAATCGATGAGAATCATGGCTTCCAAAAGCATTCGATCAATCAGTCCCATCATTTGCACACCACACCAGCGGGATGAAGGCCTGCTGAAACAAGAACACGAAGGCTCCACAGAAAATTCCCTGTTTTTCCATAAAAATTCCCTTTCCGGCCATTTTTTGGCTTAAAAACACGAGTGTTGGAAATCGATGAGAATCATGGCTTCCAAAAGCATTCGATCAATTAGTCCCATCACTTTGCACACCACAGCAGGATGAAGGCCTGCTGAAACAAGAACACGAAGGCTCCACAGAGAAAATTCCCTGTTTTTCCATAGAAAATTCCCTTTCCGGCCATTTTTTGGCTGAAAAAACGAGTGTTGGAAATCCGATGAGAATCATGGCTTCCAAAAGCATTCGATCAATCAGTCCCATCATTTTGCACACCACAGCAGGATGAAGGCCTGCTGAAACAAGAACACGAAGGCTCCACAGAGAAAATTCCCTGTTTTTCCATAGAAAATTCCCTTCCCGGCCATTTTTTGGCTGAAAAACACGAGTGTTGGAAATCGATGAGAATCATGGCTTCCAAAAGCATTCGATCAATCAGTCCCATCATTTTGCACACCACAGCAGGATGATGAAGGCCTGCTGAAACAAGAACACGAAGGCTCCACAGAGAAAATTCCCTGTTTTTCCATAGAAAATTCCCTTTCCGGCCATTTTTTGGCTTAAAAACACGAGTGTTGGAAATCGATGAGAATCATGGCTTCCAAAAGCATTCGATCAATTAGTCCCATCATTTTTCGCACACCACAGCAGGATGAAGGCCTGCTGAAACAAGAACACGAAGGCTCCACAGAAAAATTCCCTGTTTTTCCATAGAAAATTCCCTTTCCGGCCATTTTTTGGCTTAAAAACACGAGTGTTGGAAATCGATGAGAATCATGGCTTCCAAAAGCATTCGATCAATTAGTCCCATCACTTTGCACACCACAGCAGGATGAAGGCCTGCTGAAACAAGAACACGAAGGCTCCACGAAAAATTCCCTGTTTTTCCATAGAAAATTCCCTTCCGGCCATTTTTTGGCTGAAAAAACACGAGTGTTGGAAATCGATGAGAATCATGGCTTCCAAAAGCATTCGATGAATCAGTGCCATCATTTTGCACACCACAGCAGGATGAACGCCTGCTGAAACAAGAACACGAAGGCTCCACAGAAAAAATTCCCTGTTTTTCCATAGAAAATTCCCTTTCCGGCCATTTTTTGGCTGAAAAAGCACGAGTGTTGGAAATCTGATGAGAATCATGGCTTCCAAAAGCATTCGATCAATTAGTCCCATCATTTGCACACCACAGCAGGATGAAGGCCTGCTGAAACAAGAACACGAAGGCTCCACAGAGAAAATTCCCTGTTTTTCCATAGAAAATTCCCTTCCCGGCCATTTTTTGGCTGAAAAACACGAGTGTTGGAAATCTGATGAAATCATGGCTTCCAAAAGCATTCGATCAATTAGTCCCATCATTTTGCACACCACAGCAGGATGAAGGCCTGCTGAAACAAGAACACGAAGGCTCCACAGAAAAATTCCCTGTTTTTCCATAGAAAATTCCCTTTTTTCCATAGAAAATTCCATTTTTTTTTGGCTGAAAAACACACGAGTGTTGGAAATCTGATGAGAATCATGGCTTCCAAAAGCATTCGATCAATCAGTCCCATCATTTTGCACACCACAGCAGGATGAAGGCCTCTGAAACAAGAACACGAAGGCTCCACAGAGAAAATTCCCTGTTTTTCCATAGAAAATTCCCTTCCGGCCATTTTTTGGCTTAAAAACACGAGTGTTGGAAATCGATGAGAATCATGGCTTCCAAAAGCATTCGATCAATTAGTCCCATCATTTTGCACACCACAGCAGGATGAAGGCCTCGCTGAAACAAGAACACGAAGGCTCCACAGAGAAAATTCCCTGTTTTTCGATAGAAAATTCCCTTTCCGGCCATTTTTTGGCTTAAAAAACACGAGTGTTGGAAATCTGATGAGAATCATGGCTTCCAAAAGCATTCGATCAATTAGTCCCATCACTTTGCACACCACAGCAGGATGAAGGCCTGCTGAAACAAGAACACGAAGGCTCCACAGAAAAATTCCCTGTTTTTCCATAGAAAATTCCCTTCCGGCCATTTTTTGGCTGAAAAAACACGAGTGTTGGAAATCGATGAGAATCATGGCTTCCAAAAGCATTCGATCAATCAGTCCCATCATTTTGCACACCACAAGGATGAAGGCCTGAAGGATGAAGGCCTGCTCAAACAAGAACACGAAGGCTCCACAGAAAAATTCCCTGTTTTTCCATAGAAAATTCCCTTTCCCATAGAAAATTCCATTTTTTTTGGCTTAAAAAACACGAGTGTTGGAAATCGATGAGAATCATGGCTTCCAAAAGCATTCGATCAATTAGTCCCATCATTTTGCACACCACAGCAGGGATGAAGGCCTGCTGAAACAAGAACACGAAGGCTCCACGGAGAAAATTCCCTGTTTTTCCATAGAAAATTCCCTTCCGGCCATTTTTTGGCTGAAAAAACACGAGTGTTGGAAATCGATGAGAATCATGGCTTCCAAAAGCATTCGATCAATCAGCCCCATCATTTGCACACACCACAGCAGGATGAAGGCCTGCTGAAACAAGAACACGAAGGCTCCACAGAGAAAATTCCCTGTTTTTCCATAGAAAATTCCCTTTCCGGCCATTTTTTGGCTGAAAAACACGAGTGTTGGAAATCGATGAGAATCATGGCTTCCAAAAGCATTCGATCAATCAGTCCCATCATTTTGCACACCACACAGGATGAAGGCCTGCTGAAACAAGAACACGAAGGCTCCACAGAAAAATTCCCTTCCCTTTTCCATAGAAAATTCCCTTTCCGGCCATTTTTTGGCTTAAAAAACACGAGTGTTGGAAATCGATGAGAATCATGGCTTCCAAAAGCATTCGATCAATTAGTCCCATCATTTTGCACACCACAAAGCAGGGGATGAAGGCCTGCTGAAAACAAGAACACGAAGGCTCCACAGAGAAAATTCCCTGTTTTTCCATAGAAAATTCCCTTCCGGCCATTTTTTGGCTTAAAAAACACGAGTGTTGGAAATGATGAGAATCATGGCTTCCAAAAGCATTCGATCAATTAGTCCCATCATTTTTTGCACACCACAGCAGGATGAAGGCCTGCTGAAACAAGAACACGAAGGCTCCACAGAAAATTCCCTGTTTTTCCATAGAAAATTCCCTTCCCGGCCATTTTTTGGCTGAAAAAACACGAGTGTTGGAAATCGATGAGAATCATGGCTTCCAAAAGCATTCGATCAATCAGTCCCATCATTTTGCACACCACAGCAGGATGAAGGCCTGCTGAAACAAGAACACGAAGGCTCCACAGAGAAAATTCCCTGTTTTTCCATAGAAAATTCCCTTTCCGGCCATTTTTTGGCTTAAAAATCACGAGTGTTGGAAATCTGATGAGAATCATGGCTTCCAAAAGCATTCGATCAATTAGTCCCATCACTTTGCACACCACAGCAGGATGAAGGCCTGCTGAAACAAGAACACGAAGGCTCCACAGAGAAATTCCCTGTTTTTTTCCAGAAAATTCCCTTTCCGGCCATTTTTTGGCTGAAAAAACACGAGTGTTGGAAATCGATGAGAATCATGGCTTCCAAAAGCATTCGATCAATCAGTCCCCATCATTTTGCACACCACACGCAGGGATGAAGGCCTCGAAACAAGAACACGAAGGCTCCACAGAAAAATTCCCTGTTTTTCCATAGAAAATTCCCTTCCGGCCATTTTTTGCTGCTGAAAAACACGAGTGTTGGAAATCGATGAGAATCATGGCTTCCAAAAGCATTCGATCAATCAGTCCCATCATTTTGCACACCACAGCAGGATGAAGGCCTGCTGAAACAAGAACACGAAGGCTCCACAGAAAAATTCCCTGTTTTTCGATAGAAAATTCCCTTTCCGGCCATTTTTTGGCTTAAAAAACGAGTGTTGGAAATCTGATGAGAATCATGGCTTCCAAAAGCATTCGATCAATTAGTCCCATCACTTTGCACACCACAGCAGGATGAAGGCCTCGCTGAAACAAGAACACGAAGGCTCCACAGAGAAAATTCCCTGTTTTCCATAGAAAATTCCCTTCCGGCCATTTTTTGGCTGAAAAAACACGAGTGTTGGAAATCGATGAGAATCATGGCTTCCAAAAGCATTCGATCAATCGGTCCCATCATTTTGCACACCACAGCAGGATGAAGGCCTCGCTGAAACAAGAACACGAAGGCTCCACAGAGAAAATTCCCTGTTTTTCCATAGAAAATTCCCTTTCCGGCCATTTTTTGGCTTAAAAAACACGAGTGTTGGAAATCTGATGAGAATCATGGCTTCCAAAAGCATTCGATCAATCAGTCCCATCATTTTGCACACCACACAGGATGAAGGCCTGCTGAAACAAGAACACGAAGGCTCCACAGAGAAAATTCCCTGTTTTTCCATAGAAAATTCCCTTTCCGGCCATTTTTTGGCTTAAAAACACGAGTGTTGGAAATCGATGAGAATCATGGCTTCCAAAAGCATTCGATCATTAGTCCCATCCCATCATTTTGCACACCACAGCAGGATGAAGGCCTGCTGAAACAAGAACACGAAGGCTCCACAGAGAAAATTCCCTGTTTTTTCCATAGAAAATTCCCTTCCGGCCATTTTTTGGCTGAAAAAACACGAGTGTTGGAAATCTGATGAGAATCATGGCTTCCAAAAGCATTCGATCAATCAGTCCCATCATTTTGCACACCACAGCAGGATGAAGGCCTGCTGAAACAAGAACACGAAGGCTCCACAGAACACGAGAAAATTCCCTGTTTTTCCATAGAAAATTCCCTTTCCGGCCATTTTTTGGCTTAAAAACACGAGTGTTGGAAATCGATGAGAATCATGGCTTCCAAAAGCATTCGATCAATCAGTCCCATCATTTTGCACACCACAGCGGGATGAAGGCCTGCTGAAACAAGAACACGAAGGCTCCACAGAGAAAATTCCCTGTTTTTCCATAGAAAATTCCCTTTCCGGCCATTTTTTGGCTTAAAAATCACGAGTGTTGGAAATCTGATGAGAATCATGGCTTCCAAAAGCATTCGATCAATTAGTCCCATCATTTGCACACCACAAACAAGCAGGGATGAAGGCCTGCTGAAACAAGAACACGAAGGCTCCACAGAGAAAATTCCCTGTTTTTCCATAGAAAATTCCCTTTCCGGCCATTTTTTGGCTGAAAAAGCACGAGTGTTGGAAATCTGATGAGAATCATGGCTTCCAAAAGCATTCGATCAATTAGTCCCATCATTTTGCACACCACAGCAGGATGAAGGCCTGCTGAAACAAGAACACGAAGGCTCCACAGAGAAAATTCCCTGTCCGGCCATTTTTTGGCTGAAAAAACACGAGTGTTGGAAATCTGATGAGAATCATGGCTTCCAAAAGCATTCGATCAATCAGTCCCATCATTTTGCACACCACAGCAGGATGAAGGCCTGCTGAAACAAGAACACGAAGGCTCCACAGAGAAAATTCCCTGTTTCCATAGAGAAAATTCCATAGAAAATTCCCTTTCCGGCCATTTTTTGGCTGAAAAACGAGTGTTGGAAATCTGATGAGAATCATGGCTTCCAAAAGCATTCGATCAATCAGTCCCATCATTTTGCACACCACAGCAGGATGAAGGCCTCGCTGAAACAAGAACACGAAGGCTCCACAGAAAAATTCCCTGTTTTTCCATAGAAAATTCCCTTTCCGGCCATTTTTTGGCTTAAAAACACGAGTGTTGGAAATCTGATGAGAATCATGGCTTCCAAAAGCATTCGATCAATTAGTCCCATCATTTTGCACACCACAGCAGGATGAAGGCCTGCTGAAACAAGAACACGAAGGCTCCACAGAAAATTCCCTGTTTTTCCATAGAAAATTCCCTTCCGGCCATTTTTTGGCTTAAAAAACACGAGTGTTGGAAATCGATGAGAATCATGGCTTCCAAAAGCATTCGATCAATTAGTCCCATCATTTGCACACCACAGCAGGATGAAGGCCTGCGAAACAAGAACACGAAGGCTCCACAGAGAAAATTCCCTGTTTTTCCATAGAAAATTCCCTTCCGGCCATTTTTTGGCTGAAAAAAACACGAGTGTTGGAAATCGATGAGAATCATGGCTTCCAAAAGCATTCGATCAATTAGTCCCATCATTTTGCACACCACAGCAGGATGAAGGCCTGCTGAAAAACAAGAACACGAAGGCTCCACAGAGAAAAATTCCCTGTTTTTCCATAGAAAATTCCCTTTCCGGCCATTTTTTGGCTGAAAAACACGAGTGTTGGAAATCGATGAGAATCATGGCTTCCAAAAGCATTCGATCAATCAGTCCCATCATTTTGCACACCACAAAGCAGGATGAAGGCCTGCTGAAACAAGAACACGAAGGCTCCACAGAGAAAATTCCCTGTTTTTCGATAGAAAATTCCCTTTCCGGCCATTTTTTGGCTTAAAAATCACGAGTGTTGGAAATCTGATGAGAATCATGGTTTCCAAAAGCATTCGATCAATTAGTCCCATCACTTTGCACACCACAGCAGGATGAAGGCCTGCTGAAACAAGAACACGAAGGCTCCACAGAAAATTCCCTGTTTTTCCATAGAAAATTCCCTTTCCGGCCATTTTTTGGCTGAAAAACACGAGTGTTGGAAATCGATGAGAATCATGGCTTCCAAAAGCATTCGATCAATTAGTCCCATCATTTGCACACCACAGCAGGATGAAGGCCTCGCTGAAACAAGAACACGAAGGCTCCACAGAGAAAAAATTCCCTGTTTTTCCATAGAAAATTCCCTTTCCGCCATTTTTTTTGCTGAAAAACACGAGTGTTGGAAATCTGATGAGAATCATGGCTTCCAAAAGCATTCGATCAATCAGTCCCATCATTTTGCACACCACAGCAGGGATGAAGGCCTCGCTGAAACAAGAACACGAAGGCTCCACAGAGAAAATTCCCTGTTTTTCCATAGAAAATTCCCTTTCCGGCCATTTTTTGGCTTTAAAAACACGAGTGTTGGAAATCTGATGAGAATCATGGCTTCCAAAAGCATTCGATCAATCAGTCCCATCATTTTGCACACCACAGCAGGATGAAGGCCTGCTGAAACAAGAACACGAAGGCTCCACAGAGAAAATTCCCTGTTTTTCGATAGAAAATTCCCTTTCCGGCCATTTTTTGGCTTAAAAAACACGAGTGTTGGAAATCTGATGAGAATCATGGCTTCCAAAAGCATTCGATCAATTAGTCCCATCACTTTGCACACCACAAAGCAGGATGAAGGCCTCGCTGAAACAAGAACACGAAGGCTCCACAGAGAAAATTCCCTGTTTTTCCATAGAAAATTCCCTTCCGGCCATTTTTTGGCTGAAAAACACGAGTGTTGGAAATCTGATGAGAATCATGGCTTCCAAAAGCATTCGATCAATCAGTCCCATCATTTTGCACACCACAGCAGGATGAAGGCCTGCAAAACAAGAACACGAAGGCTCCACAGAAAAATTCCCTGTTTTTCCATAGAAAATTCCCTTTCCGGCCATTTTTTGGCTTAAAAAACACGAGTGTTGGAAATCGATGAGAATCATGGCTTCCAAAAGCATTCGATCAATCAGTCCCATCATTTTGCACACCACAGCAGGATGAAGGCCTGCGCTGAAACAAGAACACGAAGGCTCCACAGAGAAAATTCCCTGTTTTTCCATAGAAAATTCCCTTTCCGGCCATTTTTTGGCTTAAAAACACGAGTGTTGGAAATCGATGAGAATCATGGCTTCCAAAAGCATTCGATCAATTAGTCCCATCACTTTGCACACCACAGCAGGATGAAGGCCTGCTGAAACAAGAACACGAAGGCTCCACAGAGAAAATTCCCTGTTTTTCCATAGAAAATTCCCTTTCCGGCCATTTTTTGGCTGAAAAAACACGAGTGTTGGAAATCTGATGAGAATCATGGCTTCCAAAAGCATTCGATCAATTAGTCCCATCACTTTGCACACCACAGCAGGGATGAAGGCCCTGAAACAAGAACACGAAGGCTCCACAGAGAAAATTCCCTGTTTTTCCATAGAAAATTCCCTTTCCGGCCATTTTTTGGCTGAAAAACACGAGTGTTGGAAATCGATGAGAATCATGGCTTCCAAAAGCATTCGATCAATCAGTCCCATCATTTTGCACACCACAGCAGGATGAAGGCCTGCTGAAACAAGAACACGAAGGCTCCACAGAGAAAATTCCCTTTTTTCCATAGAAAATTCCCTTCCGGCCATTTTTTGGCTTAAAAACACGAGTGTTGGAAATCTGATGAGAATCATGGCTTCCAAAAGCATTCGATCAATCAGTCCCATCATTTTGCACACCACAGCAGGATGAAGGCCTCGCTGAAACAAGAACACGAAGGCTCCACAGAGAAAATTCCCTGTTTTTCCATAGAAAATTCCCTTTCCGGCCATTTTTTGGCTTAAAAAACACGAGTGTTGGAAATCTGATGAGAATCATGGCTTCCAAAAGCATTCGATCAATCAGTCCCATCATTTTGCACACCACAGCAGGATGAAGGCCTGCTGAAACAAGAACACGAAGGCTCCACAGAAAAATTCCCTGTTTTTCCATAGAAAATTCCCTTTCCGGCCATTTTTTGGCTTAAAAACACGAGTGTTGGAAATCGATGAGAATCATGGCTTCCAAAAGCATTCGATCAATTAGTCCCATCATTTTGCACACCACAGCAGGATGAAGGCCTGCTGAAACAAGAACACGAAGGCTCCACAGAAAAATTCCCTGTTTTTCCATAGAAAATTCCCTTCCGGCCATTTTTTGGCTGAAAAACACGAGTGTTGGAAATCGATGAGAATCATGGCTTCCAAAAGCATTCGATCAATCAGTCCCATCATTTTGCACACCACAGCAGGATGAAGGCCTCTGAAAACAAGAACACGAAGGCTCCACAGAAAAATTCCCTGTTTTTCCATAGAAAATTCCCTTCCGGCCATTTTTTGGCTTAAAAAAACACGAGTGTTGGAAATCTGATGAGAATCATGGCTTCCAAAAGCATTCGATCAATTAGTCCCATCATTTTGCACACCACAAACAGGATGAAGGCCTCGAAACAAGAACACGAAGGCTCCACAGAAAAATTCCCTGTTTTTCCATAGAAAATTCCCTTCCGGCCATTTTTTGGCTTAAAAACACGAGTGTTGGAAATCTGATGAGAATCATGGCTTCCAAAAGCATTCGATCAATCAGTCCCATCATTTTGCACACCACAGCAGGATGAAGGCCTGCTGAAACAAGAACACGAAGGCTCCACAGAGAAAATTCCCTTTTTTCCATAGAAAATTCCCTTTCCGGCCATTTTTTGGCTTAAAAAACACGAGTGTTGGAAATCTGATGAGAATCATGGCTTCCAAAAGCATTCGATCAATTAGTCCCATCACTTTGCACACCACAGGGATGAAGGCCTGCTGAAACAAGAACACGAAGGCTCCACAGAGAAAATTCCCTGTTTTTCCATAGAAAATTCCCTTCCGGCCATTTTTTGGCTGAAAAACACGAGTGTTGGAAATCTGATGAGAATCATGGCTTCCAAAAGCATTCGATCAATCAGTCCCATCATTTGCACACCACACAGGATGAAGGCCTGCTGAAACAAGAACACGAAGGCTCCACAGAGAAAAATTCCCTGTTTTTCCATAGAAAATTCCCTTTCCGGCCATTTTTTGGCTGAAAAAACACGAGTGTTGGAAATCGATGAGAATCATGGCTTCCAAAAGCATTCGATCAATCAGTCCCATCATTTTGCACACCACAAAGCAGGATGAAGGCCTGCTGAAACAAGAACACGAAGGCTCCACAGAGAAAATTCCCTGTTTTTCCATAGAAAATTCCCTTCCGGCCATTTTTTGGCTGAAAAACACGAGTGTTGGAAATCTGATGAGAATCATGGCTTCCAAAAGCATTCGATCAATCAGTCCCATCATTTTGCACACCACAAAGGGATGAAGGCCTCGCAAAACAAGAACACGAAGGCTCCACAGAGAAAATTCCCTGTTTTTCCATAGAAAATTCCCTTTCCGGCCATTTTTTGGCTTAAAAAACACGAGTGTTGGAAATCTGATGAGAATCATGGCTTCCAAAAGCATTCGATCAATCAGTCCCATCATTTTGCACACCACAAAGCAGGATGAAGGCCTGCTGAAACAAGAACACGAAGGCTCCACAGAGAAAATTCCCTGTTTTTCCATAGAAAATTCCCTTTCCGGCCATTTTTTGGCTTAAAAATCACGAGTGTTGGAAATCTGATGAGAATCATGGCTTCCAAAAGCATTCGATCAATTAGTCCCATCACTTTGCACACCACAGCAGGATGAAGGCCTGCTGAAACAAGAACACGAAGGCTCCACAGAGAAAATTCCCTGTTTTTCCATAGAAAATTCCCTGTCCGGCCATTTTTTGGCTGAAAAAACACGAGTGTTGGAAATCTGATGAGAATCATGGCTTCCAAAAGCATTCGATCAATTAGTCCCATCACTTTGCACACCACAGCAGGATGAAGGCCTCTTTGAAAAACAAGAACACGAAGGCTCCACAGAAAAAAATTCCCTGTTTTTCCATAGAAAATTCCCTTTCCGGCCATTTTTTGGCTGAAAAACACGAGTGTTGGAAATCGATGAGAATCATGGCTTCCAAAAGCATTCGATCAATCAGTCCCATCATTTTGCACACCACAGCGGGATGAAGGCCTGCTGAAACAAGAACACGAAGGCTCCACAGAGAAAATTCCCTGTTTTTCCATAGAAAATTCCCTTTCCGGCCATTTTTTGGCTGAAAAACACGAGTGTTGGAAATCTGATGAGAATCATGGCTTCCAAAAGCATTCGATCAATCAGTCCCATCATTTTGCACACCACAGGATGAAGGCCTCGCTGAAACAAGAACACGAAGGCTCCACAGAAAAATTCCCTGTTTTTCCATAGAAAATTCCCTTTCCGGCCATTTTTTGGCTTAAAAACACGAGTGTTGGAAATCTGATGAGAATCATGGCTTCCAAAAGCATTCGATCAATTAGTCCCATCATTTTGCACACCACAGCAGGATGAAGGCCTGCTGAAACAAGAACACGAAGGCTCCACAGAAAATTCCCTGTTTTTCCATAGAAAATTCCCTTCCGGCCATTTTTTGGCTTAAAAACACGAGTGTTGGAAATCTGATGAGAATCATGGCTTCCAAAAGCATTCGATCAATCAGTCCCATCATTTTGCACACCACAGCAGGATGAAGGCCTGCTGAAACAAGAACACGAAGGCTCCACAGAAAATTCCCTGTTTTTCCATAGAAAATTCCCTTTCCGGCCATTTTTTGGCTTAAAAAACACGAGTGTTGGAAATCTGATGAGAATCATGGCTTCCAAAAGCATTCGATCAATCAGTCCCATCATTTTGCACACCACAGGATGAAGGCCTCGCTGAAACAAGAACACGAAGGCTCCACAGAGAAAATTCCCTGTTTTTCCATAGAAAATTCCTTTCCCGGCCATTTTTTGGCTGAAAAACACGAGTGTTGGAAATCGATGAGAATCATGGCTTCCAAAAGCATTCGATCAATCAGTCCCATCATTTTGCACACCACAAAGCAGGATGAAGGCCTGCTGAAACAAGAACACGAAGGCTCCACAGAAAAATTCCCTGTTTTTCCATAGAAAATTCCCTGTCCGGCCATTTTTTGGCTTGAAAAACACGAGTGTTGGAAATCTGATGAGAATCATGGCTTCCAAAAGCATTCGATCAATTAGTCCCATCATTTTGCACACCACAGCAGGATGAAGGCCTGCTGAAACAAGAACACGAAGGCTCCACAGAAAATTCCCTGTTTTTCCATAGAAAATTCCCTTTCCTACCATTTTTTGGCTGAAAAAACACGAGTGTTGGAAATCTGATGAGAATCATGGCTTCCAAAAGCATTCGATCAATTAGTCCCATCACTTTGCACACCACAGCAGGGTGAAGGCCTGCTGAAACAAGAACACGAAGGCTCCACAGAGAAAATTCCCTGTTTTTCCATAGAAAATTCCCTGTCCGGCCATTTTTTGGCTGAAAAAACACGAGTGTTGGAAATCTGATGAGAATCATGGCTTCCAAAAGCATTCGATCAATCAGTCCCATCATTTTGCACACCACAGCAGGATGAAGGCCTGCTGAAACAAGAACACGAAGGCTCCACAGAGAAAATTCCCTGTCCGGCCATTTTTTGGCTTAAAAAACACGAGTGTTGGAAATCTGATGAGAATCATGGCTTCCAAAAGCATTCGATCAATCAGTCCCATCATTTTGCACACCACAGCAGGATGAAGGCCTGCTGAAACAAGAACACGAAGGCTCCACAGAGAAAATTCCCTGTTTTTCCATAGAAAATTCCCTTTCCGGCCATTTTTTGGCTTAAAAATCACGAGTGTTGGAAATCTGATGAGAATCATGGTTTCCAAAAGCATTCGATCAATTAGTCCCATCA
>CM024553.2:240675-373002 GCA_014182405.2 Eucalyptus sideroxylon
ATTCCATTTCGGGCCCTTTTTTGGCTGAAAAACACGAGTGTTGGAAATCTGTTGGGAAAAATCGCCCGCAAAAGCATTCGATCAGTCCGTCCCATCATTTTGGACGTGACAGCATACCCGAGGGTTCGCTGAAACAAGAACACGTAGACTCCACAGAGAAAATTCCCTGTTTTTCCATAGAAAATTCCCTTTCGGGCCCTTTTTTGGCTGAAAAACACGAGTGTTGGAAATCTGTTGGAAAACATGGCCTCCAAAAGCATTCGATCAGTCCGTCCCATCATTTTGGAAGTCACAGCACCCCGAATGCCCGCTGAACAAGAACACGAAGACTCCCAGGAGAAAATTCCCTGTTTTTCCATAGAAAATTACCTTTCATGCCCTTTTTTGGCTGAAAAACACGAGTGTTGGAAATCTGTTGGGAAAAATGGCCCCAAAAAAGCATTCGATTAGTCCGTCCCATCATTTTGGACGTGAGAGTACCCTGAGGGTCTGCTGAAACAAGAACACGAAGACTCCACAGAGAAAATTCCCTGTTTTTCCATAGAAAATTCCATTTCGGGACCTTTTTTGGCTGAAAAACACGAGTGTTGGAAATCTGTTGGGAAAAATCGCCCGCAAAAGCATTCAATCAGTCCGTCCCATCATTTTGGACGTGACAGTACCCTGAGGGTTCGCTGAAACAAGAACACGTAGACTCCACAGAGAAAATTCCCTGTTTTTCCATAGAAAATTCCCTTTCGGGCCCTTTTTTGGCTGAAAATACACGAGTGTTGGAAATCTGTTGGAAAACATGGCCTCCAAAAGCATTCGATCAGTCCGTCCCATCATTTTGGAAGTCACAGTACCCGAAGGCCCGCTGAACAAGAACACGAAGACTCCCAGGAGAAAATTCCCTGTTTTTCCATAGAAAATTCCATTTCGGGCCCTTTTTTGGCTGAAAAAACACGAGTGTTGGAAATCTGTTGGGAAAAATGGCCTGCAAAAGCATTCGATCAGTCCGTCCCATCATTTTGGACGTGACGTGAGAGTACCCGAGGGTTCGCTGAAACAAGAACACGAAGACTCCACAGAGAAAATTCCCTGTTTTTCCATAGAAAATTCCATTTCGGGCCCTTTTTTGGCTGAAAAAACACGAGTGTTGGAAATCTGTTGGGAAAAATGGCCCCAAAAAGCATTCGATCAGTCCGTCCCATCATTTTGGACGTGAGTGTTGGAAAGTACCCCGAGGGTTCGCTGAAACAAGAACACGAAGACTCCACAGAGAAAATTCCCTGTTTTTCCATAGAAAATTCCTTTCGGGCCCTTTTTTGGCTGAAAAACACGAGTGTTGGAAATCTGTTGGAAAAATGGCCTCCAAAAGCATTCGATCAGTCCGTCCCATCATTTTGGAAGTCACAGCACCCGAAGGGCCCGCTAAGAACACGAAGACTCCACAGAGAAAATTCCCTGTTTTTCCATAGAAAATTCCTTTCGGGCCCTTTTTTGGCTGAAAAAAACACGAGTGTTGGAAATCTGTTGGGAAAAATGGCCCCAAAAGCATTCGATCAGTCCGTCCCATCATTTTGGACGTGACAGAGTACCCGAGGGCCCGCTGAAACAAGAACACGAAGACTCCACAGAGAAAATTCCCTGTTTTTCCATAGAAAATTCCATTTCGGGCCCTTTTTTGGCTGAAAAACACGAGTGTTGGAAATCTGTTGGGAAAAATCGCCCGCAAAAGCATTCGATCAGTCCGTCCCATCATTTTGGACGTGACAAGTACCCCGAGGGTTCGCTGAAACAAGAACACGTAGACCACAGAGAAAATTCCCTGTTTTTCCATAGAAAATTCCCTTTCGGGCCCTTTTTTGGCTGAAAATACACGAGTGTTGGAAATCTGTTGGAAAACATGGCCTCCAAAAGCATTCGATCAGTCTGTCCCATCATTTTGGAAGTCACAGTACCCGAAGGCCCGCTGAACAAGAACACGAAGACTCCCAGGAGAAAATTCCCTGTTTTTCCATAGAAAATTACCTTTCATGCGCTTTTTTGGCTGAAAAAACACGAGTGTTGGAAATCTGTTGGGAAAAATGGCCCGAAAAGCATTCGATTAGTCCGTCCCATCATTTTGGACGTGACAGTACCCTGAGGGTCTGCTGAAACAAGAACACGAAGACTCCACAGAGAAAATTCCCTGTTTTTCCATAGAAAATTCCATTTCGGGACCTTTTTTGGCTGAAAAAACACGAGTGTTGGAAATCTGTTGGGAAAAATCGCCCGCAAAAGCATTCAATCAGTCCGTCCCATCATTTTGGACGTGACAGTAGACTACCCGAGGGTTCGCTGAAACAAGAACACGTAGACTCCACAGAGAAAATTCCCTGTTTTTCCATAGAAAATTCCCTTTCGGGCCCTTTTTTGGCTGAAAATAGACGAGTGTTGGAAATCTGTTGGAAAACATGGCCTCCAAAAGCATTCGATCAGTCCGTCCCATCATTTTGGAAGTCACAGCACCCGAAGGCCCGCTGAACAAGAACACGAAGACTCCCAGGAGAAAATTCCCTGTTTTTCCATAGAAAATTCCATTTCGGGCCCTTTTTTGGCTGAAAAAACACGAGTGTTGGAAATCTGTTGGGAAAAATGGCCCGAAAAGCATTCGATTAGTCCGTCCCATCATTTTGGACGTGAAGTACCCGAGGGTCCGCTGAAACAAGAACACGAAGACTCCACAGAGAAAATTCCCTGTTTTTCCATAGAAAATTCCATTTCGGGACCTTTTTTGGCTGAAAAACACGAGTGTTGGAAATCTGTTGGGAAAAATCGCCCGCAAAAGCATTCAATCAGTCCGTCCCATCATTTTGGACGTGACAAGTACCCGAGGGTTCGCTGAAACAAGAACACGTAGACTCCACAGAGAAAATTCCCTGTTTTTCCATAGAAAATTCCCTTTCGGGCCCTTTTTTGGCTGAAAATACACGAGTGTTGGAAATCTGTTGGAAAACATGGCCTCCAAAAGCATTCGATCAGTCCGTCCCATCATTTTGGAAGTCACAAGTACACCCGAATGCCCGCTGAACAAGAACACGAAGACTCCCAGGAGAAAATTCCCTGTTTTTCCATAGAAAATTACCTTTCATGCCCTTTTTTGGCTGAAAAAACACGAGTGTTGGAAATCTGTTGGGAAAAATGGCCCGAAAAGCATTCGATTAGTCCGTCCCATCATTTTGGACGTGAGAGTACCCTGAGGGTCTGCTGAAACAAGAACACGAAGACTCCACAGAGAAAATTCCCTGTTTTTCCATAGAAAATTCCATTTCGGGACCTTTTTTGGCTGAAAAAAACACGAGTGTTGGAAATCTGTTGGGAAAAATCGCCCGCAAAAGCATTCAATCAGTCCGTCCCATCATTTTGGACGTGACAGTACCCTGAGGGTTCGCTGAAACAAGAACACGTAGACTCCACAGAGAAAATTCCCTGTTTTTCCATAGAAAATTCCCTTTCGGGCCCTTTTTTGACTGAAAATAGACGAGTGTTGGAAATCTGTTGGAAAACATGGCCTCCAAAAGCATTCGATCAGTCCGTCCCATCATTTTGGACGTCACAGTACCCGAGAAGGCCCGCTGAACAAGAACACGAAGACTCCCAGGAGAAAATTCCCTGTTTTTCCATAGAAAATTCCATTTCATGCCTTTTTTGGCTGAAAAAACACGAGTGTTGGAAATCTGTTGGGAAAAATGGCCCCAAAAAAAGCATTCGATCAGTCATCATTCCCATCATTTTGGACGTGTGAACCCGAGGGTTCGCTGAAACAAGAACACGAAGACTCCACAGAGAAAATTCCCTGTTTTTCCATAGAAAATTCCATTTCGGGACCTTTTTTGGCTGAAAAAACACGAGTGTTGGAAATCTGTTGGGAAAAATCGCCCGCAAAAGCATTCAATCAGTCCGTCCCATCATTTTGGACGTGACAGTACCCGAGGGTTCGCTGAAACAAGAACACGTAGACTCCACAGAGAAAATTCCCTGTTTTTCCATAGAAAATTCCCTTTCGGGCCCTTTTTTGGCTGAAAATACACGAGTGTTGGAAATCTGTTGGAAAACATGGCCTCCAAAAGCATTCGATCAGTCCGTCCCATCATTTTGGAAGTCACACAGCACCCGAAGGCCCGCTGAACAAGAACACGAAGACTCCCAGAGAAAATTCCCTGTTTTTCCATAGAAAATTCCATTTCGGGCCCTTTTTTGGCTGAAAAACACGAGTGTTGGAAATCTGTTGGGAAAAATGGCCCCAAAAGCATTCGATCAGTCCGTCCCATCATTTTGGACGAAGTGACAAGTACCCCGAGGGCCCGCTGAAACAAGAACACGAAGACTCCACAGAGAAAATTCCCTGTTTTTCCATAGAAAATTCCATTTCGGAAATTCCATTTTTTTGGCTGAAAAAACACGAGTGTTGGAAATCTGTTGGGAAAAATCGCCCGCAAAAGCATTCGATCAGTCCGTCCCATCATTTTGGACGTGACAAGTACCCGAGGGTTCGCTGAAACAAGAACACGTAGACTCCACAGAGAAAATTCCCTGTTTTTCCATAGAAAATTCCTTTCGGGCCCTTTTTTGGCTGAAAATACACGAGTGTTGGAAATCTGTTGGAAAACATGGCCTCCAAAAGCATTCGATCAGTCCGTCCCATCATTTTGGAAGTCACAGTACCCGAATGCCCGCTGAACAAGAACACGAAGACTCCCAGGAGAAAATTCCCTGTTTTTCCATAGAAAATTACCTTTCATGCCCTTTTTTGGCTGAAAAACACGAGTGTTGGAAATCTGTTGGGAAAAATGGCCCGAAAAGCATTCGATTAGTCCGTCCCATCATTTTGGACGTGAGAGTACCCTGAGGGTCTGCTGAAACAAGAACACGAAGACTCCACAGAGAAAATTCCCTGTTTTTCCATAGAAAATTCCATTTCGGGACCTTTTTTGGCTGAAAAAACACGAGTGTTGGAAATCTGTTGGGAAAAATCGCCCGCAAAAGCATTCAATCAGTCCGTCCCATCATTTTGGACGTGACAACAAGAACACCCGAGGGTTCGCTGAAACAAGAACACGTAGACTCCACAGAGAAAATTCCCTGTTTTTCCATAGAAAATTCCCTTTCGGGCCCTTTTTTGGCTGAAAATACACGAGTGTTGGAAATCTGTTGGAAAACATGGCCTCCAAAAGCATTCGATCAGTCCGTCCCATCATTTTGGAAGTCACAGTACCACCCGAAGGCCCGCTGAACAAGAACACGAAGACTCCCAGGAGAAAATTCCCTGTTTTTCCATAGAAAATTTCCTTTCGGGCCCTTTTTTGGCTGAAAAACACGAGTGTTGGAAATCTGTTGGGAAAAATGGCCCCAAAAGCATTCGATCAGTCCGTCCCATCATTTTGGACGTGAGAGTACCCCGAGGCCCGCTTAAACAAGAACACGAAGACTCCACAGAGAAAATTCCCTGTTTTTCCATAGAAAATTCCATTTCGGGACCTTTTTTGGCTGAAATACACGAGTGTTGGAAATCTGTTGGGAAAAATCACCCGCAAAACCGTTCAATCAGTCCGTCCCATCATTTTGGACGTGACAGGGTACCCGAGGGTTCGCTGAAACAAGAACACGTAGACTCCACAGAGAAAATTCCCTGTTTTTCCATAGAAAATTCCCTTTCGGCCCTTTTTTGGCTGAAAATACACGAGTGTTGGAAATCTGTTGGAAAACATGGCCTCCAAAAGCATTCGATCAGTCTGTCCCATCATTTTGGAAGTCACAGTACCCGAAGGCCCGCTGAACAAGAACACGAAGACTCCCAGGAGAAAATTCCCTGTTTTTCCATAGAAAATTACCTTTCATGCCCTTTTTTGGCTGAAAAAACACGAGTGTTGGAAATCTGTTGGGAAAAATCGCCCGCAAAAGCATTCGATCAGTCCGTCCCATCATTTTGGACGTGAGTACCCCCGAGGGTTCGCTGAAACAAGAACACGAAGACTCCACAGAGAAAATTCCCTGTTTTTCCATAGAAAATTCCATTTCGGGACCTTTTTTGGCTGAAAAAACACGAGTGTTGGAAATCTGTTGGAAAAATCGCCCGCAAAAGCATTCGATCAGTCCGTCCCATCATTTTGGACGTGACAGTACCCGAGGGTTCGCTGAAACAAGAACACGTAGACTCCACAGAGAAAATTCCCTGTTTTTCCATAGAAAATTCCCTTTCGGGCCCTTTTTTGGCTGAAAAACACGAGTGTTGGAAATCTGTTGGAAAACATGGCCTCCAAAAGCATTCGATCAGTCCGTCCCATCATTTTGGAAGTCACAGTACCCGAGGCCCGCTGAACAAGAACACGAAGACTCCCAGGAGAAAATTCCCTGTTTTTCCATAGAAAATTACCTTTCATGCCCTTTTTTGGCTGAAAAAAACAGTGTGGAAATCTGTTGGGAAAAATGGCCCGAAAAGCATTCGATTAGTCCGTCCCATCATTTTGGACGTGAGAGTACCCTGAGGGTTCGCTGAAACAAGAACACGAAGACTCACAGAGAAAATTCCCTGTTTTTCCATAGAAAATTCCATTTCGGGACCTTTTTTGGCTGAAAAACACGAGTGTTGGAAATCTGTTGGGAAAAATCGCCCGCAAAAGCATTCAATCAGTCCGTCCCATCATTTTGGACGTGACAGTACCCGAGGGTTCGCTGAAACAAGAACACGTAGACTCCACAGAGAAAATTCCCTGTTTTTCCATAGAAAATTCCCTTTCGGGCCCTTTTTTTTGGCTGAAAATAGACGAGTGTTGGAAATCTGTTGGAAAACATGGCCTCCAAAAGCATTCGATCAGTCCGTCCCATCATTTTGGAAGTCACAGTACCCGAAGGCCCGCTGAACAAGAACACGAAGACTCCCAGGAGAAAATTCCCTGTTTTTTCATAGAAAATTACCTTTCATGCCCTTTTTTTTGGCTGAAAAAACACGAGTGTTGGAAATCTGTTGGGAAAAATGGCCCTCCAAAAAAGCATTCGATCAGTCCGTCCCATCATTTTGGACGTGAGAGTACCCTGAGGGTCTGCTGAAACAAGAACACGAAGACTCCACAGAGAAAATTCCCTGTTTTTCCATAGAAAATTCCATTTCGGGCCTTTTTTGGCTGAAAAACACGAGTGTTGGAAATCTGTTGGGAAAAATCGCCCGCAAAAGCATTCAATCAGTCCGTCCCATCATTTTGGACGTGACAGTACCCGAGGGTTCGCTGAAACAAGAACACGTAGACTCCACAGAGAAAATTCCCTGTTTTTCCATAGAAAATTCCCTTCCGGGCCCTTTTTTGGCTGAAAATACACGAGTGTTGGAAATCTGTTGGAAAACATGGCCTCCAAAAGCATTCGATCAGTCTGTCCCATCATTTTGGAAGTCACAGTACCCGAAGGCCCGCTGAACAAACAAGAACACGAAGACTCCCTTTTTTGGCTGAGAAAATTCCCTGTTTTTCCATAGAAAATTCCTTTCATGCCCTTTTTTGGCTGAAAAAACACGAGTGTTGGAAATCTGTTGGGAAAAATGGCCCCAAAAGCATTCGATCAGTCCGTCCCATCATTTTGGACGTGTGACAGTACCCGAGGGTTCGCTGAAACAAGAACACGAAGACTCCACAGAGAAAATTCCCTGTTTTTCCATAGAAAATTCCATTTCGGGACCTTTTTTGGCTGAAAAACACGAGTGTTGGAAATCTGTTGGGAAAAATGGCCCGCAAAAGCATTCGATCAGTCCGTCCCATCATTTTGGACGTGACAGTACCCTGAGGGTTCGCTGAAACAAGAACACGTAGACTCCACAGAGAAAATTCCCTGTTTTTCCATAGAAAATTCCCTTTCGGGCCCTTTTTTGGCTGAAAATACACGAGTGTTGGAAATCTGTTGGAAAACATGGCCAAAAGCATCGATCAGTCCGTCCCATCATTTTGGAAGTCACAGTACCCGAAGGCCCGCTGAACAAGAACACGTAGACTCCACAGAGAAAATTCCCTGTTTTTCCATAGAAAATTACCTTTCATGCCCTTTTTTGGCTGAAAAAACACGAGTGTTGGAAATCTGTTGGGAAAAATGGCCCGAAAAGCATTCGATTAGTCCGTCCCATCATTTTGGACGTGAGAGTACCCTGAGGGTCTGCTGAAACAAGAACACGAAGACTCCACAGAGAAAATTCCCTGTTTTTCCATAGAAAATTCCATTTCGGGACCTTTTTTGGCTGAAAAACACGAGTGTTGGAAATCTGTTGGGAAAAATCGAAAAAAAAAAGCATTCAATCAGTCCGTCCCATCATTTTGGACGTGACAGTACCCGAGGGTTCGCTGAAACAAGAACACGTAGACTCCACAGAGAAAATTCCCTGTTTTTCCATAGAAAATTCCCTTTCGGGCCCTTTTTTGGCTGAAAAACACGAGTGTTGGAAATCTGTTGGAAAACATGGCCTCCAAAAGCATTCGATCAGTCCGTCCCATCATTTTGGAAGTCACAGTACCCGAAGGCCCGCTGAACAAGAACACGAAGACTCCCAGGAGAAAATTCCCTGTTTTTCCATAGAAAATTCCTTTTTTCGGGCCCTTTTTTGGCTGAAAAAACACGAGTGTTGGAAATCTGTTGGGAAAAATGCCCAAAAGCATTCGATCAGTCCGTCCCATCATTTTGGACGTGAAGTACCCCCGAGGGTCCGCTGAAACAAGAACACGAAGACTCCACAGAGAAAATTCCCTGTTTTTCCATAGAAAATTCCATTTCGGGCCCTTTTTTGGCTGAAAAACACGAGTGTTGGAAATCTGTTGGGAAAAAATCGCCCGCAAAAGCATTCAATCAGTCCGTCCCATCATTTTGGACGTGACAGTACCCGAGGGTTCGCTGAAACAAGAACACGTAGACTCCACAGAGAAAATTCCCTGTTTTTCCATAGAAAATTCCCTTTCGGGCCCTTTTTTGGCTGAAAATACACGAGTGTTGGAAATCTGTTGGAAAACATGGCCTCCAAAAGCATTCGATCAGTCCGTCCCATCATTTTGGAAGTCACAGCACCCGAAGGCCCGCTGAACAAGAACACGAAGACTCCAGGAGAAAATTCCCTGTTTTTCCATAGAAAATTCCTTTCGGGCCCTTTTTTGGCTGAAAAAAACACGAGTGTTGGAAATCTGTTGGGAAAAATGGCCCCAAAAAGCATTCGATCAGTCCGTCCCATCATTTTGGACGTGACAAAAGAGTACCCCCGAGGGTTCGCTGAAACAAGAACACGAAGACTCCACAGAGAAAATTCCCTGTTTTTCCATAGAAAATTCCATTTCGGGCCTTTTTTGGCTGAAAAACACGAGTGTTGGAAATCTGTTGGGAAAAATGGCCCGCAAAAGCATTCGATCAGTCCGTCCCATCATTTTGGACGTGACAGTACCCGAGGGTTCGCGAAACAAGAACACGTAGACTCCACAGAGAAAATTCCCTGTTTTTCCATAGAAAATTCCCTTTCGGGCCCTTTTTTGGCTGAAAATACACGAGTGTTGGAAATCTGTTGGAAAACATGGCCTCCAAAAGCATTCGATCAGTCCGTCCCATCATTTTGGAAGTCACAGTACCCGAAGGCCCGCTGAACAAGAACACGAAGACTCCACAGAGAAAATTCCCTGTTTTTCCATAGAAAATTACCTTTCATGCCTTTTTTGGCTGAAAAACACGAGTGTTGGAAATCTGTTGGGAAAAATGGCCCGAAAAGCATTCGATCAGTCCGTCCCATCATTTTGGACGTGAGAGTACCCCGAGGGTCCGCTGAAACAAGAACACGAAGACTCCACAGAGAAAATTCCCTGTTTTTCCATAGAAAATTCCATTTCGGACCTTTTTTGGCTGAAAAAAAACACGAGTGTTGGAAATCTGTTGGGAAAAATCGCCCGCAAAAGCATTCAATCAGTCCGTCCCATCATTTTGGACGTGACAGTACCACCCGAGGGTTCGCTGAAACAAGAACACGTAGACTCCACAGAGAAAATTCCCTGTTTTTCCATAGAAAATTCCCTTTCGGGCCCATTTTTTGGCTGAAAATACACGAGTGTTGGAAATCTGTTGGAAAACATGGCCTCCAAAAGCATTCGATCAGTCTGTCCCATCATTTTGGAAGTCACAGTACCCTGAAGGCCCGCTGAACAAGAACACGAAGACTCCCAGGAGAAAATTCCCTGTTTTTCCATAGAAAATTACCTTTCATGCCCTTTTTTGGCTGAAAAAACACGAGTGTTGGAAATCTGTTGGGAAAAATGGCCCGAAAAGCATTCGATTAGTCCGTCCCATCATTTTGGACGTGAGAGTACCCTGAGGGTTCGCTGAAACAAGAACACGTAGACTCCACAGAGAAAATTCCCTGTTTTTCCATAGAAAATTCCATTTCGGGACCTTTTTTGGCTGAAAAAACACGAGTGTTGGAAATCTGTTGGGAAAAATCGCCCGCAAAAGCATTCAATCAGTCCGTCCCATCATTTTGGACGTGACAGTACCCGAGGGTTCGCTGAAACAAGAACACGTAGACTCCACAGAGAAAATTCCCTGTTTTTCCATAGAAAATTCCCTTTCGGGCCCATTTTTTGGCTGAAAATACACGAGTGTTGGAAATCTGTTGGAAAACATGGCCTCCAAAAGCATTTGATCAGTCCGTCCCATCATTTTGGAAGTCACAAGTACCCGAAGGCCCGCTGAACAAGAACACGAAGACTCCCAGGAGAAAATTCCCTGTTTTTCCATAGAAAATTCCATTTCGGGCCCTTTTTTGGCTGAAAAAACACGAGTGTTGGAAATCTGTTGGGAAAAATGGCCCGCAAAAAGCATTCGATCAGTCCGTCCCATCATTTTGGACGTGAAGTACCCGAGGGTTCGCTGAAACAAGAACACGAAGACTCCACAGAGAAAATTCCCTGTTTTTCCATAGAAATTCCATTTCGGGCCTTTTTTGGCTGAAAAACACGAGTGTTGGAAATCTGTGGGAAAAATGGCCCGCAAAAGCATTTGATCAGTCCGTCCCATCATTTTGGACGTGACAGTACCCTGAGGGTTCGCTGAAACAAGAACACGTAGACTCCACAGAGAAAATTCCCTGTTTTTCCATAGAAAATTCCCTTTCGGGCCTTTTTTTGGCTGAAAATACACGAGTGTTGGAAATCTGTTGGAAAACATGGCCTCCAAAAGCATTCGATCAGTCCGTCCCATCATTTTGGAAGTCACAGTACCCTGAATGCCCGCTGAACAAGAACACGAAGACTCCCAGGAGAAAATTCCCTGTTTTTCCATAGAAAATTACCTTTCATGCCCTTTTTTTTTGGCTGAAAAAACACGAGTGTTGGAAATCTGTTGGGAAAAATGGCCCAAAAAAAGCATTCGATCAGTCCGTCCCATCATTTTGGACGTGAGAGTACCCGAGGGTCCGCTTAAACAAGAACACGAAGACTCCACAGAGAAAATTCCCTGTTTTTCCATAGAAAATTCCATTTCGGGACCTTTTTTGGCTGAAAATACACGAGTGTTGGAAATCTGTTGGGAAAAATCACCCGCAAAACCGTTCAATCAGTCCGTCCCATCATTTTGGACGTGACAGTACCCTGAGGGTTCGCTGAAACAAGAACACGTAGACTCCACAGAGAAAATTCCCTGTTTTTCCATAGAAAATTCCCTTTCGGGCCATTTTTTGGCTGAAAATACACGAGTGTTGGAAATCTGTTGGAAAACATGGCCTCCAAAAGCATTTGATCAGTCTGTCCCATCATTTTGGAAGTCACAAGTACCCGAGGAAGGCCCGCTGAACAAGAACACGAAGACTCCCAGGAGAAAATTCCCTGTTTTTCCATAGAAAATTCCCTTTCATGCCTTTTTTGGCTGAAAAACACGAGTGTTGGAAATCTGTTGGGAAAAATGGCCCCAAAAGCATTCGATTAGTCCGTCCCATCATTTTGGACGTGAGAGTACCCCGAGGGTCCGCTGAAACAAGAACACGAAGACTCCACAGAGAAAATTCCCTGTTTTTCCATAGAAAATTCCATTTCGGGCCCTTTTTTGGCTGAAAAACACGAGTGTTGGAAATCTGTTGGGAAAAATCGCCCGCAAAAGCATTCAATCAGTCCGTCCCATCATTTTGGACGTGACACAGTACCCGAGGGTTCGCTGAAACAAGAACACGTAGACTCCACAGAGAAAATTCCCTGTTTTTCCATAGAAAATTCCCTTTCGGGCCCTTTTTTGGCTGAAAATACACGAGTGTTGGAAAATCTGTTGGAAAACATGGCCTCCAAAAGCATTCGATCAGTCCGTCCCATCATTTTGGAAGTCATTTTGGAAGCCCCATTCGATCAGTCCGTCCCATCATTTTGGAAGTCACGGTACCCCGAAGGCCCGCTGAACAAGAACACGAAGACTCCCAGAGAAAATTCCCTGTTTTTCCATAGAAAATTCCATTTCGGGCCCTTTTTTGGCTGAAAAACACGAGTGTTGGAAATCTGTTGGGAAAAATGGCCCGCAAAAGCATTCGATCAGTCCGTCCCATCATTTTGGACGTGAGAGTACCCCGAGGGCCCGCTGAAACAAGAACACGAAGACTCCACAGAGAAAATTCCCTGTTTTTCCATAGAAAATTCCATTTCGGGACCTTTTTTGGCTGAAAAACACGAGTGTTGGAAATCTGTTGGGAAAAATCGCCCGCAAAAGCATTCAATCAGTCCGTCCCATCATTTTGGACGTGACAGTACCCGAGGGTTCGCTGAAACAAGAACACGTAGACTCCACAGAGAAAATTCCCTGTTTTTCCATAGAAAATTCCCTTTCGGGCCATTTTTTGGCTGAAAAAAATACACGAGTGTTGGAAATCTGTTGGAAAAATGGCCTCCAAAAGCATTTGATCAGTCCGTCCCATCATTTTGGAAGTCACAGTACCCGAGGGCCCGCTGAAACAAGAACACGAAGACTCCAGAGAAAAGAGAAAATTCCCTGTTTTTCCATAGAAAATTCCATTTCGGGGCCCTTTTTTGGCTGAAAAACACGAGTGTTGGAAATCTGTTGGGAAAAATCGCCCGCAAAAGCATTCAATCAGTCCGTCCCATCATTTTGGACGTGACAGTACCCGAGGGTTCGCTGAAACAAGAACACGTAGACTCCACAGAGAAAATTCCCTGTTTTTCCATAGAAAATTCCTTTCGGGCCCTTTTTTGGCTGAAAAACACGAGTGTTGGAAATCTGTTGGGAAAAATGGCCTCCAAAAGCATTTGATCAGTCCGTCCCATCATTTTGGACGTGAGAGTACCCGAGGGTCCCCGCTGAAACAAGAACACGAAGACTCCACAGAGAAAATTCCCTGTTTTTCCATAGAAAATTCCCTTTCGGGCCATTTTTTGGCTGAAAAAACACGAGTGTTGGAAATCTGTTGGAAAAATGGCCTCCAAAAGCATTTGATCAGTCCGTCCATCATTTTGGACGTGACAGTACCCGAGGGCCCGCTGAAACAAGAACACGAAGACTCCACAGAGAAAATTCCCTGTTTTTCCATAGAAAATTCCATTTCGGGCCATTTTTTGGCTGAAAAAACACGAGTGTTGGAAATCTGTTGGGAAAAATGGCCCCAAAAGCATTGATCAGTCCGTCCCATCATTTTGGACGTGACAAGTACCCCGAGGGTTCGCTGAAACAAGAACACGTAGACTCCACAGAGAAAATTCCCTGTTTTTCCATAGAAAATTCCCTTTCGGGCCATTTTTTGGCTGAAAATACACGAGTGTTGGAAATCTGTTGGAAAACATGGCCTCCAAAAGCATTTGATCAGTCTGTCCCATCATTTTGGAAGTCACAGTACCCTGAATGCCCGCTGAACAAGAACACGAAGACTCCCAGGAGAAAATTCCCTGTTTTTCCATAGAAAATTACCTTTCATGCCATTTTTTGGCTGAAAATACACGAGTGTTGGAAATCTGTTGGGAAAAATGGCCCGGAAAGGCATTTGATCAGTCCGTCCCGTCATTTTGGACGTGAGAGTACCCTGAGGGTCCGCTGAAACAAGAACACAAAGACTCCACAGAGAAAATTCCCTGTTTTTCCATAGAAAATTCCCTTTCGGGCCATTTTTTGGCTGAAAATACACGAGTGTTGGAAATCTGTTGGGAAAAATCGCCCGCAAAAGCATTCAATCAGTCCGTCCCATCATTTTGGACGTGACAGTACCCGAGGGTTCGCTGAAACAAGAACACGTAGACTCCACAGAGAAAATTCCCTGTTTTTCCATAGAAAATTCCCTTTCGGGCCTTTTTTGGCTGAAAATACACGAGTGTTGGAAATCTGTTGGAAAACATGGCCTCCAAAAGCATTCGATCAGTCCGTCCCATCATTTTGGAAGTCACAGTACCCGAAGGCCCGCTGAACAAGAACACGAAGACTCCCAGGAGAAAATTCCCTGTTTTTCCATAGAAAATTCCATTTCGGGCCCTTTTTTTGGCTGAAAAAACACGAGTGTTGGAAATCTGTTGGGAAAAATGGCCCGCAAAAAGCATTCGATCAGTCCGTCCCATCATTTTGGACGTCACAGTACCACCCCGAGGGCCCGCTTAAACAAGAACACGAAGACTCCACAGAGAAAATTCCCTGTTTTTCCATAGAAAATTCCATTTCGGGACCTTTTTTGGCTGAAAAAACACGAGTGTTGGAAATCTGTTGGGAAAAATCGCCCGCAAAAGCATTCAATCAGTCCGTCCCATCATTTTGGACGTGACAGTACCCTGAGGGTTCGCTGAAACAAGAACACGTAGACTCCACAGAGAAAATTCCCTGTTTTTCCATAGAAAATTCCCTTTCGGGCCTTTTTTTGGCTGAAAATACACGAGTGTTGGAAATCTGTTGGAAAACATGGCCTCCAAAAGCATTTGATCAGTCCGTCCCATCATTTTGGAAGTCACAGTACCCCGAAGGGCCCGCTGAACAAGAACACGAAGACTCCCAGGAGAAAATTCCCTGTTTTTCCATAGAAAATTCCATTTCGGGCACTTTTTTGGCTGAACAAACATGAGTGTTGGAAATCTGTTGGGAAAAATCGCCCGCAAAAGCATTCAATCAGTCCGTCCCATCATTTTGGACGTGACAGTACCCTGAGGGTTCGCTGAAACAAGAACACGTAGACTCCACAGAGAAAATTCCCTGTTTTTCCATAGAAAATTCCCTTTCGGGCCATTTTTTGGCTGAAAATACACGAGTGTTGGAAATCTGTTGGAAAACATGGCCTCCAAAAGCATTTGATCAGTCCGTCCCATCATTTTGGAACACATGCCCCCCGAACAAGGCCCGCTGAACAAGAACACAAAGACTCCCCAGAGAAAATTCCCTGTTTTTCCATAGAAAATTCCCTTTCGGGCCTTTTTTGGCTGAAAAAAACACGAGTGTTGGAAATCTGTTGGGAAAAATGGCCCCAAAAGCATTCGATCCGTCCCATCATTTTGGACGTGACAAGTACCCCCGAATGCCCGCTGAAACAAGAACACGAAGACTCCACAGAGAAAATTCCCTGTTTTTCCATAGAAAATTCCATTTCGGGACCTTTTTTGGCTGAAAAACACGAGTGTTGGAAATCTGTTGGAAAAAAAATCGCCCTCAAAAGCATTCAATCAGTCCGTCCCATCATTTTGGACGTGACAGTACCCTGAGGGTTCGCTGAAACAAGAACACGTAGACTCCACAGAGAAAATTCCCTGTTTTTCCATAGAAAATTCCCTTTCGGGCCATTTTTTGGCTGAAAATACACGAGTGTTGGAAATCTGTTGGAAAAATGGCCTCCAAAAGCATTTGATCAGTCCGTCCCATCATTTTGGAAGTCAGAGTACCCCGAGGGCCCGCTGAAACAAGAACACGAAGACTCCACAGAGAAAATTCCCTGTTTTTCCATAGAAAATTCCTTTCGGGCCATTTTTTGGCTGAAAAACACGAGTGTTGGAAATCTGTTGGGAAAAATGGCCCCAAAAGCATTTGATCAGTCCGTCCCATCATTTTGGACGTGAGAGTACCCCGAGGGTTCGCTGAAACAAGAACACGAAGACTCCACAGAGAAAATTCCCTGTTTTTCCATAGAAAATTCCATTTTTCGGGCCATTTTTTGGCTGAAAAACACGAGTGTTGGAAATCTGTTGGAAAAAATGGCCCCAAAAGCATTTGATCAGTCCGTCCCATCATTTTGGACGTGACACAGTACCCGAGGGTTCGCTGAAACAAGAACACGTAGACTCCACAGAGAAAATTCCCTGTTTTTCCATAGAAAATTCCCTTTCGGGCCATTTTTTGGCTGAAAATACACGAGTGTTGGAAATCTGTTGGAAAACATGGCCTCCAAAAGCATTTGATCAGTCCGTCCCATCATTTTGGAAGTCACGGTACCCGAATGCCCGCTGAACAAGAACACGAAGACTCCCAGGAGAAAATTCCCTGTTTTCCATAGAAAATTACCTTTCATGCCCTTTTTTGGCTGAAAAAACACGAGTGTTGGAAATCTGTTGGGAAAAATGGCCCGAAAAGCATTCGATCAGTCCGTCCCATCATTTTGGACGTGACAGTACCCTGAGGGTCTGCTGAAACAAGAACACGAAGACTCCACAGAGAAAATTCCCTGTTTTTCCATAGAAAATTCCATTTCGGGCCCTTTTTTGGCTGAAAAAACACGAGTGTTGGAAATCTGTTGGGAAAAATCGCCCGCAAAAGCATTCAATCAGTCCGTCCCATCATTTTGGACGTGACAGTACCCTGAGGGTTCGCTGAAACAAGAACACGTAGACTCCACAGAGAAAATTCCCTGTTTTTCCATAGAAAATTCCCTTTCGGGCCATTTTTTGGCTGAAAATACACGAGTGTTGGAAATCTGTTGGAAAACATGGCCTCCAAAAGCATTTGATCAGTCTGTCCCATCATTTTGGAAGTCACAGTACCCGAAGGCCCCTGAACAAGAACACGAAGACTCCCAGGAGAAAATTCCCTGTTTTTCCATAGAAAATTACCTTTCGGGCCATTTTTTGGCTGAAAAAACACGAGTGTTGGAAATCTGTTGGGAAAAATGGCCCCAAAAAGCATTCGATCAGTCCGTCCCATCATTTTGGACGTGAGAGTACCCCGAGGGTCCGCTGAAACAAGAACACGAAGACTCCACAGAGAAAATTCCCTGTTTTTCCATAGAAAATTCCATTTCGGGACCTTTTTTGGCTGAAAAACACGAGTGTTGGAAATCTGTTGGGAAAAATCGCCCGCAAAAGCATTCAATCAGTCCGTCCCATCATTTTGGACGTGACAGTACCCTGAGGGTTCGCTGAAACAAGAACACGTAGACTCCACAGAGAAAATTCCCTGTTTTTCCATAGAAAATTCCCTTTCGGGCCATTTTTTGGCTGAAAATACACGAGTGTTGGAAATCTGTTGGAAAACATGGCCTCCAAAAGCATTGATCAGTCCGTCCCATCATTTTGGAAGTCACAGTACCCGAAGGCCCGCTGAACAAGAACACGAAGACTCCCAGGAGAAAATTCCCTGTTTTTCCATAGAAAATTCCATTTCGGGCCCTTTTTTGGCTGAAAAACACGAGTGTTGGAAATCTGTTGGGAAAAATGGCCCGCAAAAGCATTCGATCAGTCCGTCCCATCATTTTGGACGTGACAGCACCCGAGGGTTCGCTGAAACAAGAACACGAAGACTCCACAGAGAAAATTCCCTGTTTTTCCATAGAAAATTCCCTTTCGGGCCATTTTTTGGCTGAAAAAACACGAGTGTTGGAAATCTGTTGGGAAAAATGGCCCCAAAAGCATTTGATCAGTCCGTCCCATCATTTTGGACGTGAGAGTACCCCGAGGGCCCGCTGAAACAAGAACACGAAGACTCCACAGAGAAAATTCCCTGTTTTTCCATAGAAAATTCCCTTTCGGGCCATTTTTTGGCTGAAAATACAGAGTGTTGGAAATCTGTTGGAAAAAATGGCCTCCAAAAGCATTTGATCAGTCCGTCCCATCATTTTGGACGTCACAAGTACCCGAGGGCCCGCTGAAACAAGAACACGAAGACTCCACAGAGAAAATTCCCTGTTTTTCCATAGAAAATTCCTTTCGGGCCCTTTTTTTGGCTGAAAAACACGAGTGTTGGAAATCTGTTGGGAAAAATGGCCCCAAAAGCATTTGATCAGTCCGTCCCATCATTTTGGACGTGACAGTACCCGAGGGCCCGCTGAAACAAGAACACGAAGACTCCACAGAGAAAATTCCCTGTTTTTCCATAGAAAATTCCCTTTCGGGCCATTTTTTGGCTGAAAAACACGAGTGTTGGAAATCTGTTGGAAAAATGCCTCCAAAAGCATTTGATCAGTCCGTCCCATCATTTTGGACGTGACAGTACCCGAGGGTTCGCTGAAACAAGAACACGAAGACTCCACAGAGAAAATTCCCTGTTTTTCCATAGAAAATTCCATTTCGGGCCATTTTTTGGCTGAAAAACACGAGTGTTGGAAATCTGTTGGAAAAATGGCCTCCAAAAGCATTCGATCAGTCCGTCCCATCATTTTGGACGTCACAGTACCCTGCAGGCCCGCTGAAACAAGAACACGTAGACTCCACAGAGAAAATTCCCTGTTTTTCCATAGAAAATTACCTTTCATGCCCTTTTTTGGCTGAAAAAACACGAGTGTTGGAAATCTGTTGGGAAAAATGGCCCGGAAAGGCATTTGATCAGTCCGTCCCGTCATTTTGGACGTGAGAGTACCCTGAGGGTCCGCTGAAACAAGAACACAAAGACTCCACAGAGAAAATTCCCTGTTTTTCCATAGAAAATTCCATTTCGGGACCTTTTTTGGCTGAAAAAACACGAGTGTTGGAAATCTGTTGGGAAAAATCGCCCGCAAAAGCATTCAATCAGTCCGTCCCATCATTTTGGACGTGACAGTACCCTGAGGGTTCGCTGAAACAAGAACACGTAGACTCCACAGAGAAAATTCCCTGTTTTTCCATAGAAAATTCCCTTTCGGGCCATTTTTTGGCTGAAAATACACGAGTGTTGGAAATCTGTTGGAAAACATGGCCTCCAAAAGCATTTGATCAGTCTGTCCCATCATTTTGGAAGTCACAAGAACAGTACCCCGAGGGCCCGCTGAAACAAGAACACGAAGACTCCACAGAGAAAATTCCCTGTTTTTCCATAGAAAATTTCCATTTCGGGCCATTTTTTGGCTGAAAAACACGAGTGTTGGAAATCTGTTGGGAAAAATGGCCCCAAAAGCATTCGATCAGTCCGTCCCATCATTTTGGACGTGAGAGTACCCGAGGGCCCGCTGAAACAAGAACACGAAGACTCCACAGAGAAAATTCCCTGTTTTTCCATAGAAAATTCCATTTCGGGCCTTTTTTGGCTGAAAAAACACGAGTGTTGGAAATCTGTTGGGAAAAATCGCCCGCAAAAGCATTCAATCAGTCCGTCCCATCATTTTGGACGTGACAGTACCCTGAGGGTTCGCTGAAACAAGAACACGTAGACTCCACAGAGAAAATTCCCTGTTTTTCCATAGAAAATTCCCTTTCGGGCCATTTTTTGGCTGAAAATACACGAGTGTTGGAAATCTGTTGGAAAACATGGCCTCCAAAAGCATTTGATCAGTCTGTCCCATCATTTTGGAAGTCACGCAGTACCCGAATGCCCGCTGAACAAGAACACGAAGACTCCAGGAGAAAATTCCCTGTTTTTCCATAGAAAATTACCTTTCGGGCCCTTTTTTTTTTGGCTGAAAAAACACGAGTGTTGGAAATCTGTTGGGAAAAATGGCCCCAAAAGCATTTGATCAGTCCGTCCCATCATTTTGGACGTGAGAGTACCCCGAGGGTCCGCTGAAACAAGAACACGAAGACTCCACAGAGAAAATTCCCTGTTTTTCCATAGAAAATTCCATTTCGGGCCATTTTTTGGCTGAAAAACACGAGTGTTGGAAATCTGTTGGGAAAAATCGCCCGCAAAAGCATTCAATCAGTCCGTCCCATCATTTTGGACGTGACAGTACCCGAGGGTTCGCTGAAACAAGAACACGTAGACTCCACAGAGAAAATTCCCTGTTTTTCCATAGAAAATTCCCTTTCGGGCCATTTTTTGGCTGAAAATACACGAGTGTTGGAAATCTGTTGGAAAACATGGCCTCCAAAAGCATTTGATCAGTCTGTCCCATCATTTTGGAAGTCACAGTACCCGAGGGCCCGCTGAAACAAGAACACGAAGACTCCCAGAGAAAATTCCCTGTTTTTCCATAGAAAATTCCTTTCGGGCCATTTTTTTTTGGCTGAAAAAACACGAGTGTTGGAAATCTGTTTGGAAAAATGGCCCGCAAAAGCATTTGATCAGTCCGTCCCATCATTTTGGACGTGACAAGTACCTCGAGGGTCCGCTGAAACAAGAACACGAAGACTCCACAGAGAAAATTCCCTGTTTTTCCATAGAAAATTCCATTTCGGGCCATTTTTTGGCTGAAAAAACACGAGTGTTGGAAATCTGTTGGGAAAAATGGCCCCAAAAGCATTTGATCAGTCCGTCCCATCATTTTGGACGTGTGAGCAGTACCCCCGAGGGCCCGCTGAAACAAGAACACGAAGACTCCACAGAGAAAATTCCCTGTTTTTCCATAGAAAATTCCCTTTCGGGCCATTTTTTGGCTGAAAATACACGAGTGTTGGAAATCTGTTGGAAAAAATGGCCCCCAAAAGCATTTTTGATCAGTCCGTCCCATCATTTTGGACGTCAAGCACCCGAAGGGCCCGCTGAAACAAGAACACGAAGACTCCACAGAGAAAATTCCCTGTTTTTCCATAGAAAATTCCTTTCGGGCCTTTTTTTTGGCTGAAAAACACGAGTGTTGGAAATCTGTTGGGAAAAATGGCCCCAAAAGCATTTGATCAGTCCGTCCCATCATTTTGGACGTGACAGTACCCCGAGGCGCTGAAACAAGAACACGAAGACTCCACAGAGAAAATTCCCTGTTTTTCCATAGAAAATTCCCTTTCGGGCCATTTTTTGGCTGAAAATACACGAGTGTTGGAAATCTGTTTGGGAAAAATGGCCTCCAAAAGCATTTGATCAGTCCGTCCCATCATTTTGGACGTGAGAGTACCCGAGGGCCCGCTGAAACAAGAACACGAAGACTCCACAGAGAAAATTCCCTGTTTTTCCATAGAAAATTCCATTTCGGGCCATTTTTTGGCTGAAAATACACGAGTGTTGGAAATCTGTTGGGAAAAATCGCCCGCAAAAGCATTCAATCAGTCCGTCCCATCATTTTGGACGTGACAGTACCCTGAGGGTTCGCTGAAACAAGAACACGTAGACTCCACAGAGAAAATTCCCTGTTTTTCCATAGAAAATTCCCTTTCGGGCCATTTTTTGGCTGAAAATACACGAGTGTTGGAAATCTGTTGGAAAACATGGCCCAAAAGCATTTGATCAGTCCGTCCCATCATTTTGGAAGTCACAAGTACCCGAAGGGCCCGCTGAACAAGAACACGAAGACTCCCAGAGAAAATTCCCTGTTTTTCCATAGAAAATTCCATTTCGGGACCTTTTTTGGCTGAAAAACACGAGTGTTGGAAATCTGTTGGGAAAAATGGCCCGCAAAAGCATTCAATCAGTCCGTCCCATCATTTTGGACGTGACGGTACCCCGAGGGCCCGCTGAAACAAGAACACGAAGACTCCACAGAGAAAATTCCCTGTTTTTCCATAGAAAATTCCTTTCGGGCCCATTTTTTGGCTGAAAAAACACGAGTGTTGGAAATCTGTTGGGAAAAATGGCCCGAAAAAAAGCATTTGATCAGTCCGTCCCGTCATTTTGGACGTGAGAGTACCCTGAGGGTCCGCTGAAACAAGAACACAAAGACTCCACAGAGAAAATTCCCTGTTTTTCCATAGAAAATTCCCTTTCGGGCCATTTTTTGGCTGAAAATACACGAGTGTTGGAAATCTGTTGGAAAACATGGCCTCCAAAAGCATTTGATCAGTCCGTCCCATCATTTTGGACGTCACAGTACCCGAGGGCCCGCTGAAACAAGAACACGAAGACTCCACAGAGAAAATTCCCTGTTTTTCCATAGAAAATTCCCTTTCGGGCCATTTTTTGGCTGAAAAAACACGAGTGTTGGAAATCTGTTGGAAAAATGGCCCCAAAAGCATTTGATCAGTCCGTCCCATCATTTTGGAAGTCGTGAAGTACCCGAGGCCCGCTGAAACAAGAACACGAAGACTCCACAGAGAAAATTCCCTGTTTTTCCATAGAAAATTCCATTTCGGGCCATTTTTTGGCTGAAAAACACGAGTGTTGGAAATCTGTTGGGAAAAATCGCCCGCAAAAGCATTCAATCAGTCCGTCCCATCATTTTGGACGTGACAGTACCCGAGGGTTCGCTGAAACAAGAACACGTAGACTCCACAGAGAAAATTCTGTTTTTCCATAGAAAATTCCCTTTCGGGCCATTTTTTGGCTGAAAATACACGAGTGTTGGAAATCTGTTGGAAAACATGGCCTCCAAAAGCATTTGATCAGTCCGTCCCATCATTTTGGAAGTCACAGTACCCGAATGCCCGCTGAACAAGAACACGAAGACTCCCAGAGAAAATTCCCTGTTTTTCCATAGAAAATTACCTTTCATGCCCTTTTTTGGCTGAAAAACACGAGTGTTGGAAATCTGTTGGGAAAAATGGCCCCAAAAGCATTCGATCAGTCCGTCCCATCATTTTGGACGTCAGTACCCCCGAGGGTCCGCTGAAACAAGAACACGAAGACTCCACAGAGAAAATTCCCTGTTTTTCCATAGAAAATTCCATTTCGGGACCTTTTTTGGCTGAAAAAACACGAGTGTTGGAAATCTGTTGGGAAAAATCGCCCGCAAAAGCATTCAATCAGTCCGTCCCATCATTTTGGACGTCACAGTACCCTGCAGGCCCGCTGAAACAAGAACACGTAGACTCCACAGAGAAAATTCCCTGTTTTTCCATAGAAAATTACCTTTCGGGCCATTTTTTGGCTGAAAATACACGAGTGTTGGAAATCTGTTGGAAAACATGGCCTCCAAAAGCATTTGATCAGTCTGTCCCATCATTTTGGAAGTCAGAGTACCCGAAGGGCCCGCTGAAACAAGAACACGAAGACTCCACAGAGAAAATTCCCTGTTTTTCCATAGAAAATTCCATTTCGGGCCATTTTTTGGCTGAAAAACACGAGTGTTGGAAATCTGTGGGAAAAATGGCCTCCAAAAGCATTTGATCAGTCCGTCCCATCATTTTGGACGTGACAGTACCCCCGAGGGCCCGCTGAAACAAGAACACGAAGACTCCACAGAGAAAATTCCCTGTTTTTCCATAGAAAATTCCCTTTCGGGCCATTTTTTGGCTGAAAAAACACGAGTGTTGGAAATCTGTTGGGAAAAATGGCCCAAAAAGCAGCATTTGATCAGTCCGTCCCATCATTTTGGACGTGACGAGTACCCGAGGGCCCGCTGAAACAAGAACACGAAGACTCCACAGAGAAAATTCCCTGTTTTTCCATAGAAAATTCCCTTTCGGGCCATTTTTTGGCTGAAAAACACGAGTGTTGGAAATCTGTTGGGAAAAAAATGGCCCCAAAAGCATTCAATCAGTCCGTCCCATCATTTTGGACGTCACAGTACCCTGCAGGCCCGCTGAAACAAGAACACGTAGACTCCACAGAGAAAATTCCCTGTTTTTCCATAGAAAATTCCCTTTCGGGCCATTTTTTGGCTGAAAATACACGAGTGTTGGAAATCTGTTGGAAAAAATGGCCCCAAAAGCATTTGATCAGTCCGTCCCATCATTTTGGACGTCAGTACCCCCGAGGGCCCGCTGAAACAAGAACACGAAGACTCCACAGAGAAAATTCCCTGTTTTTCCATAGAAAATTCCTTTCGGGCCATTTTTTGGCTGAAAAAACACACGAGTGTTGGAAATCTGTTGGGAAAAATGGCCCCAAAAGCATTGATCAGTCCGTCCCATCATTTTGGACGTGAGAGTACCCGAGGGCCCGCTGAAACAAGAACACGAAGACTCCACAGAGAAAATTCCCTGTTTTTCCATAGAAAATTCCTTTCGGGCCATTTTTTGGCTGAAAATACACGAGTGTTGGAAATCTGTTGGAAAAATGGCCCCAAAAGCATTTGATCAGTCCGTCCCATCATTTTGGACGTGACAAGTACACCCGAGGGTTCGCTGAAACAAGAACACGAAGACTCCACAGAGAAAATTCCCTGTTTTTCCATAGAAAATTCCCTTTCGGGCCATTTTTTGGCTGAAAATACACGAGTGTTGGAAATCTGTTGGAAAAAATGGCCTCCAAAAGCATTTGATCAGTCCGTCCCATCATTTTGGACGTCACACAGTACCCGAGGGCCCGCTGAAACAAGAACACGAAGACTCCACAGAGAAAATTCCCTGTTTTTCCATAGAAAATTCCATTTCGGGCCTTTTTTGGCTGAAAAACACGAGTGTTGGAAATCTGTTGGAAAAATGGCCTCCAAAAGCATTGATCAGTCCGTCCCATCATTTTGGACGTGAGAGTACCCCGAGGGCCCGCTGAAACAAGAACACGAAGACTCCACAGAGAAAATTCCCTGTTTTTCCATAGAAAATTCCTTTCGGGCCATTTTTTGGCTGAAAAAACACGAGTGTTGGAAATCTGTTGGGAAAAAATGGCCCCAAAAGCATTTGATCAGTCCGTCCCATCATTTTGGACGTGACAGTACCCTGAGGGTTCGCTGAAACAAGAACACGTAGACTCCACAGAGAAAATTCCCTGTTTTTCCATAGAAAATTCCCTTTCGGGCCATTTTTTGGCTGAAAATACACGAGTGTTGGAAATCTGTTGGAAAAATGGCCTCCAAAAGCATTTGATCAGTCCGTCCCATCATTTTGGAAGTCACAGAGTACAGGGCCCGCTGAAACAAGAACACGAAGACTCCACAGAGAAAATTCCCTGTTTTTCCATAGAAAATTCCCTTTCGGGCCATTTTTTGGCTGAAAAACACGAGTGTTGGAAATCTGTTGGGAAAAATGGCCCCAAAAGCATTTGATCAGTCCGTCCCATCATTTTGGACGTGAGAGTACCCCGAGGGCCCGCTGAAACAAGAACACGAAGACTCCACAGAGAAAATTCCCTGTTTTTCCATAGAAAATTCCATTTCGGGCCTTTTTTGGCTGAAAAACACGAGTGTTGGAAATCTGTTGGGAAAAATCGCCCGCAAAAGCATTCAATCAGTCCGTCCCATCATTTTGGACGTGACAGTACCCGAGGGTTCGCTGAAACAAGAACACGTAGACTCCACAGAGAAAATTCCCTGTTTTTCCATAGAAAATTCCCTTTCGGGCCATTTTTTGGCTGAAAATACACGAGTGTTGGAAATCTGTTGGAAAACATGGCCTCCAAAAAGCTTTGATCGATCAGTCCGTCCCATCATTTTGGAAGTCACAGAGTACCCCGAATGCCCGCTGAAACAAGAACACGAAGACTCCACAGAGAAAATTCCCTGTTTTTCCATAGAAAATTCCATTTCGGGCCATTTTTTGGCTGAAAAAACACGAGTGTTGGAAATCTGTTGGAAAAATGGCCCCAAAAGCATTTGATCAGTCCGTCCCATCATTTTGGACGTGACAGTACCCCGAGGGCCCGCTGAAACAAGAACACGAAGACTCCACAGAGAAAATTCCCTGTTTTTCCATAGAAAATTCCCTTTCGGGCCATTTTTTGGCTGAAAAACACGAGTGTTGGAAATCTGTTGGAAAAATGGCCTCCAAAAGCATTTGATCAGTCCGTCCCATCATTTTGGACGTGACATGAAAGAGTACCCCGAGGGTCCGCTGAAACAAGAACACGAAGACTCCACAGAGAAAATTCCCTGTTTTTCCATAGAAAATTCCTTTCGGGCCATTTTTTGGCTGAAAAAACACGAGTGTTGGAAATCTGTTGGGAAAAATGGCCCCAAAAGCATTTGATCAGTCCGTCCCATCATTTTGGACGTGACAGTACCCCGAGGGCCCGCTGAAACAAGAACACGAAGACTCCACAGAGAAAATTCCCTGTTTTTCCATAGAAAATTCCCTTTCGGGCCATTTTTTGGCTGAAAATACACGAGTGTTGGAAATCTGTTGGAAAAAATGGCCTCCAAAAGCATTTGATCAGTCCGTCCCATCATTTTGGACGTCACAAGTACCCGAGGGCCCGCTGAAACAAGAACACGAAGACTCCACAGAGAAAATTCCCTGTTTTTCCATAGAAAATTACCTTTCGGGCCATTTTTTGGCTGAAAAACACGAGTGTTGGAAATCTGTTGGAAAAATGGCCCCAAAAGCATTTGATCAGTCCGTCCCATCATTTTGGACGTGAGAGTACCCGAGGCCCGCTGAAACAAGAACACGAAGACTCCACAGAGAAAATTCCCTGTTTTTCCATAGAAAATTCCATTTCGGGCCATTTTTTGGCTGAAAAACACGAGTGTTGGAAATCTGTTGGGAAAAATCGCCCGCAAAAGCATTCAATCAGTCCGTCCCATCATTTTGGACGTGACAGTACCCTGAGGGTTCGCTGAAACAAGAACACGTAGACTCCACAGAGAAAATTCCCTGTTTTTCCATAGAAAATTCCCTTTCGGGCCATTTTTTGGCTGAAAATACACGAGTGTTGGAAATCTGTTGGAAAACATGGCCTCCAAAAGCATTTGATCAGTCTGTCCCATCATTTTGGAAGTCACAGTACCCTGAATGCCCGCTGAACAAGAACACGAAGACTCCCAGGAGAAAATTCCCTGTTTTTCCATAGAAAATTCCATTTCGGGACCTTTTTTGGCTGAAAAAACACGAGTGTTGGAAATCTGTTGGGAAAAATGGCCCGGAAAGGCATTTGATCAGTCCGTCCCGTCATTTTGGACGTGAGAGTACCCCGAGGGTGCTGAAACAAGAACACGAAGACTCCACAGAGAAAATTCCCTGTTTTTCCATAGAAAATTCCATTTCGGGCCATTTTTTGGCTGAAAAACACGAGTGTTGGAAATCTGTTGGGAAAAATGGCCCCAAAAGCATTTGATCAGTCCGTCCCATCATTTTGGACGTGAGAGTACCCTGAGGGTTCGCTGAAACAAGAACACGTAGACTCCACAGAGAAAATTCCCTGTTTTTCCATAGAAAATTCCCTTTCGGGCCATTTTTTGGCTGAAAATACACGAGTGTTGGAAATCTGTTGGAAAACATGGCCTCCAAAAGCATTTGATCAGTCCGTCCCATCATTTTGGACGTCACAGTACCCTGCAGGCCCGCTGAAACAAGAACACGTAGACTCCACAGAGAAAATTCCCTGTTTTTCCATAGAAAATTACCTTTCGGGCCATTTTTTGGCTGAAAAACACGAGTGTTGGAAATCTGTTGGAAAAATGGCCCCAAAAGCATTTGATCAGTCCGTCCCATCATTTTGGACGTGAGAGTACCCGAGGGTCCGCTGAAACAAGAACACGAAGACTCCACAGAGAAAATTCCCTGTTTTTCCATAGAAAATTCCATTTCGGGCCATTTTTTGGCTGAAAAACACGAGTGTTGGAAATCTGTTGGGAAAAATCGCCCGCAAAAGCATTCAATCAGTCCGTCCCATCATTTTGGACGTGACAAGTACCCCGAGGGTTCGCTGAAACAAGAACACGTAGACTCCACAGAGAAAATTCCCTGTTTTTCCATAGAAAATTCCCTTTCGGGCCATTTTTTGGCTGAAAATACACGAGTGTTGGAAATCTGTTGGAAAACATGGCCTCCAAAAGCATTTGATCAGTCTGTCCCATCATTTTGGAAGTCACAGTACCCCGAAGGGCCCGCTGAACAAGAACACGAAGACTCCCAGGAGAAAATTCCCTGTTTTTCCATAGAAAATTTCCTTTCGGGCCATTTTTTGGCTGAAAAAACACGAGTGTTGGAAATCTGTTGGGAAAAATGGCCCCAAAAGCATTTGATCAGTCCGTCCCATCATTTTGGACGTGTCACAGTACCCGAATGCCCGCTGAAACAAGAACACGAAGACTCCACAGAGAAAATTCCCTGTTTTTCCATAGAAAATTCCATTTCGGGCCATTTTTTGGCTGAAAAAACACGAGTGTTGGAAATCTGAAATTGTTGGAAAAATGGCCCGCAAAAGCATTCAATCAGTCCGTCCCATCATTTTGGACGTGACAAGTACCCGAGGGTTCGCTGAAACAAGAACACGTAGACTCCACAGAGAAAATTCCCTGTTTTTCCATAGAAAATTCCCTTTCGGGCCATTTTTTGGCTGAAAATACACGAGTGTTGGAAATCTGTTGGAAAACATGGCCTCCAAAAGCATTTGATCAGTCTGTCCCATCATTTTGGAAGTCACAGTACCCGAAGGCCCGCTGAAACAAGAACACGAAGACTCCCAGAGAAAATTCCCTGTTTTTTCCATAGAAAATTCCATTTCGGGCCCTTTTTTGGCTGAAAAACACGAGTGTTGGAAATCTGTTGGGAAAAATGGCCCGCAAAAGCATTGATCAGTCCGTCCCATCATTTTGGACGTGACGAGTACCCGAGGGCCCGCTGAAACAAGAACACGAAGACTCCACAGAGAAAATTCCCTGTTTTTCCATAGAAAATTTCCTTTCGGGCCATTTTTTGGCTGAAAATACACGAGTGTTGGAAATCTGTTGGAAAAATGGCCTCCAAAAGCATTTGATCAGTCCGTCCCATCATTTTGGACGTCACAGTACCCGAGGGCCCGCTGAAACAAGAACACGAAGACTCCACAGAGAAAATTCCCTGTTTTTCCATAGAAAATTCCCTTTCGGGCCATTTTTTTGGCTGAAAAACACGAGTGTTGGAAATCTGTTGGGAAAAATGGCCCCAAAAGCATTTGATCAGTCCGTCCCATCATTTTGGACGTGACAGCGAGGCCCGCTGAAACAAGAACACGAAGACTCCACAGAGAAAATTCCCTGTTTTTCATAGAAAATTCCCTTTCGGGCCATTTTTTGGCTGAAAATACACGAGTGTTGGAAATCTGTTGGGAAAAATGGCCCGGAAAGGCATTTGATCAGTCCGTCCCGTCATTTTGGACGTGAGAGTACCCTGAGGGTCCGCTGAAACAAGAACACAAAGACTCCACAGAGAAAATTCCCTGTTTTTCCATAGAAAATTCCCTTTCGGGCCATTTTTTGGCTGAAAAACACGAGTGTTGGAAATCTGTTGGAAAAATGGCCTCCAAAAGCATTTGATCAGTCCGTCCCATCATTTTGGACGTCACAGTACCCCCGAGGGCCCGCTGAAACAAGAACACGAAGACTCCACAGAGAAAATTCCCTGTTTTTCCATAGAAAATTCCTTTCGGGCCATTTTTTGGCTGAAAAACACGAGTGTTGGAAATCTGTTGGGAAAAATGGCCTCCAAAAGCATTGATCAGTCCGTCCCATCATTTTGGACGTGACAAGTACCCGAGGGCCCGCTGAAACAAGAACACGAAGACTCCACAGAGAAAATTCCCTGTTTTTCCATAGAAAATTCCCTTTCGGGCCATTTTTTGGCTGAAAAACACGAGTGTTGGAAATCTGTTGGGAAAAATGGCCCCAAAAGCATTTGATCAGTCCGTCCCATCATTTTGGACGTGACAGTACCCCGAGGGTTCGCTGAAACAAGAACACGAAGACTCCACAGAGAAAATTCCCTGTTTTTCCATAGAAAATTCCTTTCGGGCCATTTTTTGGCTGAAAAACACGAGTGTTGGAAATCTGTTGGAAAAATGGCCCCAAAAGCATTTGATCAGTCCGTCCCATCATTTTGGACGTGAGAGTACCCCGAGGGCCCGCTGAAACAAGAACACGAAGACTCCACAGAGAAAATTCCCTGTTTTTCCATAGAAAATTCCCTTTCGGGCCATTTTTTGGCTGAAAAACACGAGTGTTGGAAATCTGTTGGGAAAAATGGCCCCAAAAGCATTGATCAGTCCGTCCCATCATTTTGGACGTGACAAGTACCCCCGAGGGCCCGCTGAAACAAGAACACGAAGACTCCACAGAGAAAATTCCCTGTTTTTCCATAGAAAATTCCATTTCGGGACCATTTTTTGGCTGAAAAACACGAGTGTTGGAAATCTGTTGGGAAAAATGGCCCCAAAAGCATTGATCAGTCCGTCCCATCATTTTGGACGTCACAGTACCCTGCAGGCCCGCTGAAACAAGAACACGTAGACTCCACAGAGAAAATTCCCTGTTTTTCCATAGAAAATTCCCTTTCGGGCCATTTTTTGGCTGAAAATACACGAGTGTTGGAAATCTGTTGGGAAAAATGGCCCGCAAAGGCATTTGATCAGTCCGTCCCGTCATTTTGGACGTGAGAGTACCCTGAGGGTCCGCTGAAACAAGAACACAAAGACTCCACAGAGAAAATTCCACAGAGAAAATTGCCTGTTTTTCCATAGAAAATTCCCTTTCGGGCCATTTTTTGGCTGAAAATACACGAGTGTTGGAAATCTGTTGGGAAAAATCGCCCGCAAAAGCATTCAATCAGTCCGTCCCATCATTTTGGACGTGACAGTACCCTGAGGGTTCGCTGAAACAAGAACACGTAGACTCCACAGAGAAAATTCCCTGTTTTTCCATAGAAAATTCCCTTTCGGGCCATTTTTTGGCTGAAAATACACGAGTGTTGGAAATCTGTTGGAAAACATGGCCTCCAAAAGCATTTGATCAGTCTGTCCCATCATTTTGGAAGTCACAGTACCCGAAGGCCCGCTGAAACAAGAACACGAAGACTCCCAGAGAAAATTCCCTGTTTTTCCATAGAAAATTCCATTTCGGGCCCTTTTTTGGCTGAAAAAACACGAGTGTTGGAAATCTGTTGGGAAAAATGGCCCGCAAAAGCATTCGATCAGTCCGTCCCATCATTTTGGACGTGACACAGCATCATTTTGGAAGTCACGGAGCAGTACCGAGGGCCCGCTGAAACAAGAACACGAAGACTCCACAGAGAAAATTCCCTGTTTTTCCATAGAAAATTCCATTTCGGGGCCATTTTTTGGCTGAAAAAACACGAGTGTTGGAAATCTGTTGGGAAAAATCGCCCGCAAAAGCATTCAATCAGTCCGTCCCATCATTTTGGACGTGTGACAGTACCCCGAGGGTTCGCTGAAACAAGAACACGTAGACTCCACAGAGAAAATTCCCTGTTTTTCCATAGAAAATTCCCTTTCGGGCCCATTTTTTGGCTGAAAATACACGAGTGTTGGAAATCTGTTGGAAAAATGGCCTCCAAAAGCATTTGATCAGTCCGTCCCATCATTTTGGACGTCACAAGTACCCGAGGGCCCGCTGAAACAAGAACACGAAGACTCCACAGAGAAAATTCCCTGTTTTTCCATAGAAAATTCCATTTCGGGCCATTTTTTGGCTGAAAAAAACACGAGTGTTGGAAATCTGTTGGGAAAAATGGCCCCAAAAGCATTTGATCAGTCCGTCCCATCATTTTGGACGTGACAGTACCCTGAGGGCCCGCTGAAACAAGAACACGAAGACTCCACAGAGAAAATTCCCTGTTTTTCCATAGAAAATTCCCTTTCGGGCCCTTTTTTGGCTGAAAAAACACGAGTGTTGGAAATCTGTTGGGAAAAATGGCCCCTGAAAAAAAGCATTGATCAGTCCGTCCCATCATTTTGGACGTGACAGTACCCCGAGGGCCCGCTGAAACAAGAACACGAAGACTCCACAGAGAAAATTCCCTGTTTTTCCATAGAAAATTCCATTTCGGGCCATTTTTTGGCTGAAAAACACGAGTGTTGGAAATCTGTTGGGAAAAATGGCCCCAAAAGCATTGATCAGTCCGTCCCATCATTTTGGACGTGACAGTACCCGAGGGTCCGCTGAAACAAGAACACGAAGACTCCACAGAGAAAATTCCCTGTTTTTCCATAGAAAATTCCTTTCGGGCCCTTTTTTGCTGGCTGAAAAACACGAGTGTTGGAAATCTGTTGGGAAAAATGGCCCCAAAAGCATTTGATCAGTCCGTCCCATCATTTTGGACGTGACAGTACCCCGAGGGTTCGCTGAAACAAGAACACGAAGACTCCACAGAGAAAATTCCCTGTTTTTCCATAGAAAATTCCTTTCGGGCCATTTTTTGGCTGAAAAACACGAGTGTTGGAAATCTGTTGGGAAAAATGGCCCCAAAAGCATTTGATCAGTCCGTCCCATCATTTTGGACGTCACAGTACCCTGCAGGCCCGCTGAAACAAGAACACGAAGACTCCACAGAGAAAATTCCCTGTTTTTCCATAGAAAATTCCCTTTTCGGGCCATTTTTTTTGGCTGAAAAACACGAGTGTTGGAAATCTGTTGGGAAAAATGGCCCCAAAAGCATTTGATCAGTCCGTCCCATCATTTTGGACGTGAAAAAGTACCCGAGGGCCCGCTGAAACAAGAACACGAAGACTCCACAGAGAAAATTCCCTGTTTTTCCATAGAAAATTCCCTTTCGGGCCATTTTTTGGCTGAAAAACACGAGTGTTGGAAATCTGTTGGGAAAAAATGGCCCCCAAAAGCATTTGATCAGTCCGTCCCATCATTTTGGACGTCACAGTACCCTGCAGGCCCGCTGAAACAAGAACACGAAGACTCCACAGAGAAAATTCCCTGTTTTTCCATAGAAAATTCCTTTCGGGCCATTTTTTGGCTGAAAAACACGAGTGTTGGAAATCTGTTGGGAAAAATGGCCCCAAAAGCATTTGATCAGTCCGTCCCATCATTTTGGACGTGAGAGTACCCCGAGGGTTCGCTGAAACAAGAACACGTAGACTCCACAGAGAAAATTCCCTGTTTTTCCATAGAAAATTCCCTTTCGGGCCATTTTTTGGCTGAAAATACACGAGTGTTGGAAATCTGTTGGGAAAAATCGCCCGCAAAAGCATTCAATCAGTCCGTCCCATCATTTTGGACGTGACAAGTACCCGAGGGTTCGCTGAAACAAGAACACGTAGACTCCACAGAGAAAATTCCCTGTTTTTCCATAGAAAATTCCCTTTCGGGCCATTTTTTGGCTGAAAATACACGAGTGTTGGAAATCTGTTGGAAAACATGGCCTCCAAAAGCATTTGATCAGTCCGTCCCATCATTTTGGAAGTCACAAGTACCCGAAGGCCCGCTGAAACAAGAACACGAAGACTCCCAGAGAAAATTCCCTGTTTTTCCATAGAAAATTCCTTTCGGGCCTTTTTTTGGCTGAAAAACACGAGTGTTGGAAATCTGTTGGGAAAAATGGCCCCAAAAGCATTCGATCAGTCCGTCCCATCATTTTGGACGTCACAGTACCCCGAGGGTGCCCGCTGAACAAGAACACGAAGACTCCACAGAGAAAATTCCCTGTTTTTCCATAGAAAATTCCATTTCGGGACCTTTTTTGGCTGAAAAAACACGAGTGTTGGAAATCTGTTGGGAAAAATCGCCCGCAAAAGCATTCAATCAGTCCGTCCCATCATTTTGGACGTGACACGGTAGCACCCGAGGGTTCGCTGAAACAAGAACACGTAGACTCCACAGAGAAAATTCCCTGTTTTTCCATAGAAAATTCCCTTTCGGGCCATTTTTTGGCTGAAAATACACGAGTGTTGGAAATCTGTTGGAAAAATGGCCTCCAAAAGCATTTGATCAGTCCGTCCCATCATTTTGGACGTCACAGTACCACGAAGGCCCGCTGAAACAAGAACACGAAGACTCCACAGAGAAAATTCCCTGTTTTTCCATAGAAAATTCCTTTCGGGCCATTTTTTGGCTGAAAAACACGAGTGTTGGAAATCTGTTGGGAAAAATGGCCCCAAAAGCATTTGATCAGTCCGTCCCATCATTTTGGACGTGAGAGTACCCGAGGGTTCGCTGAAACAAGAACACGAAGACTCCACAGAGAAAATTCCCTGTTTTTCCATAGAAAATTCTTTCGGGCCATTTTTTGGCTGAAAAACACGAGTGTTGGAAATCTGTTGGAAAAATGGCCCCAAAAGCATTTGATCAGTCCGTCCCATCATTTTTGGACGTGACAGTACCCGAGGGTTCGCTGAAACAAGAACACGTAGACTCCACAGAGAAAATTCCCTGTTTTTCCATAGAAAATTCCCTTTCGGGCCATTTTTTGGCTGAAAATACACGAGTGTTGGAAATCTGTTGGAAAACATGGCCTCCAAAAGCATTTGATCAGTCCGTCCCATCATTTTGGACGTGAAGTACCCGAAGGGCCCGCTGAACAAGAACACGAAGACTCCCAGGAGAAAATTCCCTGTTTTTCCATAGAAAATTCCTTTTCGGGCCCTTTTTTGGCTGAAAAACACGAGTGTTGGAAATCTGTTGGAAAAATGGCCCGCAAAAGCATTCGATCAGTCCGTCCCATCATTTTGGACGTGAGAGTACCCGAGGGCCCGCTGAAACAAGAACAGAAGACTCCACAGAGAAAATTCCCTGTTTTTCCATAGAAAATTCCATTTCGGGCCTTTTTTTTTTGGCTGAAAAACACGAGTGTTGGAAATCTGTTGGGAAAAATGGCCCGCAAAAGCATTCAATCAGTCCGTCCCATCATTTTGGACGTGACAAGTACCCCGAGGGTCCGCTGAAACAAGAACACAAAGACTCCACAGAGAAAATTCCCTGTTTTTCCATAGAAAATTCCCTTTCGGGCCATTTTTTGGCTGAAAATACACGAGTGTTGGAAATCTGTTGGAAAACATGGCCTCCAAAAGCATTTGATCAGTCTGTCCCATCATTTTGGAAGTCACAGTACCCCGAGGGCCCGCTGAACAAGAACACGAAGACTCCCAGGAGAAAATTCCCTGTTTTTCCATAGAAAATTACCTTTCGGGCCATTTTTTTTGGCTGAAAAAACACGAGTGTTGGAAATCTGTTGGGAAAAATGGCCCCAAAAGCATTCGATCAGTCCGTCCCATCATTTTGGACGTGACAGTACCCTGAGGGTTCGCTGAAACAAGAACACGAAGACTCCACAGAGAAAATTCCCTGTTTTTCCATAGAAAATTCCATTTCGGGACCTTTTTTGGCTGAAAAAACACGAGTGTTGGAAATCTGTTGGGAAAAATGGCCCGCAAAAGCATTCAATCAGTCCGTCCCATCATTTTGGACGTGTCACAGTACCCGAGGGCCCGCTGAAACAAGAACACGAAGACTCCACAGAGAAAATTCCCTGTTTTTCCATAGAAAATTCCCTTTCGGGCCATTTTTTGGCTGAAAATACACGAGTGTTGGAAATCTGTTGGAAAAATGGCCTCCAAAAGCATTTGATCAGTCCGTCCCATCATTTTGGACGTCAGAGTACCCGAGCCCGCTGAAACAAGAACACGAAGACTCCACAGAGAAAATTCCCTGTTTTTCCATAGAAAATTCCATTCGGGACCATTTTTTGGCTGAAAAAACACGAGTGTTGGAAATCTGTTGGAAAAATCGCCCGCAAAAGCATTCAATCAGTCCGTCCCATCATTTTGGACGTGACGACTACCCGAGGGTTCGCTGAAACAAGAACACGTAGACTCCACAGAGAAAATTCCCTGTTTTTCCATAGAAAATTCCCTTTCGGGCCTTTTTTGGCTGAAAATACACGAGTGTTGGAAATCTGTTGGAAAAATGGCCTCCAAAAGCATTTGATCAGTCCGTCCCATCATTTTGGAAGTCACAGTACCCGAAGGCCCGCTGAAACAAGAACACGAAGACTCCACAGAGAAAATTCCCTGTTTTTCCATAGAAAATCCCCATTTCGGGCCTTTTTTGGCTGAAAAACACGAGTGTTGGAAATCTGTTGGGAAAAATGGCCTCCAAAAAGCATTCGATCAGTCCGTCCCATCATTTTGGACGTGACAGTACCCCGAGGGGCCCGCTGAAACAAGAACACGAAGACTCCACAGAGAAAATTCCCTGTTTTTCCATAGAAAATTTTTCGGGCCATTTTTTGGCTGAAAATACACGAGTGTTGGAAATCTGTTGGGAAAAATGGCCCCAAAAGCATTTGATCAGTCCGTCCCATCATTTTGGACGTGACAGTACCCCGAGGCCCGCTGAAACAAGAACACGAAGACTCCACAGAGAAAATTCCCTGTTTTTCCATAGAAAATTCCCTTTCGGGCCATTTTTTGGCTGAAAATACACGAGTGTTGGAAATCTGTTGGAAAACATGGCCTCCAAAAGCATTTGATCAGTCCGTCCCATCATTTTGGACGTGACAGTACCCTGAGGGTTCGCTGAAACAAGAACACGTAGACTCCACAGAGAAAATTCCCTGTTTTTCCATAGAAAATTCCATTTCGGGCCATTTTTTGGCTGAAAATACACGAGTGTTGGAAATCTGTTGGGAAAAATGGCCCCAAAAGCATTTGATCAGTCCGTCCCATCATTTTGGACGTCACAGTACCCTGCAGGCCCGCTGAAACAAGAACACGAAGACTCCACAGAGAAAATTCCCTGTTTTTCCATAGAAAATTCCCTTTCGGGCCCTTTTTTGGCTGAAGAACAGCGAGTGTTGGAAATCTGTTGGGAAAAATGGCCCCAAAAGCATTTGATCAGTCCGTCCCATCATTTTGGACGTGTGAGAGTACCCCGAGGGCCCGCTGAAACAAGAACACGAAGACTCCACAGAGAAAATTCCCTGTTTTTCCATAGAAAATTCCATTTCGGGCCATTTTTTGGCTGAAAAACACGAGTGTTGGAAATCTGTTGGGAAAAATCGCCCGCAAAAGCATTCAATCAGTCCGTCCCATCATTTTGGACGTGACAAGTACCCCGAGGGTTCGCTGAAACAAGAACACGTAGACTCCACAGAGAAAATTCCCTGTTTTTCCATAGAAAATTCCCTTTCGGGCCATTTTTTGGCTGAAAATACACGAGTGTTGGAAATCTGTTGGAAAACATGGCCTCCAAAAGCATTTGATCAGTCTGTCCCATCATTTTGGAAGTCACAGAGTACCCCGAGGGCCCGCTGAAACAAGAACACGAAGACTCCCACAGAGAAAATTCCCTGTTTTTCCATAGAAAATTCCATTTCGGGGCCATTTTTTGGCTGAAAAACACGAGTGTTGGAAATCTGTTGGGAAAAATGGCCCCAAAAGCATTCGATCAGTCCGTCCCATCATTTTGGACGTCACAGTACCCTGCAGGCCCGCTTAAACAAGAACACGAAGACTCCACAGAGAAAATTCCCTGTTTTTCCATAGAAAATTCCATTTCGGGACCTTTTTTGGCTGAAAAAACACGAGTGTTGGAAATCTGTTGGGAAAAATGGCCCGAAAAGCATTCGATTAGTCCGTCCCATCATTTTGGACGTGACAGTACCCTGAGGGTTCGCTGAAACAAGAACACGTAGACTCCACAGAGAAAATTCCCTGTTTTTCCATAGAAAATTCCCTTTCGGGCCATTTTTTGGCTGAAAATACACGAGTGTTGGAAATCTGTTGGAAAAATGGCCTCCAAAAGCATTTGATCAGTCCGTCCCATCATTTTGGACGTCAGAGTACCCGAGGGCCCGCTGAAACAAGAACACGAAGACTCCACAGAGAAAATTCCCTGTTTTTCCATAGAAAATTCCATTTCGGGCCATTTTTTTGGCTGAAAAAACACGAGTGTTGGAAATCTGTTGGAAAAATGGCCCAAAAGCATTCAATCAGTCCGTCCCATCATTTTGGACGTGACAGGTACCCCGAGGGTTCGCTGAAACAAGAACACGTAGACTCCACAGAGAAAATTCCCTGTTTTTCCATAGAAAATTCCCTTTCGGGCCATTTTTTGGCTGAAAATACACGAGTGTTGGAAATCTGTTGGAAAACATGGCCTCCAAAAGCATTTGATCAGTCTGTCCCATCATTTTGGAAGTCACAGTACCCTGAATGCCCGCTGAACAAGAACACGAAGACTCCCAGGAGAAAATTCCCTGTTTTTCCATAGAAAATTACCTTTCATGCCCTTTTTTGGCTGAAAAAACACGAGTGTTGGAAATCTGTTGGGAAAAATGGCCCGAAAAGCATTCGATCAGTCCGTCCCATCATTTTGGACGTGACGAGTACCCCGAGGGTCGCTGAAACAAGAACACGAAGACTCCACAGAGAAAATTCCCTGTTTTTCCATAGAAAATTCCATTTCGGGACCTTTTTTGGCTGAAAAACACGAGTGTTGGAAATCTGTTGGGAAAAATGGCCCGCAAAAGCATTCAATCAGTCCGTCCCATCATTTTGGACGTGACAAGTACCCGAGGGTTCGCTGAAACAAGAACACGAAGACTCCACAGAGAAAATTCCCTGTTTTTCCATAGAAAATTCCCTTTCGGGCCATTTTTTGGCTGAAAATACACGAGTGTTGGAAATCTGTTGGAAAAATGGCCTCCAAAAGCATTTGATCAGTCCGTCCCGTCATTTTGGACGTGAGAGTACCCGAGGGGCCGCTGAAACAAGAACACGTAGACTCCACAGAGAAAATTCCCTGTTTTTCCATAGAAAATTACCTTTCATGCCCTTTTTTGGCTGAAAAAACACGAGTGTTGGAAATCTGTTGGGAAAAATCGCCCGCAAAAGCATTCAATCAGTCCGTCCCATCATTTTGGACGTGACAGTACCCTGAGGGTTCGCTGAAACAAGAACACGAAGACTCCACAGAGAAAATTCCCTGTTTTTCCATAGAAAATTCCCTTTCGGGCCATTTTTTGGCTGAAAATACACGAGTGTTGGAAATCTGTTGGAAAACATGGCCTCCAAAAGCATTTGATCAGTCTGTCCCATCATTTTGGAAGTCACAGTACCCGAAGGGCCCGCTGAACAAGAACACGAAGACTCCACAGAGAAAATTCCCTGTTTTTCCATAGAAAATTCCATTTCGGGCCTTTTTTGGCTGAAAAACACGAGTGTTGGAAATCTGTTGGGAAAAATGGCCCTCCAAAAGCATTCGATCAGTCCGTCCCATCATTTTGGACGTGACAGTACCCCGAGGGCCCGCTGAAACAAGAACACGAAGACTCCACAGAGAAAATTCCCTGTTTTTCCATAGAAAATTCCATTTCGGGCCTTTTTTGGCTGAAAAACACGAGTGTTGGAAATCTGTTGGAAAAATGGCCCCAAAAGCATTTGATCAGTCCGTCCCATCATTTTGGACGTGACAAGTACCCGAGGGCCCGCTGAAACAAGAACACGAAGACTCCACAGAGAAAATTCCCTGTTTTTCCATAGAAAATTCCCTTTCGGGCCATTTTTTGGCTGAAAAACACGAGTGTTGGAAATCTGTTGGGAAAAATGGCCCCAAAAGCATTTGATCAGTCCGTCCCATCATTTTGGACGTGACAGAGTACCCGAGGGCCCGCTGAAACAAGAACACGAAGACTCCACAGAGAAAATTCCCTGTTTTTCCATAGAAAATTCCATTTCGGGCCATTTTTTGGCTGAAAAACACGAGTGTTGGAAATCTGTTGGGAAAAATGGCCCCAAAAGCATTTGATCAGTCCGTCCCATCATTTTGGAAGTCACAGTACCCCGAGGGTTCGCTGAAACAAGAACACGAAGACTCCACAGAGAAAATTCCCTGTTTTTCCATAGAAAATTCCCTTTCGGGCCATTTTTTGGCTGAAAAACACGAGTGTTGGAAATCTGTTGGGAAAAATGGCCTCCAAAAGCATTTGATCAGTCCGTCCCATCATTTTGGACGTGACAAGTACCCGAGGGGCCCGCTGAAACAAGAACACGAAGACTCCACAGAGAAAATTCCCTGTTTTTCCATAGAAAATTCCATTTCGGGCCATTTTTTGGCTGAAAAAAACACGAGTGTTGGAAATCTGTTGGGAAAAATGGCCTCCAAAAGCATTTGATCAGTCCGTCCCATCATTTTGGACGTGACAGTACCCTGAGGGTTCGCTGAAACAAGAACACGAAGACTCCACAGAGAAAATTCCCTGTTTTTCCATAGAAAATTCCCTTTCGGGCCATTTTTTGGCTGAAAATACACGAGTGTTGGAAATCTGTTGGAAAACATGGCCTCCAAAAGCATTTGATCAGTCCGTCCCATCATTTTGGAAGTCACAGTACCCGAAGGGCCCGCTGAAACAAGAACACGTAGACTCCACAGAGAAAATTCCCTGTTTTTCCATAGAAAATTACCTTTCATGCCCTTTTTTGGCTGAAAAACACGAGTGTTGGAAATCTGTTGGGAAAAATGGCCCGCAAAAGCATTTGATCAGTCCGTCCCATCATTTTGGACGTGAGAGTACCCGAGGGTCCGCTGAAACAAGAACACGAAGACTCCACAGAGAAAATTCCCTGTTTTTCCATAGAAAATTCCATTTCGGGCCTTTTTTGGCTGAAAAACACGAGTGTTGGAAATCTGTTGGGAAAAATCGCCCGCAAAAGCATTCAATCAGTCCGTCCCATCATTTTGGACGTGACAGTACCACCCCGAGGGTTCGCTGAAACAAGAACACGTAGACTCCACAGAGAAAATTCCCTGTTTTTCCATAGAAAATTCCCTTTCGGGCCATTTTTTGGCTGAAAATACACGAGTGTTGGAAATCTGTTGGAAAAATGGCCTCCAAAAGCATTTGATCAGTCCGTCCCATCATTTTGGAAGTCACAGTACCACCCGAGGGCCCGCTGAACAAGAACACGAAGACTCCAGAGAAAATTCCCTGTTTTTCCATAGAAAATTCCATTTCGGGCCTTTTTTGGCTGAAAAAACACGAGTGTTGGAAATCTGTTGGGAAAAATCGCCCGCAAAAGCATTCAATCAGTCCGTCCCATCATTTTGGACGTGACAGTACCCGAGGGTTCGCTGAAACAAGAACACGTAGACTCCACAGAGAAAATTCCCTGTTTTTCCATAGAAAATTCCCTTTCGGGCCATTTTTTGGCTGAAAATACACGAGTGTTGGAAATCTGTTGGAAAACATGGCCTCCAAAAGCATTTGATCAGTCCGTCCCATCATTTTGGAAGTCACAAGTACCCGAAGGCCCGCTGAACAAGAACACGAAGACTCCCAGGAGAAAATTCCCTGTTTTTCCATAGAAAATTCCATTTCGGGCCTTTTTTGGCTGAAAAAACACGAGTGTTGGAAATCTGTTGGGAAAAATGGCCCCAAAAGCATTCGATCAGTCCGTCCCATCATTTTGGACGTGACAGTACCCCCGAGGGTTCGCTGAAACAAGAACACGTAGACTCCACAGAGAAAATTCCCTGTTTTTCCATAGAAAATTCCCTTTCGGGCCCTTTTTTGGCTGAAAATACACGAGTGTTGGAAATCTGTTGGGAAAAATGGCCCGAAAAGCATTCGATTAGTCCGTCCCATCATTTTGGACGTGACAGTACCCGAGGGCCCGCTGAAACAAGAACACGAAGACTCCACAGAGAAAATTCCCTGTTTTTCCATAGAAAATTCCCTTTCGGGCCATTTTTTGGCTGAAAAACACGAGTGTTGGAAATCTGTTGGGAAAAATGGCCCCAAAAGCATTTGATCAGTCCGTCCCGTCATTTTGGACGTGAGAGTACCCTGAGGGTCCGCTGAAACAAGAACACGAAGACTCCACAGAGAAAATTCCCTGTTTTTCCATAGAAAATTCCCTTTCGGGCCATTTTTTGGCTGAAAAAACACGAGTGTTGGAAATCTGTTGGGAAAAATCGCCCGCAAAAGCATTCAATCAGTCCGTCCCATCATTTTGGACGTGACAGTACCCGAGGGTTCGCTGAAACAAGAACACGTAGACTCCACAGAGAAAATTCCCTGTTTTTCCATAGAAAATTCCCTTTCGGGCCATTTTTTGGCTGAAAATACACGAGTGTTGGAAATCTGTTGGAAAACATGGCCTCCAAAAGCATTTGATCAGTCTGTCCCATCATTTTGGAAGTCACAGTACCCGAAGGCCCGCTGAACAAGAACACGAAGACTCCCAGGAGAAAATTCCCTGTTTTTCCATAGAAAATTCCATTTCGGGCACTTTTTTGGCTGAAAAAACACGAGTGTTGGAAATCTGTTGGGAAAAATGGCCTGCAAAAGCATTCGATCAGTCCGTCCCATCATTTTGGACGTCACAGTACCCTGCAGGCCCGCTTAAACAAGAACACGAAGACTCCACAGAGAAAATTCCCTGTTTTTCCATAGAAAATTCCATTTCGGGACCTTTTTTGGCTGAAATACACGAGTGTTGGAAATCTGTTGGGAAAAATGGCCCGCAAAAGCATTCAATCAGTCCGTCCCATCATTTTGGACGTGACAGTACCACCGAGGGTTCGCTGAAACAAGAACACGTAGACTCCACAGAGAAAATTCCCTGTTTTTCCATAGAAAATTCCCTTTCGGGCCATTTTTTGGCTGAAAATACACGAGTGTTGGAAATCTGTTGGAAAACATGGCCTCCAAAAGCATTTGATCAGTCTGTCCCATCATTTTGGAAGTCACAGTACCCGAAGGCCCGCTGAACAAGAACACGAAGACTCCCAGGAGAAAATTCCCTGTTTTTCCATAGAAAATTACCTTTCGGGCCCTTTTTTGGCTGAAAAACACGAGTGTTGGAAATCTGTTGGGAAAAATGGCCCCAAAAGCATTCGATCAGTCCGTCCCATCATTTTGGACGTGACAGTACCCCCGAGGGGTCTGCTGAAACAAGAACACGAAGACTCCACAGAGAAAATTCCCTGTTTTTCCATAGAAAATTCCATTTCGGGACCTTTTTTGGCTGAAAAAACACGAGTGTTGGAAATCTGTTGGGAAAAATCGCCCGCAAAAGCATTCAATCAGTCCGTCCCATCATTTTGGACGTGACAGTACCCGAGGGTTCGCTGAAACAAGAACACGTAGACTCCACAGAGAAAATTCCCTGTTTTTCCATAGAAAATTCCCTTTCGGGCCATTTTTTGGCTGAAAATACACGAGTGTTGGAAATCTGTTGGAAAAATGGCCTCCAAAAGCATTTGATCAGTCTGTCCCATCATTTTGGAAGTCACAGTACCCTGAATGCCCGCTGAACAAGAACACGAAGACTCCACAGAGAAAATTCCCTGTTTTTCCATAGAAAATTCCCTTTCGGGCCATTTTTTGGCTGAAAATACACGAGTGTTGGAAATCTGTTGGAAAAATGGCCCGCAAAAGCATTGATCAGTCCGTCCCATCATTTTGGACGTGACAAGTACCCGAGGGTTCGCTGAAACAAGAACACGTAGACTCCACAGAGAAAATTCCCTGTTTTTCCATAGAAAATTCCTTTCGGGCCTTTTTTGGCTGAAAATACACGAGTGTTGGAAATCTGTTGGAAAACATGGCCTCCAAAAGCATTCGATCAGTCCGTCCCATCATTTTGGAAGTCACAGTACCCGAAGGCCCGCTGAACAAGAACACGAAGACTCCCAGAGAAAATTCCCTGTTTTTCCATAGAAAATTCCATTTCGGGCCCTTTTTTGGCTGAAAAACACGAGTGTTGGAAATCTGTTGGGAAAAATGGCCCGCAAAAGCATTCGATCAGTCCGTCCCATCATTTTGGACACAAGTACCCCGAGGGCCCGCTGAAACAAGAACACGAAGACTCCACAGAGAAAATTCCCTGTTTTTCCATAGAAAATTCCTTTCGGGCCATTTTTTGGCTGAAAATACACGAGTGTTGGAAATCTGTTGGGAAAAATGGCCCCAAAAGCATTCGATCAGTCCGTCCCATCATTTTGGACGTGACAAGTACCCGAGGGCCCGCTGAAACAAGAACACGAAGACTCCACAGAGAAAATTCCCTGTTTTTCCATAGAAAATTCCATTTCGGGCCATTTTTTGGCTGAAAAACACGAGTGTTGGAAATCTGTTGGGAAAAATGGCCCCAAAAGCATTCGATCAGTCCGTCCCATCATTTTGGACGTGATCCAAAAGTACCCGAGGGTTCGCTGAAACAAGAACACGAAGACTCCACAGAGAAAATTCCCTGTTTTTCCATAGAAAATTCCCTTTCGGGCCCTTTTTTGGCTGAAAAAACACGAGTGTTGGAAATCTGTTGGAAAAAATGGCCCCAAAAGCATTCGATCAGTCCGTCCCATCATTTTGGAAGTCACAGTACCCGAGGGCCCGCTGAAACAAGAACACGAAGACTCCACAGAGAAAATTCCCTGTTTTTCCATAGAAAATTCCCTTTCGGGCCATTTTTTGGCTGAAAAACACGAGTGTTGGAAATCTGTTGGGAAAAATGGCCCCAAAAGCATTCGATCAGTCCGTCCCATCATTTTGGACGTGAGAGTACCCCGAGGGTCCGCTGAAACAAGAACACGAAGACTCCACAGAGAAAATTCCCTGTTTTTCCATAGAAAATTCCATTTCGGGCCCTTTTTTGGCTGAAAAACACGAGTGTTGGAAATCTGTTGGGAAAAATCGCCCGCAAAAGCATTCAATCAGTCCGTCCCATCATTTTGGACGTGACAAGTACCCCGAGGGTTCGCTGAAACAAGAGAACACGTAGACTCCACAGAGAAAATTCCCTGTTTTTCCATAGAAAATTCCCTTTCGGGCCATTTTTTGGCTGAAAATACACGAGTGTTGGAAATCTGTTGGAAAACATGGCCTCCAAAAGCATTTGATCAGTCTGTCCCATCATTTTGGAAGTCACAAGTACCCGAAGGCCCGCTGAAACAAGAACACGAAGACTCCCAGAGAAAATTCCCTGTTTTTCCATAGAAAATTCCATTTCGGGCCCTTTTTGGCTGAAAAACACGAGTGTTGGAAATCTGTTGGGAAAAATGGCCCGCAAAAGCATTCGATCAGTCCGTCCCATCATTTTGGACGTGACAAGTACCCGAGGGCCCGCTGAAACAAGAACACGAAGACTCCACAGAGAAAATTCCCTGTTTTTCCATAGAAAATTCCATTTCGGGCCTTTTTTGGCTGAAAAACACGAGTGTTGGAAATCTGTTGGGAAAAATGGCCCCAAAAGCATTCGATCAGTCCGTCCCATCATTTTGGACGTGACAAGTACCCGAGGGTTCGCTGAAACAAGAACACGAAGACTCCACAGAGAAAATTCCCTGTTTTTCCATAGAAAATTCCTTTCGGGCCCTTTTTTGGCTGAAAATACACGAGTGTTGGAAATCTGTTGGAAAAATGGCCTCCAAAAGCATTCGATCAGTCCGTCCCATCATTTTGGAAGTCACGGTACCCGAGGGCCCGCTGAAACAAGAACACGAAGACTCCACAGAGAAAATTCCCTGTTTTTCCATAGAAAATTCCTTTCGGGCCTTTTTTGGCTGAAAAACACGAGTGTTGGAAATCTGTTGGGAAAAATGGCCCCAAAAGCATTCGATCAGTCCGTCCCATCATTTTGGACGTCAAAGAGTACCGTCCCGAGGGCCCGCTGAAACAAGAACACGAAGACTCCACAGAGAAAATTCCCTGTTTTTCCATAGAAAATTCCATTTCGGGCCTTTTTTGGCTGAAAAAACACGAGTGTTGGAAATCTGTTGGGAAAAATCGCCCGCAAAAGCATTCAATCAGTCCGTCCCATCATTTTGGACGTGACAGCACCCGAGGGTTCGCTGAAACAAGAACACGTAGACTCCACAGAGAAAATTCCCTGTTTTTCCATAGAAAATTCCCTTTCGGGCCTTTTTTGGCTGAAAATACACGAGTGTTGGAAATCTGTTGGAAAACATGGCCTCCAAAAGCATTCGATCAGTCCGTCCCATCATTTTGGAAGTCACAGTACCCCGAAGGCCCGAAACAAGAACACGAAGACTCCCAGAGAAAATTCCCTGTTTTTCCATAGAAAATTCCATTTCGGGCCTTTTTTGGCTGAAAAACACGAGTGTTGGAAATCTGTTGGGAAAAATGGCCCCAAAAGCATTCGATCAGTCCGTCCCATCATTTTGGACGACAGAGTACCCCGAGGGTCCGCTGAAACAAGAACACGAAGACTCCACAGAGAAAATTCCCTGTTTTTCCATAGAAAATTCCATTTCGGGACCTTTTTTGGCTGAAAAACACGAGTGTTGGAAATCTGTTGGGAAAAATCGCCCGCAAAAAGCATTCAATCAGTCCGTCCCATCATTTTGGACGTGACAGTACCCGAGGGTTCGCTGAAACAAGAACACGTAGACTCCACAGAGAAAATTCCCTGTTTTTCCATAGAAAATTCCCTTTCGGGCCATTTTTTGGCTGAAAATACACGAGTGTTGGAAATCTGTTGGAAAACATGGCCTCCAAAAGCATTTGATCAGTCTGTCCCATCATTTTGGAAGTCAGAGTACCACCCGAGGGCCCGCTGAAACAAGAACACGAAGACTCCACAGAGAAAATTCCCTGTTTTTCCATAGAAAATTCCTTTCGGGCCCTTTTTGGCTGAAAAACACGAGTGTTGGAAATCTGTTGGGAAAAATGGCCCGCAAAAGCATTCGATCAGTCCGTCCCATCATTTTGGACGTGACAGTACCCGAGGGTTCGCTGAAACAAGAACACGAAGACTCCACAGAGAAAATTCCCTGTTTTTCCATAGAAAATTCCTTTCGGGCCCTTTTTTGGCTGAAAATACACGAGTGTTGGAAATCTGTTGGAAAAATGGCCTCCAAAAGCATTCGATCAGTCCGTCCCATCATTTTGGAAGTCACAGTACCCGAGGGCCCGCTGAAACAAGAACACGAAGACTCCACAGAGAAAATTCCCTGTTTTTCCATAGAAAATTCCATTTCGGGCCCTTTTTGGCTGAAAAAACACGAGTGTTGGAAATCTGTTGGGAAAAATGGCCTGCAAAAGCATTCGATCAGTCCGTCCCATCATTTTGGACGTGACAAGTACCCGAGGGCCCGCTGAAACAAGAACACGAAGACTCCACAGAGAAAATTCCCTGTTTTTCCATAGAAAATTCCATTTCGGGCCTTTTTTGGCTGAAAAACACGAGTGTTGGAAATCTGTTGGGAAAAATGGCCTCCAAAAGCATTCGATCAGTCCGTCCCATCATTTTGGACGTCACAGTACCCTGCAGGCCCGCTGAAACAAGAACACGAAGACTCCACAGAGAAAATTCCCTGTTTTTCCATAGAAAATTCCATTTCGGGCCTTTTTTGGCTGAAAAAACACGAGTGTTGGAAATCTGTTGGGAAAAAATGGCCCCAAAAGCATTGATCAGTCCGTCCCATCATTTTGGACGTGTTGGAAAGAGTACCCGAGGGTTCGCTGAAACAAGAACACGAAGACTCCACAGAGAAAATTCCCTGTTTTTCCATAGAAAATTCCCTTTCGGGCCTTTTTTGGCTGAAAATACACGAGTGTTGGAAATCTGTTGGAAAAATGGCCCCCAAAAGCATTCGATCAGTCCGTCCCATCATTTTGGACGTCACAGTACCTCCCCGAAGGGCCCGCTGAAACAAGAACACGAAGACTCCACAGAGAAAATTCCCTGTTTTTCCATAGAAAATTCCATTTCGGGCCCTTTTTTGGCTGAAAAACACGAGTGTTGGAAATCTGTTGGAAAAAATGGCCCCAAAAGCATTCGATCAGTCCGTCCCATCATTTTGGACGTGACAAGTACCCGAGGGCCCGCTGAACAAGAACACGAAGACTCCACAGAGAAAATTCCCTGTTTTTCCATAGAAAATTCCCTTTCGGGCCCTTTTTTGGCTGAAAAAACACGAGTGTTGGAAATCTGTTGGGAAAAATGGCCTGCAAAAGCATTCGATCAGTCCGTCCCATCATTTTGGACGTCACAGTACCCTGCAGGCCCGCTGAAACAAGAACACGTAGACTCCACAGAGAAAAGTCCCTGTTTTTCCATAGAAAATTCCCTTTCGGGCCCTTTTTTGGCTGAAAATACACGAGTGTTGGAAATCTGTTGGGAAAAATCGCCCGCAAAAGCATTCAATCAGTCCGTCCCATCATTTTGGACGTGACAGTACCCTGAGGGTTCGCTGAAACAAGAACACGTAGACTCCACAGAGAAAATTCCCTGTTTTTCCATAGAAAATTCCCTTTCGGGCCATTTTTTGGCTGAAAATACACGAGTGTTGGAAATCTGTTGGAAAACATGGCCTCCAAAAGCATTTGATCAGTCTGTCCCATCATTTTGGAAGTCACAGTACCCCGAGGGCCCGCTGAAACAAGAACACGAAGACTCCCAGGAGAAAATTCCCTGTTTTTCCATAGAAAATTCCATTTCGGGCCTTTTTTGGCTGAAAAACACGAGTGTTGGAAATCTGTTGGGAAAAATCGCCCGCAAAAGCATTCGATCAGTCCGTCCCATCATTTTGGACGTGACAGTACCCTGAGGGTTCGCTGAAACAAGAACACGAAGACTCCACAGAGAAAATTCCCTGTTTTTCCATAGAAAATTCCCTTTCGGGCCATTTTTTGGCTGAAAAACACGAGTGTTGGAAATCTGTTGGAAAACATGGCCTCCAAAAGCATTCGATCAGTCCGTCCCATCATTTTGGAAGTCACAGTACCCGAGGGCCCGCTGAAACAAGAACACGAAGACTCCAGGGAGAAAATTCCCTGTTTTTCCATAGAAAATTCCATTTCGGGCCTTTTTTGGCTGAAAAACACGAGTGTTGGAAATCTGTTGGGAAAAATGGCCTGCAAAAGCATTCGATCAGTCCGTCCCATCATTTTGGACGTCACAGTACCCTGGAGGCCCGCTGAAACAAGAACACGAAGACTCCACAGAGAAAATTCCCTGTTTTTCCATAGAAAATTCCATTTCGGGCCCTTTTTTGGCTGAAAAAACACGAGTGTTGGAAATCTGTTGGAAAAATGGCCCCAAAAGCATTCGATCAGTCCGTCCCATCATTTTGGACGTCACAGTACCCGAGGGTTCGCTGAAACAAGAACACGAAGACTCCCAGAGAAAATTCCCTGTTTTTCCATAGAAAATTCCATTTCGGGCCATTTTTTGGCTGAAAAACACGAGTGTTGGAAATCTGTTGGAAAAAATGGCCCCAAAAGCATTCGATCAGTCCGTCCCATCATTTTGGACGTCACAGTACCCTGCAGGCCCGCTGAAACAAGAACACGAAGACTCCACAGAGAAAATTCCCTGTTTTTCCATAGAAAATTCCATTTCGGGCCATTTTTTGGCTGAAAAAACACGAGTGTTGGAAATCTGTTGGGAAAAATGGCCCCAAAAGCATTCGATCAGTCCGTCCCATCATTTTGGACGTGACAGTACCCGAGGGTTCGCTGAAACAAGAACACGAAGACTCCACAGAGAAAATTCCCTGTTTTTCCATAGAAAATTCCTTTCGGGCATTTTTTGGCTGAAAAACACGAGTGTTGGAAATCTGTTGGGAAAAATGGCCTCCAAAAGCATTCGATCAGTCCGTCCCATCATTTTGGACGTGACAGTACCGAGAGGCCCGCTGAAACAAGAACACGAAGACTCCCAGAGAAAATTCCCTGTTTTTCCATAGAAAATTCCATTTCGGGCCCTTTTTTGGCTGAAAAACACGAGTGTTGGAAATCTGTTGGAAAAATGGCGCAAAAGCATTCGATCAGTCCGTCCCATCATTTTGGACGTCACAGTACCCGAGGGTTCGCTGAAACAAGAACACGAAGACTCCACAGAGAAAATTCCCTGTTTTTCCATAGAAAATTCCATTTCGGGCCTTTTTTGGCTGAAAAACACGAGTGTTGGAAATCTGTTGGGAAAAATGGCCTCCAAAAGCATTTGATCAGTCCGTCCCATCATTTTGGACGTCAGAGTACCCCGAGGGGCCCGCTGAAACAAGAACACGAAGACTCCACAGAGAAAATTCCCTGTTTTTCCATAGAAAATTCCATTTCGGGCCATTTTTTGGCTGAAAAACACGAGTGTTGGAAATCTGTTGGGAAAAATGGCCCCAAAAGCATTCGATCAGTCCGTCCCATCATTTTGGACGTGACAAGTACCCCGAGGGTTCGCTGAAACAAGAACACGAAGACTCCACAGAGAAAATTCCCTGTTTTTCCATAGAAAATTCCCTTTCGGGCCCTTTTTTTGCTGCTGAAAATACACGAGTGTTGGAAATCTGTTGGAAAAATGGCCCCAAAAGCATTCGATCAGTCCGTCCCATCATTTTGGAAGTCACAAGTACCCGAAGGGCCCGCTGAAACAAGAACACGAAGACTCCACAGAGAAAATTCCCTGTTTTTCCATAGAAAATTCCATTTCGGGCCTTTTTTGGCTGAAAAACACGAGTGTTGGAAATCTGTTGGGAAAAATGGCCCCAAAAGCATTCGATCAGTCCGTCCCATCATTTTGGACGTGACAGTACCCGAGGGTTCGCTGAAACAAGAACACGAAGACTCCACAGAGAAAATTCCCTGTTTTTCCATAGAAAATTCCCTTTCGGGCCCATTTTTTGGCTGAAAATACACGAGTGTTGGAAATCTGTTGGAAAAATGGCCTCCAAAAGCATTCGATCAGTCCGTCCCATCATTTTGGAAGTCACAGTACCCGAAGGGCCCGCTGAAACAAGAACACGAAGACTCCACAGAGAAAATTCTGTTTTTCCATAGAAAATTCCATTTCGGGCCTTTTTTGGCTGAAAAAACACGAGTGTTGGAAATCTGTTGGGAAAAATCGCCCGCAAAAGCATTCGATCAGTCCGTCCCATCATTTTGGACGTGACAAGTACCCCGAGGGTTCGCTGAAACAAGAACACGTAGACTCCACAGAGAAAATTCCCTGTTTTTCCATAGAAAATTCCCTTTCGGGCCCTTTTTTGGCTGAAAATACACGAGTGTTGGAAATCTGTTGGAAAACATGGCCTCCAAAAGCATTCGATCAGTCCGTCCCATCATTTTGGACGTGACGTCCCAGTACCCGAGGGTGCCCGCTGAAACAAGAACACGAAGACTCCAGGAGAAAATTCCCTGTTTTTCCATAGAAAATTCCCTTTCGGGCCCTTTTTTGGCTGAAAAACACGAGTGTTGGAAATCTGTTGGGAAAAATGGCCCAAAAGCATTCGATCAGTCCGTCCCATCATTTTGGACGTCAGAGTACCCGAGGGCCCGCTGAAACAAGAACACGAAGACTCCACAGAGAAAATTCCCTGTTTTTCCATAGAAAATTCCATTTCGGGCCCTTTTTTGGCTGAAAAAACACGAGTGTTGGAAATCTGTTGGGAAAAATCGCCCGCAAAAGCATTCAATCAGTCCGTCCCATCATTTTGGACGTGACAAAGTACCCGAGGGTTCGCTGAAACAAGAACACGTAGACTCCACAGAGAAAATTCCCTGTTTTTCCATAGAAAATTCCCTTTCGGGCCCTTTTTGGCTGAAAATACACGAGTGTTGGAAATCTGTTGGAAAACATGGCCTCCAAAAGCATTCGATCAGTCCGTCCCATCATTTTGGAAGTCACAGTACCCGAAGGCCCGCTGAACAAGAACACGAAGACTCCCGGAGAAAATTCCCTGTTTTTCCATAGAAAATTCCATTTCGGGCCCTTTTTTGGCTGAAAAACACGAGTGTTGGAAATCTGTTGGGAAAAATGGCCCAAAAAGCATTCGATCAGTCCGTCCCATCATTTTGGACGTGAGTACCACCCCGAGGGCCCGCTGAAACAAGAACACGAAGACTCCACAGAGAAAATTCCCTGTTTTTCCATAGAAAATTCCATTTCGGGCCCTTTTTTGGCTGAAAAACACGAGTGTTGGAAATCTGTTGGGAAAAATGGCCCCAAAAGCATTCGATCAGTCCGTCCCATCATTTTGGACGTCACAGTACCCTGCAGGCCCGCTGAAACAAGAACACGAAGACTCCACAGAGAAAATTCCCTGTTTTTCCATAGAAAATTCCCTTTCGGGCCCTTTTTTGGCTGAAAATACACGAGTGTTGGAAATCTGTTGGAAAAAATGGCCTCCAAAAGCATTCGATCAGTCTGTCCCATCATTTTGGACGTGACGAGTACCCGAGGCCCGCTGAAACAAGAACACGAAGACTCCCAGAGAAAATTCCCTGTTTTTCCATAGAAAATTCCATTTCGGGCCCTTTTTTGGCTGAAAAACACGAGTGTTGGAAATCTGTTGGGAAAAATCGCCCGCAAAAGCATTCGATCAGTCCGTCCCATCATTTTGGACGTGACAGTAGCACCCGAGGGTTCGCTGAAACAAGAACACGTAGACTCCACAGAGAAAATTCCCTGTTTTTCCATAGAAAATTCCCTTTCGGGCCATTTTTTGGCTGAAAATACACGAGTGTTGGAAATCTGTTGGAAAACATGGCCTCCAAAAGCATTCGATCAGTCCGTCCCATCATTTTGGAAGTCACAGTACCCGAAGGCCCGCTGAAACAAGAACACGAAGACTCCCAGAGAAAATTCCCTGTTTTTCCATAGAAAATTCCATTTCGGGCCCTTTTTTGGCTGAAAAACACGAGTGTTGGAAATCTGTTGGGAAAAATCGCCCGCAAAAGCATTCGATCAGTCCGTCCCATCATTTTGGACGTGACAGTACCCTGAGGGTTCGCTGAAACAAGAACACGTAGACTCCACAGAGAAAATTCCCTGTTTTTCCATAGAAAATTCCCTTTCGGGCCCTTTTTTGGCTGAAAATACACGAGTGTTGGAAATCTGTTGGAAAACATGGCCTCCAAAAGCATTCGATCAGTCCGTCCCATCATTTTGGAAGTCACAGTACCCGAAGGCCCGCTGAAACAAGAACACGAAGACTCCCAGAGAAAATTCCCTGTTTTTCCATAGAAAATTCCATTTCGGGCCCTTTTTGGCTGAAAAACACGAGTGTTGGAAATCTGTTGGGAAAAATGGCCGGAAAAGCATTCGATTAGTCCGTCCCATCATTTTGGACGTGACAGTACCCTGAGGGTTCGTTGAAACAAGAACACGTAGACTCCACAGAGAAAAGTCCCTGTTTTTCCATAGAAAATTCCCTTTCGGGCCCTTTTTTGGCTGAAAATACACGAGTGTTGGAAATCTGTTGGAAAACATGGCCTCCAAAAGCATTCGATCAGTCTGTCCCATCATTTTGGAAGTCACAGACCCCCGAATGCCGCCCGCTGAACAAGAACACGAAGACTCCCAGGAGAAAATTCCCTGTTTTTCCATAGAAAATTCCATTTCGGGCCCTTTTTTGGCTGAAAAAACACGAGTGTTGGAAATCTGTTGGGAAAAATGGCCCGCAAAAGCATTCGATCAGTCCGTCCCATCATTTTGGACGTGACAGTACCCTGAGGGTTCGCTGAAACAAGAACACGAAGACTCCACAGAGAAAATTCCCTGTTTTTCCATAGAAAATTCCATTTCGGGCCCTTTTTTGGCTGAAAAAACACGAGTGTTGGAAATCTGTTGGGAAAAATGGCCTCCAAAAGCATTCGATCAGTCCGTCCCATCATTTTGGACGTCACAGTACCCTGCAGGCCCGCTGAAACAAGAACACGAAGACTCCCAGGAAAAAATTCCCTGTTTTTCCATAGAAAATTCCATTTCGGGCCCTTTTTTGGCTGAAAAAACACGAGTGTTGGAAATCTGTTGGGAAAAATCGCCCGCAAAAGCATTCGATCAGTCCGTCCCATCATTTTGGACGTGAGAGTACCCTGAGGGTTCGCTGAAACAAGAACACGTAGACTCCACAGAGAAAATTCCCTGTTTTTCCATAGAAAATTCCCTTTCGGGCCATTTTTTGGCTGAAAATACACGAGTGTTGGAAATCTGTTGGAAAACATGGCCTCCAAAAGCATTCGATCAGTCCGTCCCATCATTTTGGAAGTCACAAGTACCCGAAGGCCCGCTGAACAAGAACACGAAGACTCCAGGAGAAAATTCCCTGTTTTTCCATAGAAAATTCCATTTCGGGCCCTTTTTTGGCTGAAAAACACGAGTGTTGGAAATCTGTTGGGAAAAATGGCCCGCAAAAGCATTCGATCAGTCCGTCCCATCATTTTGGACGTGACAAGTACCCGAGGGTTCGCTGAAACAAGAACACGTAGACTCCACAGAGAAAATTCCCTGTTTTTCCATAGAAAATTCCCATTTCGGGCCCTTTTTTGGCTGAAAAAACACGAGTGTTGGAAATCTGTTGGAAAAATGGCCTCCAAAAGCATTCGATCAGTCCGTCCCATCATTTTGGAAGTCACGGTACCCGAGGCCCGCTGAAACAAGAACACGAAGACTCCCAGGAGAAAATTCCCTGTTTTTCCATAGAAAATTCCTTTCGGGCCCTTTTTTGGCTGAAAAACACGAGTGTTGGAAATCTGTTGGAAAAATGGCCCCAAAAGCATTCGATCAGTCCGTCCCATCATTTTGGACGTGAGAGTACCCCGAGGCCCGCTGAAACAAGAACACGAAGACTCCACAGAGAAAATTCCCTGTTTTTCCATAGAAAATTCCATTTCGGGCCCTTTTTTGGCTGAAAAACACGAGTGTTGGAAATCTGTTGGGAAAAATGGCCCGCAAAAGCATTCGATCAGTCCGTCCCATCATTTTGGACGTGACAGTACCCGAGGGTTCGCTGAAACAAGAACACGAAGACTCCACAGAGAAAATTCCCTGTTTTTCCATAGAAAATTCCCTTTCGGGCCCTTTTTTGGCTGAAAAACACGAGTGTTGGAAATCTGTTGGAAAACATGGCCTCCAAAAGCATTCGATCAGTCCGTCCCATCATTTTGGAAGTCACAGTACCCGAAGGCCCGCTGAACAAGAACACGAAGACTCCCAGAGAAAATTCCCTGTTTTTCCATAGAAAATTCCATTTCGGGCCCTTTTTTGGCTGAAAAACACGAGTGTTGGAAATCTGTTGGGAAAAATGGCCCGCAAAAGCATTCGATCAGTCCGTCCCATCATTTTGGACGTGAGAGTACCCCGAGGGTTCGCTGAAACAAGAACACGAAGACTCCACAGAGAAAATTCCCTGTTTTTCCATAGAAAATTCCCTTTCGGGCCTTTTTTGGCTGAAAATACACGAGTGTTGGAAATCTGTTGGAAAAATGGCCTCCAAAAGCATTCGATCAGTCCGTCCCATCATTTTGGAAGTCACAAAGTACCCGAAGGGCCCGCTAACAAGAACACGAAGACTCCCAGAGAAAATTCCCTGTTTTTCCATAGAAAATTCCATTTCGGGCCCTTTTTTGGCTGAAAAAACACGAGTGTTGGAAATCTGTTGGGAAAAATGGCCCCAAAAGCATTCGATTAGTCCGTCCCATCATTTTGGACGTGACAGTACCCGAGGGTTCGCTGAAACAAGAACACGAAGACTCCACAGAGAAAATTCCCTGTTTTTCCATAGAAAATTCCTTTCGGGCCCTTTTTGGCTGAAAAACACGAGTGTTGGAAATCTGTTGGAAAAATGGCCCCAAAAGCATTCGATCAGTCCGTCCCATCATTTTGGACGTCAGAGTACCCGAGGGCCCGCTGAAACAAGAACACGAAGACTCCCAGAGAAAATTCCCTGTTTTTCCATAGAAAATTCCATTTCGGGCCCTTTTTGGCTGAAAAACACGAGTGTTGGAAATCTGTTGGGAAAAATCGCCCCAAAAGCATTCGATCAGTCCGTCCCATCATTTTGGACGTGACAAGTACCCCGAGGGTTCGCTGAAACAAGAACACGTAGACTCCACAGAGAAAATTCCCTGTTTTTCCATAGAAAATTCCCTTTCGGGCCCTTTTTTGGCTGAAAATACACGAGTGTTGGAAATCTGTTGGAAAACATGGCCTCCAAAAGCATTCGATCAGTCCGTCCCATCATTTTGGAAGTCACAAGTAATCAGTCCCCGAAGGCCCGCTGAACAAGAACACGAAGACTCCACAGGAGAAAATTCCCTGTTTTTCCATAGAAAATTCCATTTCGGGCCCTTTTTTGGCTGAAAAACACGAGTGTTGGAAATCTGTTGGGAAAAATCGCCCAAAAGCATTCGATCAGTCCGTCCCATCATTTTGGACGTGACAGTACCCGAGGGTTCGCTGAAACAAGAACACGTAGACTCCACAGAGAAAATTCCCTGTTTTTCCATAGAAAATTCCCTTTCGGGCCCTTTTTGGCTGAAAATACACGAGTGTTGAAATCTGTTGGAAAACATGGCCTCCAAAAGCATTCGATCAGTCCGTCCCATCATTTTGGAAGTCACAGTACCCGAAGGCCCGCTGAACAAGAACACGAAGACTCCCAGGAGAAAATTCCCTGTTTTTCCATAGAAAATTCCATTTCGGGCCCTTTTTTGGCTGAAAAAACACGAGTGTTGGAAATCTGTTGGGAAAAATGGCCTGCAAAAGCATTCGATCAGTCCGTCCCATCATTTTGGACGTGACAAGTACCCGAGGGTTCGCTGAAACAAGAACACGTAGACTCCACAGAGAAAATTCCCTGTTTTTCCATAGAAAATTCCTTTCGGGCCCTTTTTGGCTGAAAATACACGAGTGTTGGAAATCTGTTGGAAAACATGGCCTCCAAAAGCATTCGATCAGTCCGTCCCATCATTTTGGAAGTCACAGTACCCGAAGGCCCGCTGAAACAAGAACACGAAGACTCCCAGAGAAAATTCCCTGTTTTTCCATAGAAAATTCCATTTCGGGCCCTTTTTGGCTGAAAAACACGAGTGTTGGAAATCTGTTGGGAAAAATGGCCCCAAAAGCATTCGATCAGTCCGTCCCATCATTTTGGACGTGACGAGTACCCGAGGGCCCGCTGAAACAAGAACACGAAGACTCCACAGAGAAAATTCCCTGTTTTTCCATAGAAAATTCCATTTCGGGCCCTTTTTGGCTGAAAAACACGAGTGTTGGAAATCTGTTGGGAAAAATGCCCGCAAAAGCATTCGATCAGTCCGTCCCATCATTTTGGACGTGACAGTACCCTGAGGGTTCGCTGAAACAAGAACACGAAGACTCCACAGAGAAAATTCCCTGTTTTTCCATAGAAAATTCCCTTTCGGGCCCTTTTTTGGCTGAAAAAACACGAGTGTTGGAAATCTGTTGGAAAAAATGGCCTCCAAAAGCATTCGATCAGTCCGTCCCATCATTTTGGAAGTCACAGTACCCTGAAGGCCCGCTGAAACAAGAACACGAAGACTCCCAGAGAAAATTCCCTGTTTTTCCATAGAAAATTCCATTTCGGGCCCTTTTTGGCTGAAAAAACACGAGTGTTGGAAATCTGTTGGGAAAAATGGCCCCAAAAGCATTCGATCAGTCCGTCCCATCATTTTGGACGTGACGCCTCCAAAAGTACCCGAGGGTTCGCTGAAACAAGAACACGAAGACTCCACAGAGAAAATTCCCTGTTTTTCCATAGAAAATTCCATTTCGGGCCCTTTTTTTGGCTGAAAAACACGAGTGTTGGAAATCTGTTGGGAAAAATGGCCCGCAAAAGCATTCGATCAGTCCGTCCCATCATTTTGGACGTGACAGTACCCGAGGGTTCGCTGAAACAAGAACACGAAGACTCCACAGAGAAAATTCCCTGTTTTTCCATAGAAAATTCCTTTCGGGCCCTTTTTTGGCTGAAAAACACGAGTGTTGGAAATCTGTTGGAAAACATGGCCTCCAAAAGCATTCGATCAGTCCGTCCCATCATTTTGAAGTCACAAGTACCCGAAGGCCCGCTGAACAAGAACACGAAGACTCCCGGAGAAAATTCCCTGTTTTTCCATAGAAAATTCCATTTCGGGCCCTTTTTGGCTGAAAAAACACGAGTGTTGGAAATCTGTTGGGAAAAATCGCCCGCAAAAGCATTCGATCAGTCCGTCCCATCATTTTGGACGTGACAGTACCCTGAGGGTTCGCTGAAACAAGAACACGTAGACTCCACAGAGAAAATTCCCTGTTTTTCCATAGAAAATTCCCTTTCGGGCCCTTTTTTGGCTGAAAATACACGAGTGTTGGAAATCTGTTGGAAAACATGGCCTCCAAAAGCATTCGATCAGTCCGTCCCATCATTTTGGAAGTCACAAGTACCCCGAAGGCCCGCTGAACAAGAACACGAAGACTCCCAGGAGAAAATTCCCTGTTTTTCCATAGAAAATTCCATTTCGGGCCTTTTTTGGCTGAAAAAACACGAGTGTTGGAAATCTGTTGGAAAAATCGCCCGCAAAAGCATTCGATCAGTCCGTCCCATCATTTTGGACGTGACGAGTACCCGAGGGTTCGCTGAAACAAGAACACGTAGACTCCACAGAGAAAATTCCCTGTTTTTCCATAGAAAATTCCCTTTCGGGCCCTTTTTTGGCTGAAAATACACGAGTGTTGGAAATCTGTTGGAAAACATGGCCTCCAAAAGCATTCGATCAGTCCGTCCCATCATTTTGGAAGTCACAGTACCCGAAGGCCCGCTGAACAAGAACACGAAGACTCCCAGGAGAAAATTCCCTGTTTTTCCATAGAAAATTCCTTTCGGGCCCTTTTTGGCTGAAAAAACACGAGTGTTGGAAATCTGTTGGGAAAAATGGCCCGCAAAAGCATTCGATCAGTCCGTCCCATCATTTTGGACGTGACGAGTACCCGAGGGTTCGCTGAAACAAGAACACGAAGACTCCACAGAGAAAATTCCCTGTTTTTCCATAGAAAATTCCATTTCGGGCTTTTTGGCTGAAAATACACGAGTGTTGGAAATCTGTTGGGAAAAATGGCCTGCAAAAGCATTCGATCAGTCCGTCCCATCATTTTGGAAGTCACAGTACCGAGGCCCGCTGAAACAAGAACACGAAGACTCCACAGAGAAAATTCCCTGTTTTTCCATAGAAAATTCCATTTCGGCCCTTTTTGGCTGAAAAACACGAGTGTTGGAAATCTGTTGGGAAAAATGGCCCCAAAAAGCATTCGATCAGTCCGTCCCATCATTTTGGACGTCACACAGTACCCGAGGGCCCGCTGAAACAAGAACACGAAGACTCCAGAGAAAATTCCCTGTTTTTCCATAGAAAATTCCATTTCGGGCCCTTTTTTGGCTGAAAAAACACGAGTGTTGGAAATCTGTTGGGAAAAATCGCCCGCAAAAGCATTCGATCAGTCCGTCCCATCATTTTGGACGTCACAGCAGTACCCGAGGGTTCGCTGAAACAAGAACACGTAGACTCCACAGAGAAAATTCCCTGTTTTTCCATAGAAAATTCCCTTTCGGGCCCTTTTTTGGCTGAAAAACACGAGTGTTGGAAATCTGTTGGAAAACATGGCCTCCAAAAGCATTCGATCAGTCCGTCCCATCATTTTGGAAGTCACAGTACCCGAAGGCCCGCTGAACAAGAACACGAAGACTCCCAGGAGAAAATTCCCTGTTTTTCCATAGAAAATTCCATTTCGGGCCCTTTTTTGGCTGAAAAACACGAGTGTTGGAAATCTGTTGGGAAAAATGGCCCGCAAAAGCATTCGATCAGTCCGTCCCATCATTTTGGACGTGACAAGTACCCCGAGGGTTCGCTGAAACAAGAACACGTAGACTCCACGAGAGAAAATTCCCTGTTTTTCCATAGAAAATTCCCTTTCGGGCCCTTTTTTGGCTGAAAATACACGAGTGTTGGAAATCTGTTGGAAAACATGGCCTCCAAAAGCATTCGATCAGTCCGTCCCATCATTTTGGAAGTGTACAGTACCCGAAGGCCCGCTGAACAAGAACACGAAGACTCCCAGGAGAAAATTCCCTGTTTTTCCATAGAAAATTCCATTTCGGGCCCTTTTTTGGCTGAAAAAACACGAGTGTTGGAAATCTGTTGGGAAAAATGGCCCGCAAAAGCATTCGATCAGTCCGTCCCATCATTTTGGACGTGAGAGTACCCCGAGGGTTCGCTGAAACAAGAACACGAAGACTCCACAGAGAAAATTCCCTGTTTTTCCATAGAAAATTCCCTTTCGGGCCCTTTTTGGCTGAAAAACACGAGTGTTGGAAATCTGTTGGGAAAAATGGCCCCCAAAAGCATTCGATCAGTCCGTCCCATCATTTTGGACGTCACAGTAATTACCGAGGGCCCGCTGAAACAAGAACACGAAGACTCCACGGAGAAAATTCCCTGTTTTTCCATAGAAAATTCCTTTCGGGCCCTTTTTTGGCTGAAAAACACGAGTGTTGGAAATCTGTTGGAAAAATGGCCTCCAAAAGCATTCGATCAGTCCGTCCCATCATTTTGGAAGTCACAGTACCCGAGGGCCCGCTGAAACAAGAACACGAAGACTCCCGGAGAAAATTCCCTGTTTTTCCATAGAAAATTCCATTTCGGGCCCTTTTTTGGCTGAAAAACACGAGTGTTGGAAATCTGTTGGGAAAAATCGCCCGCAAAAGCATTCGATCAGTCCGTCCCATCATTTTGGACGTGACAGTACCCTGAGGGTTCGCTGAAACAAGAACACGTAGACTCCACAGAGAAAATTCCCTGTTTTTCCATAGAAAATTCCCTTTCGGGCCTTTTTTGGCTGAAAATACACGAGTGTTGGAAATCTGTTGGAAAACATGGCCTCCAAAAGCATTCGATCAGTCCGTCCCATCATTTTGGAAGTCACGAGTACCCCGAAGGCCCGCTGAACAAGAACACGAAGACTCCCAGGAGAAAATTCCCTGTTTTTCCATAGAAAATTCCATTTCGGGCCCTTTTTGGCTGAAAAACACGAGTGTTGGAAATCTGTTGGGAAAAATCGCCCGCAAAAGCATTCGATCAGTCCGTCCCATCATTTTGGACGTGACAGTACCCTGAGGGTTCGCTGAAACAAGAACACGTAGACTCCACAGAGAAAATTCCCTGTTTTTCCATAGAAAATTCCCTTTCGGGCCCTTTTTTGGCTGAAAATACACGAGTGTTGGAAATCTGTTGGAAAACATGGCCTCCAAAAGCATTCGATCAGTCCGTCCCATCATTTTGGAAGTCACAGTACCCGAAGGCCCGCTGAACAAGAACACGAAGACTCCCAGGAGAAAATTCCCTGTTTTTCCATAGAAAATCCCTTTCGGGCCCTTTTTTGGCTGAAAAACACGAGTGTTGGAAATCTGTTGGGAAAAATGGCCCCAAAAGCATTCGATCAGTCCGTCCCATCATTTTGGACGTGAGAGTACCCCGAGGGTTCGCTGAAACAAGAACACGAAGACTCCACAGAGAAAATTCCCTGTTTTTCCATAGAAAATTCCATTTCGGGCCCTTTTTGGCTGAAAAAACACGAGTGTTGGAAATCTGTTGGAAAAATGGCCTCCAAAAGCATTCGATCAGTCCGTCCCATCATTTTGGAACGTCACAGTACCCGAGGGCCCGCTGAAACAAGAACACGAAGACTCCCAGAGAAAATTCCCTGTTTTTCCATAGAAAATTCCATTTCGGGCCCTTTTTGGCTGAAAAAACACGAGTGTTGGAAATCTGTTGGGAAAAATGGCCCCAAAAGCATTCGATCAGTCCGTCCCATCATTTTGGACGTGACGAGTACCCCGAGGGTTCGCTGAAACAAGAACACGAAGACTCCACAGAGAAAATTCCCTGTTTTTCCATAGAAAATTCCCTTTCGGGCCCTTTTTTGGCTGAAAATACACGAGTGTTGGAAATCTGTTGGAAAAATGGCCTCCAAAAGCATTCGATCAGTCCGTCCCATCATTTTGGAAGTCACGAGTACCCGAAGGCCCGCTGAAACAAGAACACGAAGACTCCAGGAGAAAATTCCCTGTTTTTCCATAGAAAATTCCATTTCGGGCCTTTTTTGGCTGAAAAACACGAGTGTTGGAAATCTGTTGGGAAAAATCGCCCGCAAAAGCATTCGATCAGTCCGTCCCATCATTTTGGACGTGACAGTACCCGAGGGTTCGCTGAAACAAGAACACGTAGACTCCACAGAGAAAATTCCCTGTTTTTCCATAGAAAATTCCCTTTCGGGCCCTTTTTGGCTGAAAATACACGAGTGTTGGAAATCTGTTGGAAAACATGGCCTCCAAAAGCATTCGATCAGTCCGTCCCATCATTTTGGAAGTCACAGTACCCGAAGGCCCGCTGAACAAGAACACGAAGACTCCCAGGAGAAAATTCCCTGTTTTTCCATAGAAAATTCCATTTCGGGCCCTTTTTTGGCTGAAAAACACGAGTGTTGGAAATCTGTTGGGAAAAATCGCCCGCAAAAGCATTCGATCAGTCCGTCCCATCATTTTGGACGTGACAGTAGTACCACGAGGGTTCGCTGAAACAAGAACACGTAGACTCCACAGAGAAAATTCCCTGTTTTTCCATAGAAAATTCCCTTTCGGGCCCTTTTTTGGCTGAAAATACACGAGTGTTGGAAATCTGTTGGAAAACATGGCCTCCAAAAGCATTCGATCAGTCCGTCCCATCATTTTGGAAGTCACAGTACCCGAAGGCCCGCTGAACAAGAACACGAAGACTCCAGGAGAAAATTCCCTGTTTTTCCATAGAAAATTCCATTTCGGGCCCTTTTTGGCTGAAAAACACGAGTGTTGGAAATCTGTTGGGAAAAATCGCCCGCAAAAGCATTCGATCAGTCCGTCCCATCATTTTGGACGTGAGAGTACCCTGAGGGTTCGCTGAAACAAGAACACGTAGACTCCACAGAGAAAATTCCCTGTTTTTCCATAGAAAATTCCCTTTCGGGCCCTTTTTTGGCTGAAAATACACGAGTGTTGGAAATCTGTTGGAAAACATGGCCTCCAAAAGCATTCGATCAGTCCGTCCCATCATTTTGGAAGTCACAAGTCACCCGAAGGCCCGCTGAACAAGAACACGAAGACTCCCAGGAGAAAATTCCCTGTTTTTCCATAGAAAATTCCATTTCGGGCCCTTTTTGGCTGAAAAAACACGAGTGTTGGAAATCTGTTGGGAAAAATGGCCCGCAAAAGCATTCGATCAGTCCGTCCCATCATTTTGGACGTGAGAGTACCCGAGGGTTCGCTGAAACAAGAACACGAAGACTCCACAGAGAAAATTCCCTGTTTTTCCATAGAAAATTCCATTTCGGGCCCTTTTTTGGCTGAAAATACACGAGTGTTGGAAATCTGTTGGAAAAATGGCCTCCAAAAGCATTCGATCAGTCCGTCCCATCATTTTGGAAGTCACAGTACCCGAAGGCCCGCTGAAACAAGAACACGAAGACTCCCGGAGAAAATTCCCTGTTTTTCCATAAAAATTCCCTTTCGGGCCCTTTTTTGGCTGAAAAAAAACACGAGTGTTGGAAATCTGTTGGGAAAAATGGCCCCAAAAGCATTCGATCAGTCCGTCCCATCATTTTGGACGTGACAGTACCCGAGGGTTCGCTGAAACAAGAACACGAAGACTCCACAGAGAAAATTCCCTGTTTTTCCATAGAAAATTCCATTTCGGGCCCTTTTTTGGCTGAAAAAACACGAGTGTTGGAAATCTGTTGGGAAAAATGGCCCCAAAAGCATTCGATCAGTCCGTCCCATCATTTTGGAAGTCACAGTACCCCGAGGGCCCGCTGAAACAAGAACACGAAGACTCCACAGAGAAAATTCCCTGTTTTTCCATAGAAAATTCCATTTCGGGCCCTTTTTTGGCTGAAAAAACACGAGTGTTGGAAATCTGTTGGGAAAAATGGCCCCAAAAGCATTCGATCAGTCCGTCCCATCATTTTGGACGTGACGAGTACCCGAGGGTTCGCTGAAACAAGAACACGAAGACTCCACAGGAGAAAATTCCCTGTTTTTCCATAGAAAATTCCATTTCGGGCCCTTTTTGGCTGAAAAACACGAGTGTTGGAAATCTGTTGGGAAAAATGGCCCCAAAAGCATTCGATCAGTCCGTCCCATCATTTTGGACGTGACGGTACCCCCGAGGGTTCGCTGAAACAAGAACACGAAGACTCCCACAGAGAAAATTCCCTGTTTTTCCATAGAAAATTCCATTTCGGGCCCTTTTTGGCTGAAAAACACGAGTGTTGGAAATCTGTTGGAAAAAATGGCCTCCAAAAGCATTCGATCAGTCCGTCCCATCATTTTGGAAGTCACGAGTACCCGAGGGCCCGCTGAAACAAGAACACGAAGACTCCCAGGAGAAAATTCCCTGTTTTTCCATAGAAAATTCCATTTCGGGCCCTTTTTGGCTGAAAAACACGAGTGTTGGAAATCTGTTGGGAAAAATGGCCCCAAAAGCATTCGATCAGTCCGTCCCATCATTTTGGACGTGTCACAGTACCCGAGGGTTCGCTGAAACAAGAACACGAAGACTCCACAGAGAAAATTCCCTGTTTTTCCATAGAAAATTCCCTTTCGGGCCCTTTTTTGGCTGAAAAACACGAGTGTTGGAAATCTGTTGGAAAACATGGCCTCCAAAAGCATTCGATCAGTCCGTCCCATCATTTTGGAAGTCACAGTACCCGAGGGCCCGCTGAACAAGAACACGAAGACTCCACAGGAGAAAATTCCCTGTTTTTCCATAGAAAATTCCATTTCGGGCCCTTTTTGGCTGAAAAAACACGAGTGTTGGAAATCTGTTGGGAAAAATCGCCCGCAAAAGCATTCGATCAGTCCGTCCCATCATTTTGGACGTGACAGTACCCGAGGGTTCGCTGAAACAAGAACACGTAGACTCCACAGAGAAAATTCCCTGTTTTTCCATAGAAAATTCCCTTTCGGGCCCTTTTTTGGCTGAAAATACACGAGTGTTGGAAATCTGTTGGAAAACATGGCCTCCAAAAGCATTCGATCAGTCCGTCCCATCATTTTGGAAGTCACAGTACCCGAAGGGGCCCGCTGAACAAGAACACGAAGACTCCCAGGAGAAAATTCCCTGTTTTTCCATAGAAAATTCCTTTCGGGCCCTTTTTTGGCTGAAAAACACGAGTGTTGGAAATCTGTTGGGAAAAATGGCCCCAAAAGCATTCGATTAGTCCGTCCCATCATTTTGGACGTGAGAGTACCCTGAGGGTCTGCTGAAACAAGAACACGAAGACTCCACAGAGAAAATTCCCTGTTTTTCCATAGAAAATTCCATTTCGGGACCTTTTTTGGCTGAAAAAACACGAGTGTTGGAAATCTGTTGGGAAAAATCGCCCGCAAAAGCATTCAATCAGTCCGTCCCATCATTTTGGACGTGACAGTACCCTGAGGGTTCGCTGAAACAAGAACACGTAGACTCCACAGAGAAAATTCCCTGTTTTTCATAGAAAATTCCCTTTCGGGCCCTTTTTTGACTGAAAATAGACGAGTGTTGGAAATCTGTTGGAAAACATGGCCTCCAAAAGCATTCGATCAGTCTGTCCCATCATTTTGGAAGTCACAGTACCCGAAGGCCCGCTGAACAAGAACACGAAGACTCCCAGGAGAAAATTCCCTGTTTTTCCATAGAAAATTCCATTTCGGGCCCTTTTTTGGCTGAAAAAACACGAGTGTTGGAAATCTGTTGGGAAAAATCGCCCGCAAAAGCATTCGATCAGTCCGTCCCATCATTTTGGACGTGACAGTACCCTGAGGGTTCGCTGAAACAAGAACACGTAGACTCCACAGAGAAAATTCCCTGTTTTTCCATAGAAAATTCCCTTTCGGGCCCTTTTTGGCTGAAAATACACGAGTGTTGGAAATCTGTTGGAAAACATGGCCTCCAAAAGCATTCGATCAGTCCGTCCCATCATTTTGGAAGTCACAGTACCCGAAGGCCCGCTGAACAAGAACACGAAGACTCCCAGGAGAAAATTCCCTGTTTTTCCATAGAAAATTCCATTTCGGGCCCTTTTTGGCTGAAAAACACGAGTGTTGGAAATCTGTTGGGAAAAATGGCCCCAAAAGCATTCGATCAGTCCGTCCCATCATTTTGGAGTCAGTACCCCGAGGGTCCGCTGAAACAAGAACACGAAGACTCCACAGAGAAAATTCCCTGTTTTTCCATAGAAAATTCCATTTCGGGCCTTTTTTGGCTGAAAAACACGAGTGTTGGAAATCTGTTGGGAAAAATCGCCCGCAAAAGCATTCGATCAGTCCGTCCCATCATTTTGGACGTGACAGTACCACCCGAGGGTTCGCTGAAACAAGAACACGTAGACTCCACAGAGAAAATTCCCTGTTTTTCCATAGAAAATTCCCTTTCGGGCCCTTTTTTGGCTGAAAAACACGAGTGTTGGAAATCTGTTGGAAAACATGGCCTCCAAAAGCATTCGATCAGTCCGTCCCATCATTTTGGAAGTCACAGTACCCGAAGGCCCGCTGAACAAGAACACGAAGACTCCCAGGAGAAAATTCCCTGTTTTTCCATAGAAAATTCCATTTCGGGCCCTTTTTTGGCTGAAAAACACGAGTGTTGGAAATCTGTTGGGAAAAATCGCCCGCAAAAGCATTCGATCAGTCCGTCCCATCATTTTGGACGTGACAGTACCCCCGAGGGTTCGCTGAAACAAGAACACGTAGACTCCACAGAGAAAATTCCCTGTTTTTCCATAGAAAATTCCCTTTCGGGCCCTTTTTGGCTGAAAATACACGAGTGTTGGAAATCTGTTGGAAAACATGGCCTCCAAAAGCATTCGATCAGTCCGTCCCATCATTTTGGAAGTCACAGTACCCGAAGGCCCGCTGAACAAGAACACGAAGACTCCCAGGAGAAAATTCCCTGTTTTTCCATAGAAAATTCCATTTCGGGCCCTTTTTGGCTGAAAAACACGAGTGTTGGAAATCTGTTGGAAAAAAATCGCCCGCAAAAGCATTCGATCAGTCCGTCCCATCATTTTGGACGTGACAGTACCCTGAGGGTTCGCTGAAACAAGAACACGTAGACTCCACAGAGAAAATTCCCTGTTTTTCCATAGAAAATTCCCTTTCGGGCCCTTTTTGGCTGAAAATACACGAGTGTTGGAAATCTGTTGGAAAACATGGCCTCCAAAAGCATTCGATCAGTCCGTCCCATCATTTTGGAAGTCACAGTACCCGAAGGCCCGCTGAACAAGAACACGAAGACTCCCAGGAGAAAATTCCCTGTTTTTCCATAGAAAATTCCATTTCGGGCCCTTTTTGGCTGAAAAAACACGAGTGTTGGAAATCTGTTGGGAAAAATGGCCCCCAAAAGCATTCGATCAGTCCGTCCCATCATTTTGGACGTGACAGTACCCGAGGGTTCGCTGAAACAAGAACACGAAGACTCCACAGAGAAAATTCCCTGTTTTTCCATAGAAAATTCCATTTCGGGCCTTTTTGGCTGAAAAACACGAGTGTTGGAAATCTGTTGGAAAAATGGCCCCAAAAGCATTCGATCAGTCCGTCCCATCATTTTGGAAGTCACAGTACCCGAGGGTTCGCTGAAACAAGAACACGAAGACTCCCGAGAGAAAATTCCCTGTTTTTCCATAGAAAATTCCCTTTCGGGCCCTTTTTGGCTGAAAAACACGAGTGTTGGAAATCTGTTGGAAAAATGGCCTCCAAAAGCATTCGATCAGTCCGTCCCATCATTTTGGAAGTCAGAGTACCCGAAGGCCCGCTGAAACAAGAACACGAAGACTCCAGGAGAAAATTCCCTGTTTTTCCATAGAAAATTCCATTTCGGGCCCTTTTTGGCTGAAAAACACGAGTGTTGGAAATCTGTTGGGAAAAATCGCCCGCAAAAGCATTCGATCAGTCCGTCCCATCATTTTGGACGTGACAGTACCCTGAGGGTTCGCTGAAACAAGAACACGTAGACTCCACAGAGAAAATTCCCTGTTTTTCCATAGAAAATTCCCTTTCGGGCCCTTTTTTGGCTGAAAATACACGAGTGTTGGAAATCTGTTGGAAAACATGGCCTCCAAAAGCATTCGATCAGTCCGTCCCATCATTTTGGAAGTCACGGTACCCGAAGGCCCGCTGAACAAGAACACGAAGACTCCCAGGAGAAAATTCCCTGTTTTTCCATAGAAAATTCCATTTCGGGCCCTTTTTGGCTGAAAAACACGAGTGTTGGAAATCTGTTGGGAAAAATGGCCCCAAAAGCATTCGATCAGTCCGTCCCATCATTTTGGACGTGACAGTACCCGAGGGTTCGCTGAAACAAGAACACGAAGACTCCACAGAGAAAATTCCCTGTTTTTCCATAGAAAATTCCATTTCGGGCCCTTTTTGGCTGAAAAACACGAGTGTTGGAAATGTTGGGAAAAATGGCCCCAAAAGCATTCGATCAGTCCGTCCCATCATTTTGGACGTGACAGTACCCTGAGGGTTCGCTGAAACAAGAACACGTAGACTCCACGGAGAAAATTCCCTGTTTTTCCATAGAAAATTCCCTTCCGGGCCCTTTTTTGGCTGAAAATACACGAGTGTTGGAAATCTGTTGGAAAACATGGCCTCCAAAAGCATTCGATCAGTCTGTCCCATCATTTTGGAAGTCACAGTACCCGAAGGCCCGCTGAACAAGAACACGAAGACTCCAGGAGAAAATTCCCTGTTTTTCCATAGAAAATTCCATTTCGGGCCCTTTTTGGCTGAAAAAACACGAGTGTTGGAAATCTGTTGGGAAAAATCGCCCGCAAAAGCATTCGATCAGTCCGTCCCATCATTTTGGACGTGACAGTACCCTGAGGGTTCGCTGAAACAAGAACACGTAGACTCCACAGAGAAAATTCCCTGTTTTCCATAGAAAATTCCCTTTCGGGCCCTTTTTTGGCTGAAAATACACGAGTGTTGGAAATCTGTTGGAAAACATGGCCTCCAAAAGCATTCGATCAGTCCGTCCCATCATTTTGGAAGTCACAGTACCCGAAGGCCCGCTGAACAAGAACACGAAGACTCCCAGGAGAAAATTCCCTGTTTTTCCATAGAAAATTCCATTTCGGGCCCTTTTTTGGCTGAAAAACACGAGTGTTGGAAATCTGTTGGAAAAATGGCCCCAAAAGCATTCGATCAGTCCGTCCCATCATTTTGGACGTCACAGTACCCGAGGGTTCGCTGAAACAAGAACACGAAGACTCCACAGAGAAAATTCCCTGTTTTTCCATAGAAAATTCCATTTCGGGCCCTTTTTTGGCTGAAAAACACGAGTGTTGGAAATCTGTTGGGAAAAATGGCCTCCAAAAGCATTCGATCAGTCTGTCCCATCATTTTGGAAGTCACAGTACCCTGAAGGCCCGCTGAACAAGAACACAAAGACTCCCCAGAGAAAATTCCCTGTTTTTCCATAGAAAATTCCCTTTCGGGCCCTTTTTTGGCTGAAAAAACACGAGTGTTGGAAATCTGTTGGAAAACATGGCCTCCAAAAGCATTCGATCAGTCCGTCCCATCATTTTGGAAGTCACAGTACCCCGAGGGCCCGCTGAAACAAGAACACGAAGACTCCAGGAGAAAATTCCCTGTTTTTCCATAGAAAATTCCATTTCGGGCCCTTTTTGGCTGAAAAACACGAGTGTTGGAAATCTGTTGGGAAAAATCGCCCGCAAAAGCATTCGATCAGTCCGTCCCATCATTTTGGACGTGACAGTACCCTGAGGGTTCGCTGAAACAAGAACACGTAGACTCCACAGAGAAAATTCCCTGTTTTTCCATAGAAAATTCCCTTTCGGGCCCTTTTTGGCTGAAAATACACGAGTGTTGGAAATCTGTTGGAAAACATGGCCTCCAAAAGCATTCGATCAGTCTGTCCCATCATTTTGGAAGTCACAGTACCCGAAGGCCCGCTGAACAAGAACACGAAGACTCCCAGGAGAAAATTCCCTGTTTTTCCATAGAAAATTCCATTTCGGGCCCTTTTTGGCTGAAAAACACGAGTGTTGGAAATCTGTTGGGAAAAATCGCCCGCAAAAGCATTCGATCAGTCCGTCCCATCATTTTGGACGTGAAGTACCCGAGGGTTCGCTGAAACAAGAACACGTAGACTCCACAGAGAAAATTCCCTGTTTTTCCATAGAAAATTCCCTTTCGGGCCCTTTTTTGGCTGAAAATACACGAGTGTTGGAAATCTGTTGGAAAACATGGCCTCCAAAAGCATTCGATCAGTCCGTCCCATCATTTTGGAAGTCACAGTACCCGAAGGCCCGCTGAACAAGAACACGAAGACTCCCAGGAGAAAATTCCCTGTTTTTCCATAGAAAATTCCATTTCGGGCCCTTTTTTGGCTGAAAAAACACGAGTGTTGGAAATCTGTTGGGAAAAATCGCCCGCAAAAGCATTCGATCAGTCCGTCCCATCATTTTGGACGTGAGAGTACCCTGAGGGTCTGCTGAAACAAGAACACGAAGACTCCACAGAGAAAATTCCCTGTTTTTCCATAGAAAATTCCATTCCGGGCCCTTTTTTGGCTGAAAAACACGAGTGTTGGAAATGTTTGGAAAAATGGCCTCCAAAAGCATTCGATCAGTCCGTCCCATCATTTTGGAAGTGTTGGAAAGTACCCCGAAGGCCCGCTGAAACAAGAACACGAAGACTCCAGGGGAGAAAATTCCCTGTTTTTCCATAGAAAATTCCATTTCGGGCCCTTTTTGGCTGAAAAAACACGAGTGTTGGAAATCTGTTGGAAAAATGGCCCCAAAAGCATTCGATCAGTCCGTCCCATCATTTTGGAAGTCACAGTACCCGAGGGCCCGCTGAAACAAGAACACGAAGACTCCACGGAGAAAATTCCCTGTTTTTCCATAGAAAATTCCATTTCGGGCCCTTTTTGGCTGAAAAACACGAGTGTTGGAAATCTGTTGGAAAAATGGCCTCCAAAAGCATTCGATCAGTCCGTCCCATCATTTTGGACGTCACAGTACCCGAGGGCCCGCTGAAACAAGAACACGAAGACTCCAGGAGAAAATTCCCTGTTTTTCCATAGAAAATTCCATTTCGGGCCCTTTTTGGCTGAAAAAAACACGAGTGTTGGAAATCTGTTGGGAAAAATGGCCTCCAAAAGCATTCGATCAGTCCGTCCCATCATTTTGGACGTGTGAGTACCCGAGGGTTCGCTGAAACAAGAACACGAAGACTCCACAGAGAAAATTCCCTGTTTTTCCATAGAAAATTCCCTTTCGGGCCCTTTTTGGCTGAAAAAACACGAGTGTTGGAAATCTGTTGGAAAACATGGCCTCCAAAAGCATTCGATCAGTCCGTCCCATCATTTTGGGAAGTCACAGTACCCGAAGGCCCGCTGAAACAAGAACACGAAGACTCCCAGAGAAAATTCCCTGTTTTTCCATAGAAAATTCCATTTCGGGCCCTTTTTGGCTGAAAAAACACGAGTGTTGGAAATCTGTTGGGAAAAATCGCCCGCAAAAGCATTCGATCAGTCCGTCCCATCATTTTGGACGTGACAGTACCCTGAGGGTTCGCTGAAACAAGAACACGTAGACTCCCAGGAGAAAATTCCCTGTTTTTCTATAGAAAATTCCCTTTCGGGCCCTTTTTTGGCTGAAAATACACGAGTGTTGGAAATCTGTTGGAAAACATGGCCTCCAAAAGCATTCGATCAGTCGTCCCATCATTTTGGAAGTCACAGTACCCGAAGGCCCGCTGAACAAGAACACGAAGACTCCCAGGAGAAAATTCCCTGTTTTTCCATAGAAAATTCCATTTCGGGCCCTTTTTGGCTGAAAAAACACGAGTGTTGGAAATCTGTTGGGAAAAATCGCCCGCAAAAGCATTCGATCAGTCCGTCCCATCATTTTGGACGTGACAGTACCCTGAGGGTTCGCTGAAACAAGAACACGTAGACTCCACAGAGAAAATTCCCTGTTTTTCCATAGAAAATTCCCTTTCGGGCCCTTTTTTGGCTGAAAATACACGAGTGTTGGAAATCTGTTGGAAAACATGGCCTCCAAAAGCATTCGATCAGTCCGTCCCATCATTTTGGAAGTCACAGTGGGAAAAACCCGAAGGCCCGCTGAACAAGAACACGAAGACTCCCAGGAGAAAATTCCCTGTTTTTCCATAGAAAATTCCATTTCGGGCCCTTTTTGGCTGAAAAAACACGAGTGTTGGAAATCTGTTGGGAAAAATGGCCCGCAAAAGCATTCGATCAGTCCGTCCCATCATTTTGGACGTGAGTACCCCGAGGGTTCGCTGAAACAAGAACACGTAGACTCCACAGAGAAAATTCCCTGTTTTTCCATAGAAAATTCCTTTCGGGCCCTTTTTTGGCTGAAAATACACGAGTGTTGGAAATCTGTTGGAAAACATGGCCTCCAAAAGCATTCGATCAGTCCGTCCCATCATTTTGGAAGTCACAGTACCCGAAGGCCCGCTGAACAAGAACACGAAGACTCCCGGGAGAAAATTCCCTGTTTTTCCATAGAAAATTCCATTTCGGGCCCTTTTTGGCTGAAAAAACACGAGTGTTGGAAATCTGTTGGGAAAATCGCCCCAAAAGCATTCGATCAGTCCGTCCCATCATTTTGGACGTGACAGTACGTCCCCCGAGGGTTCGCTGAAACAAGAACACGTAGACTCCACAGAGAAAATTCCCTGTTTTTCCATAGAAAATTCCCTTTCGGGCCCTTTTTGGCTGAAAATACACGAGTGTTGGAAATCTGTTGGAAAACATGGCCTCCAAAAGCATTCGATCAGTCCGTCCCATCATTTTGGAAGTCACGAGTACCCGAAGGCCCGCTGAACAAGAACACGAAGACTCCCAGGAGAAAATTCCCTGTTTTTCCATAGAAAATTCCATTTCGGGCCCTTTTTGGCTGAAAAACACGAGTGTTGGAAATCTGTTGGGAAAAATCGCCCGCAAAAGCATTCGATCAGCCGTCCCATCATTTTGGACGTGACAGTACCCGAGGGTTCGCTGAAACAAGAACACGTAGAATCCAGAGAAAATTCCCTGTTTTTCCATAGAAAATTCCCTTTCGGGCCCTTTTTTGACTGAAAATAGACGAGTGTTGGAAATCTGTTGGAAAACATGGCCTCCAAAAGCATTCGATCAGTCCGTCCCATCATTTTGGACGTCACAGTACCCTGCAGGCCCGCTGAAACAAGAACACGAAGACTCCCAGGAAAAAATTCCCTGTTTTTCCATAGAAAATTCCATTTCGGGCCCTTTTTGGCTGAAAAACACGAGTGTTGGAAATCTGTTGGGAAAAATCGCCCGCAAAAGCATTCGATCAGTCCGTCCCATCATTTTGGACGTGACAAGTACGGTACCCCCGAGGGTTCGCTGAAACAAGAACACGTAGACTCCCAGAGAAAATTCCCTGTTTTTCCATAGAAAATTCCCTTTCGGGCCCTTTTTGGCTGAAAAACACGAGTGTTGGAAATCTGTTGGAAAACATGGCCTCCAAAAGCATTCGATCAGTCCGTCCCATCATTTTGGAAGTCACAGTACCCGAAGGCCCGCTGAACAAGAACACGAAGACTCCACAGAGAAAATTCCCTGTTTTTCCATAGAAAATTCCATTTCGGGCCCTTTTTTGGCTGAAAATACACGAGTGTTGGAAATCTGTTGGGAAAAATGGCCCCAAAAGCATTCGATCAGTCCGTCCCATCATTTTGGACGTGAGAGTACCCGAGGGTTCGCTGAAACAAGAACACGAAGACTCCACAGAGAAAATTCCCTGTTTTTCCATAGAAAATTCCATTTCGGGCCCTTTTTTGGCTGAAAAACACGAGTGTTGGAAATCTGTTGGAAAAATGGCCCGCAAAAGCATTCGATCAGTCCGTCCCATCATTTTGGACGTGACAGTACCCGAGGGTTCGCTGAAACAAGAACACGTAGACTCCACAGAGAAAATTCCCTGTTTTTTCATAGAAAATTCCCTTTCGGGCCCTTTTTTGGCTGAAAAAACACGAGTGTTGGAAATCTGTTGGAAAACATGGCCTCCAAAAGCATTCGATCAGTCCGTCCCATCATTTTGGAAGTCACAGTACCCGAGGCCCGCTGAACAAGAACACGAAGACTCCCGGGAGAAAATTCCCTGTTTTTCCATAGAAAATTCCATTTCGGGCCCTTTTTGGCTGAAAAAACACGAGTGTTGGAAATCTGTTGGGAAAAATCGCCCGCAAAAGCATTCGATCAGTCCGTCCCATCATTTTGGACGTGACAGTACCCGAGGGTTCGCTGAAACAAGAACACGTAGACTCCACAGAGAAAATTCCCTGTTTTTCCATAGAAAATTCCCTTTCGGGCCCTTTTTGGCTGAAAATACACGAGTGTTGGAAATCTGTTGGAAAACATGGCCTCCAAAAGCATTCGATCAGTCCGTCCCATCATTTTGGAAGTCACAGTACCCGAAGGCCCGCTGAACAAGAACACGAAGACTCCCAGGAGAAAATTCCCTGTTTTTCCATAGAAAATTCCATTTCGGGCCCTTTTTGGCTGAAAAAACACGAGTGTTGGAAATCTGTTGGGAAAAATCGCCCGCAAAAGCATTCGATCAGTCCGTCCCATCATTTTGGACGTGAGAGTACCCTGAGGGTTCGCTGAAACAAGAACACGTAGACTCCACAGAGAAAATTCCCTGTTTTTCCATAGAAAATTCCCTTTCGGGCCCTTTTTTGGCTGAAAATACACGAGTGTTGGAAATCTGTTGGAAAACATGGCCTCCAAAAGCATTCGATCAGTCTGTCCCATCATTTTGGAAGTCACAGTACCCGAAGGCCCGCTGAACAAGAACACGAAGACTCCCAGGAGAAAATTCCCTGTTTTTCCATAGAAAATTCCATTTCGGGCCCTTTTTGGCTGAAAAACACGAGTGTTGGAAATCTGTTGGGAAAAATCGCCCGCAAAAGCATTCGATCAGTCCGTCCCATCATTTTGGACGTGACAGTACCCGAGGGTTCGCTGAAACAAGAACACGTAGACTCCACAGAGAAAATTCCCTGTTTTTCCATAGAAAATTCCATTTCGGGCCCTTTTTGGCTGAAAAACACGAGTGTTGGAAATCTGTTGGAAAAATGGCCTCCAAAAGCATTCGATCAGTCCGTCCCATCATTTTGGAAGTCACAGTACCCGAGGGCCCGCTGAACAAGAACACGAAGACTCCCAGGAGAAAATTCCCTGTTTTTCCATAGAAAATTCCATTTCGGGCCCTTTTTTGGCTGAAAAAACACGAGTGTTGGAAATCTGTTGGAAAACATGGCCTCCAAAAGCATTCGATCAGTCTGTCCCATCATTTTGGAAGTCAGAGTACCCCGAAGGGGCCCGCTGAAACAAGAACACGAAGACTCCCAGGAGAAAATTCCCTGTTTTTCCATAGAAAATTCCATTTCGGGCCCTTTTTTGGCTGAAAAAACACGAGTGTTGGAAATCTGTTGGGAAAAATCGCCCGCAAAAGCATTCGATCAGTCCGTCCCATCATTTTGGACGTGACAGTACCCTGAGGGTTCGCTGAAACAAGAACACGTAGACTCCACAGAGAAAATTCCCTGTTTTTCCATAGAAAATTCCCTTTCGGGCCCTTTTTGGCTGAAAATACACGAGTGTTGGAAATCTGTTGGAAAACATGGCCTCCAAAAGCATTCGATCAGTCCGTCCCATCATTTTGGAAGTCACAGTACCCGAAGGCCCGCTGAACAAGAACACGAAGACTCCCAGGAGAAAATTCCCTGTTTTTCCATAGAAAATTCCATTTCGGGCCCTTTTTTGGCTGAAAAAACACGAGTGTTGGAAATCTGTTGGGAAAAATGGCCCGCAAAAGCATTCGATCAGTCCGTCCCATCATTTTGGACGTGTGAGTACCCTGAGGGTTCGCTGAAACAAGAACACGAAGACTCCACAGAGAAAATTCCCTGTTTTTCCATAGAAAATTCCATTTTCGGGCCCTTTTTGGCTGAAAAACACGAGTGTTGGAAATCTGTTGGAAAAATGGCCTCCAAAAGCATTCGATCAGTCCGTCCCATCATTTTGGAAGTGACAGTACCCCGAAGGGCCCGCTGAAACAAGAACACGAAGACTCCCAGAGAAAATTCCCTGTTTTTCCATAGAAAATTCCCTTTCGGGCCCTGTTTTTTTTGGCTGAAAAACACGAGTGTTGGAAATCTGTTGGAAAACATGGCCTCCAAAAGCATTCGATCAGTCCGTCCCATCATTTTGGAAGTCACGAGTACCCGAAGGCCCGCTGAAACAAGAACACGAAGACTCCCAGGAGAAAATTCCCTGTTTTTCCATAGAAAATTCCATTTCGGGCCCTTTTTGGCTGAAAAACACGAGTGTTGGAAATCTGTTGGGAAAAATCGCCCGCAAAAGCATTCGATCAGTCCGTCCCATCATTTTGGACGTGACAGTACCACGAGGGTTCGCTGAAACAAGAACACGTAGACTCCACAGAGAAAATTCCCTGTTTTTCCATAGAAAATTCCCTTTCGGGCCCTTTTTGGCTGAAAATACACGAGTGTTGGAAATCTGTTGGAAAACATGGCCTCCAAAAGCATTCGATCAGTCTGTCCCATCATTTTGGAAGTCACAGTACCCGAAGGCCCGCTGAACAAGAACACGAAGACTCCCAGGAGAAAATTCCCTGTTTTTCCATAGAAAATTCCATTTCGGGCCCTTTTTTGGCTGAAAAACACGAGTGTTGGAAATCTGTTGGGAAAAATCGCCCGCAAAAGCATTCGATCAGTCCGTCCCATCATTTTGGACGTGACAGTACCCGAGGGTTCGCTGAAACAAGAACACGTAGACTCCACAGAGAAAATTCCCTGTTTTTCCATAGAAAATTCCCTTTCGGGCCCTTTTTGGCTGAAAAACACGAGTGTTGGAAATCTGTTGGAAAACATGGCCTCCAAAAGCATTCGATCAGTCCGTCCCATCATTTTGGAAGTCACAGTACCCGAAGGCCCGCTGAACAAGAACACGAAGACTCCCAGGAGAAAATTCCCTGTTTTTCCATAGAAAATTCCATTTCGGGCCCTTTTTTGGCTGAAAAAACACGAGTGTTGGAAATCTGTTGGGAAAAATGGCCTGCAAAAGCATTCGATCAGTCCGTCCCATCATTTTGGACGTGACGAGTACCCGAGGGTTCGCTGAAACAAGAACACGTAGACTCCACAGAGAAAATTCCCTGTTTTTCCATAGAAAATTCCCTTTCGGGCCCTTTTTGGCTGAAAATACACGAGTGTTGGAAATCTGTTGGAAAACATGGCCTCCAAAAGCATTCGATCAGTCCGTCCCATCATTTTGGAAGTCACAGTACCCGAAGGCCCGCTGAACAAGAACACGAAGACTCCCAGGAGAAAATTCCCTGTTTTTCCATAGAAAATTCCATTTCGGGCCCTTTTTGGCTGAAAAACACGAGTGTTGGAAATCTGTTGGGAAAAATCGCCCGCAAAAGCATTCGATCAGTCCGTCCCATCATTTTGGACGTGACAGTACCCGAGGGTTCGCTGAAACAAGAACACGTAGACTCCACAGAGAAAATTCCCTGTTTTTCCATAGAAAATTCCCTTTCGGGCCCTTTTTGGCTGAAAAACACGAGTGTTGGAAATCTGTTGGAAAACATGGCCTCCAAAAGCATTCGATCAGTCCGTCCCATCATTTTGGAAGTCACAGTACCCGAAGGCCCGCTGAACAAGAACACGAAGACTCCCAGGAGAAAATTCCCTGTTTTTCCATAGAAAATTCCATTTCGGGCCCTTTTTGGCTGAAAAACACGAGTGTTGGAAATCTGTTGGGAAAAATGGCCCCAAAAGCATTCGATCAGTCCGTCCCATCATTTTGGACGTGAGAGTACCCGAGGGTTCGCTGAAACAAGAACACGAAGACTCCACAGAGAAAATTCCCTGTTTTTCCATAGAAAATTCCATTTCGCCTTTTTTGGCTGAAAAACACGAGTGTTGGAAATCTGTTGGAAAAATCGCCGCAAAAGCATTCGATCAGTCCGTCCCATCATTTTGGACGTCACAGTACCCTGAGGGTTCGCTGAAACAAGAACACGTAGACTCCACAGAGAAAATTCCCTGTTTTTCCATAGAAAATTCCCTTTCGGGCCCTTTTTTGGCTGAAAAACACGAGTGTTGGAAATCTGTTGGAAAACATGGCCTCCAAAAGCATTCGATCAGTCCGTCCCATCATTTTGGAAGTCACAGTACCCGAAGGCCCGCTGAACAAGAACACGAAGACTCCCAGGAGAAAATTCCCTGTTTTTCCATAGAAAATTCCATTTCGGGCCCTTTTTGGCTGAAAAAACACGAGTGTTGGAAATCTGTTGGGAAAAATCGCCCGCAAAAGCATTCGATCAGTCCGTCCCATCATTTTGGACGTGACAGTACCCGAGGGTTCGCTGAAACAAGAACACGTAGACTCACGAGAGAAAATTCCCTGTTTTTCCATAGAAAATTCCCTTTCGGGCCTTTTTTTGGCTGAAAATACACGAGTGTTGGAAATCTGTTGGAAAACATGGCCTCCAAAAGCATTCGATCAGTCTGTCCCATCATTTTGGAAGTCACAAGTACCCGAAGGCCCGCTGAACAAGAACACGAAGACTCCCAGGAGAAAATTCCCTGTTTTTCCATAGAAAATTCCATTTCGGGCCCTTTTTGGCTGAAAAAACACGAGTGTTGGAAATCTGTTGGGAAAAATCGCCCGCAAAAGCATTCGATCAGTCCGTCCCATCATTTTGGACGTGACAGTACCCTGAGGGTTCGCTGAAACAAGAACACGTAGACTCCACAGAGAAAATTCCCTGTTTTTCCATAGAAAATTCCCTTTCGGGCCCTTTTTTGGCTGAAAATACACGAGTGTTGGAAATCTGTTGGAAAACATGGCCTCCAAAAGCATTCGATCAGTCCGTCCCATCATTTTGGATCACAGTACCCGAAGGCCCGCTGAACAAGAACACGAAGACTCCAGGAGAAAATTCCCTGTTTTTCCATAGAAAATTCCATTTCGGGCCTTTTTTGGCTGAAAAAAACACGAGTGTTGGAAATCTGTTGGGAAAAATCGCCCGCAAAAGCATTCGATCAGTCCGTCCCATCATTTTGGACGTGACAGTACCCGAGGGTTCGCTGAAACAAGAACACGTAGACAGAGAAAATTCCCTGTTTTTCCAGAGAAAATTCCCTGTTTTTCCATAGAAAATTCCCTTTCGGGCCCTTTTTTGGCTGAAAATACACGAGTGTTGGAAATCTGTTGGAAAACATGGCCTCCAAAAGCATTCGATCAGTCGTCCCATCATTTTGGAAGTCACAGTACCCGAAGGCCCGCTGAACAAGAACACGAAGACTCCCAGGAGAAAATTCCCTGTTTTTCCATAGAAAATTCCATTTCGGGCCCTTTTTGGCTGAAAAAACACGAGTGTTGGAAATCTGTTGGGAAAAATCGCCCGCAAAAGCATTCGATCAGTCCGTCCCATCATTTTGGACGTGACAGTACCCTGAGGGTTCGCTGAAACAAGAACACGTAGACTCCACAGAGAAAATTCCCTGTTTTTCCATAGAAAATTCCCTTTCGGGCCCTTTTTTGGCTGAAAATACACGAGTGTTGGAAATCTGTTGGAAAACATGGCCTCCAAAAGCATTCGATCAGTCCGTCCCATCATTTTGGAAGTCACAGTACCCGAAGGCCCGCTGAACAAGAACACGAAGACTCCCAGGAGAAAATTCCCTGTTTTTCCATAGAAAATTCCATTTCGGGCCCTTTTTGGCTGAAAAAACACGAGTGTTGGAAATCTGTTGGGAAAAATCGCCCGCAAAAGCATTCGATCAGTCCGTCCCATCATTTTGGACGTGACGGTACCCGTCCCGAGGGGTTCGCTGAAACAAGAACACGTAGACTCCAGAGAAAATTCCCTGTTTTTCCATAGAAAATTCCCTTTCGGGCCCTTTTTTGGCAAAATACACGAGTGTTGGAAATCTGTTGGAAAACATGGCCTCCAAAAGCATTCGATCAGTCCGTCCCATCATTTTGGAAGTCACAAGTACCCGAAGGCCCGCTGAACAAGAACACGAAGACTCCCAGGAGAAAATTCCCTGTTTTTCCATAGAAAATTCCATTTCGGGCCCTTTTTTGGCTGAAAAAACACGAGTGTTGGAAATCTGTTGGGAAAAATCGCCCGCAAAAGCATTCGATCAGTCCGTCCCATCATTTTGGACGTGACAGTACCCGAGGGTTCGCTGAAACAAGAACACGTAGACTCCACAGAGAAAATTCCCTGTTTTTCCATAGAAAATTCCCTTTCGGGCCCTTTTTTGGCTGAAAATACACGAGTGTTGGAAATCTGTTGGAAAACATGGCCTCCAAAAGCATTCGATCAGTCCGTCCCATCATTTTGGAAGTCACGGTACCCGAAGGCCCGCTGAACAAGAACACGAAGACTCCCAGGAGAAAATTCCTGTTTTTCCATAGAAAATTCCATTTCGGGCCCTTTTTGGCTGAAAAAACACGAGTGTTGGAAATCTGTTGGGAAAAATCGCCCGCAAAAGCATTCGATCAGTCCGTCCCATCATTTTGGACGTGACAGTACCCGAGGGTTCGCTGAAACAAGAACACGTAGACTCCACAGAGAAAATTCCCTGTTTTTCCATAGAAAATTCCCTTTCGGGCCCTTTTTTGGCTGAAAATACACGAGTGTTGGAAATCTGTTGGAAAACATGGCCTCCAAAAGCATTCGATCAGTCCGTCCCATCATTTTGGAAGTCACAGTACCCGAAGGCCCGCTGAACAAGAACACGAAGACTCCCAGGAGAAAATTCCCTGTTTTTCCATAGAAAATTCCATTTCGGGCCCTTTTTTGGCTGAAAAAACACGAGTGTTGGAAATCTGTTGGGAAAAATCGCCCGCAAAAGCATTCGATCAGTCCGTCCCATCATTTTGGACGTGACAGTACCCGAGGGTTCGCTGAAACAAGAACACGTAGACTCCACAGAGAAAATTCCCTGTTTTTCCATAGAAAATTCCCTTTCGGGCCCTTTTTTGGCTGAAAATACACGAGTGTTGGAAATCTGTTGGAAAACATGGCCTCCAAAAGCATTCGATCAGTCCGTCCCATCATTTTGGAAGTCACAGTACCCGAAGGCCCGCTGAACAAGAACACGAAGACTCCCAGGAGAAAATTCCCTGTTTTTCCATAGAAAATTCCATTTCGGGCCCTTTTTGGCTGAAAAACACGAGTGTTGGAAATCTGTTGGGAAAAATGGCCCGCAAAAGCATTCGATCAGTCCGTCCCATCATTTTGGACGTGACAGTACCCCCGAGGGTTCGCTGAAACAAGAACACGAAGACTCCCAGAGAAAATTCCCTGTTTTTCCATAGAAAATTCCATTTCGGGCCCTTTTTGGCTGAAAAACACGAGTGTTGGAAATCTGTTGGAAAAATGGCCTCCAAAAGCATTCGATCAGTCCGTCCCATCATTTTGGAGTCACGGTACCCGAGGGCCCGCTGAAACAAGAACACGAAGACTCCCAGGAGAAAATTCCCTGTTTTTCCATAGAAAATTCCTTTCGGGCCCTTTTTGGCTGAAAAACACGAGTGTTGGAAATCTGTTGGAAAAATGGCCTCCAAAAGCATTCGATCAGTCCGTCCCATCATTTTGGAAGTCACAGTACCCGAGGGCCCGCTGAAACAAGAACACGAAGACTCCCAGGAGAAAATTCCCTGTTTTTCCATAGAAAATTCCATTTCGGGCCCTTTTTGGCTGAAAAAACACGAGTGTTGGAAATCTGTTGGGAAAAATCGCCCGCAAAAGCATTCGATCAGTCCGTCCCATCATTTTGGACGTGACAGTACCCCCGAGGGTTCGCTGAAACAAGAACACGTAGACTCCACAGAGAAAATTCCCTGTTTTTCCATAGAAAATTCCTTTCGGGCCCTTTTTTGGCTGAAAAACACGAGTGTTGGAAATCTGTTGGAAAACATGGCCTCCAAAAGCATTCGATCAGTCCGTCCCATCATTTTGGAAGTCACAGTACCCGAAGGCCCGCTGAACAAGAACACGAAGACTCCCAGGAGAAAATTCCCTGTTTTTCCATAGAAAATTCCTTTCGGGCCCTTTTTGGCTGAAAAACACGAGTGTTGGAAATCTGTTGGGAAAAATGGCCTCCAAAAGCATTCGATCAGTCCGTCCCATCATTTTGGACGTGAGAGTACCCCGAGGCCCGCTGAAACAAGAACACGAAGACTCCACAGAGAAAATTCCCTGTTTTTCCATAGAAAATTCCATTTCGGGCCCTTTTTGGCTGAAAAACACGAGTGTTGGAAATCTGTTGGGAAAAATCGCCCGCAAAAGCATTCGATCAGTCCGTCCCATCATTTTGGACGTGACAGTACCCGAGGGTTCGCTGAAACAAGAACACGTAGACTCCACAGAGAAAATTCCCTGTTTTTCCATAGAAAATTCCCTTTCGGGCCCTTTTTGGCTGAAAATACACGAGTGTTGGAAATCTGTTGGAAAACATGGCCTCCAAAAGCATTCGATCAGTCCGTCCCATCATTTTGGAAGTCACAGTACCCGAAGGCCCGCTGAACAAGAACACGAAGACTCCCAGGAGAAAATTCCCTGTTTTTCCATAGAAAATTCCATTTCGGGCCCTTTTTTGGCTGAAAAAACACGAGTGTTGGAAATCTGTTGGGAAAAATCGCCCGCAAAAGCATTCGATCAGTCCGTCCCATCATTTTGGACGTGACAGTACCCGAGGGTTCGCTGAAACAAGAACACGTAGACTCCACAGAGAAAATTCCCTGTTTTTCCATAGAAAATTCCCTTTCGGGCCCTTTTTTGGCTGAAAATACACGAGTGTTGGAAATCTGTTGGAAAACATGGCCTCCAAAAGCATTCGATCAGTCTGTCCCATCATTTTGGAAGTCACAGTACCCGAAGGCCCGCTGAACAAGAACACGAAGACTCCCAGGAGAAAATTCCCTGTTTTTCCATAGAAAATTCCATTTCGGGCCCTTTTTGGCTGAAAAACACGAGTGTTGGAAATCTGTTGGGAAAAATCGCCCGCAAAAGCATTCGATCAGTCCGTCCCATCATTTTGGACGTGACGAGTACCCGAGGGTTCGCTGAAACAAGAACACGTAGACTCCACAGAGAAAATTCCCTGTTTTTCCATAGAAAATTCCCTTTCGGGCCCTTTTTTGGCTGAAAAAACACGAGTGTTGGAAATCTGTTGGAAAACATGGCCTCCAAAAAAGCATTCGATCATTTTGGAGTCCGTCCCATCATTTTGGAAGTCATTTTGGAAGTCACGGTACCCGAAGGCCCGCTGAACAAGAACACGAAGACTCCCGGGAGAAAATTCCCTGTTTTTCCATAGAAAATTCCATTTCGGGCCCTTTTTGGCTGAAAAAACACGAGTGTTGGAAATCTGTTGGGAAAAATCGCCCGCAAAAGCATTCGATCAGTCCGTCCCATCATTTTGGACGTGTGAGTAGTACCACGAGGGTTCGCTGAAACAAGAACACGTAGACTCCACAGAGAAAATTCCCTGTTTTTCCATAGAAAATTCCCTTTCGGGCCCTTTTTGGCTGAAAATACACGAGTGTTGGAAATCTGTTGGAAAACATGGCCTCCAAAAGCATTCGATCAGTCTGTCCCATCATTTTGGAAGTCACAAGTACCCGAAGGCCCGCTGAAAAACGCTGAACAAGAACACGAAGACTCCCAGGAGAAAATTCCCTGTTTTTCCATAGAAAATTCCATTTCCGGGCCCTTTTTTGGCTGAAAAAACACGAGTGTTGGAAATCTGTTGGGAAAAATCGCCCGCAAAAGCATTCGATCAGTCCGTCCCATCATTTTGGACGTGACAGTACCCTGAGGGTTCGCTGAAACAAGAACACGTAGACTCCACAGAGAAAATTCCCTGTTTTTCCATAGAAAATTCCCTTTCGGGCCCTTTTTGGCTGAAAATACACGGTGTTGGAAATCTGTTGGAAAACATGGCCTCCAAAAGCATTCGATCAGTCCGTCCCATCATTTTGGAAGTCACAGTACCCGAAGGCCCGCTGAACAAGAACACGAAGACTCCAGGAGAAAATTCCCTGTTTTTCCATAGAAAATTCCATTTCGGGCCCTTTTTTGAAAAAAAAAACACGAGTGTTGGAAATCTGTTGGGAAAAATCGCCCGCAAAAGCATTCGATCAGTCCGTCCCATCATTTTGGACGTGATCTGTTGGGAAAAAGTACCCTGAGGGTTCGCTGAAACAAGAACACGTAGACTCCACAGAGAAAATTCCCTGTTTTTCCATAGAAAATTCCCTTTCGGGCCCTTTTTTGGCTGAAAATACACGAGTGTTGGAAATCTGTTGGAAAACATGGCCTCCAAAAGCATTCGATCAGTCCGTCCCATCATTTTGGAAGTCACAGTACCCGAAGGCCCGCTGAACAAGAACACGAAGACTCCCAGGAGAAAATTCCCTGTTTTTCCATAGAAAATTCCATTTCGGGCCCTTTTTGGCTGAAAAAACACGAGTGTTGGAAATCTGTTGGGAAAAATCGCCCGCAAAAGCATTCGATCAGTCCGTCCCATCATTTTGGACGTGACAGTACCCTGAGGGTTCGCTGAAACAAGAACACGTAGACTCCACAGAGAAAATTCCCTGTTTTTCCATAGAAAATTCCCTTTCGGGCCCTTTTTTTTGGCTGAAAATACACGAGTGTTGGAAATCTGTTGGAAAACATGGCCTCCAAAAGCATTCGATCAGTCCGTCCCATCATTTTGGAAGTCACGGTACCCGAAGGCCCGCTGAACAAGAACACGAAGACTCCCAGGAGAAAATTCCCTGTTTTTCCATAGAAAATTCCATTTCGGGCCCTTTTTTGGCTGAAAAAACACGAGTGTTGGAAATCTGTTGGGAAAAATGGCCTGCAAAAGCATTCGATCAGTCCGTCCCATCATTTTGGACGTGACAGTACCCCGAGGGTTCTCCTGAAACAAGAACACGAAGACTCCACAGAGAAAATTCCCTGTTTTTCCATAGAAAATTCCATTTCGGGCCCTTTTTTGGCTGAAAAAACACGAGTGTTGGAAATCTGTTGGAAAAATGGCCTCCAAAAGCATTCGATCAGTCCGTCCCATCATTTTGGAGTCACAGTACCCCGAGGGTTCGCTGAAACAAGAACACGAAGACTCCACAGAGAAAATTCCCTGTTTTTCCATAGAAAATTCCCTTTCGGGCCCTTTTTGGCTGAAAAAACACGAGTGTTGGAAATCTGTTGGAAAAATGGCCCCAAAAGCATTCGATCAGTCCGTCCCATCATTTTGGAAGTCACGGTACCCGAGAAGGCCCGCTGAAACAAGAACACGAAGACTCCAGGAGAAAATTCCCTGTTTTTCCATAGAAAATTCCATTTCGGGCCCTTTTTGGCTGAAAAACACGAGTGTTGGAAATCTGTTGGGAAAAATCGCCCGCAAAAGCATTCGATCAGTCCGTCCCATCATTTTGGACGTGACAGTACCCGAGGGTTCGCTGAAACAAGAACACGTAGACTCCACAGAGAAAATTCCCTGTTTTTCCATAGAAAATTCCCTTTCGGGCCCTTTTTGGCTGAAAATACACGAGTGTTGGAAATCTGTTGGAAAACATGGCCTCCAAAAGCATTCGATCAGTCTGTCCCATCATTTTGGAAGTCACAGTACCCGAAGGCCCGCTGAACAAGAACACGAAGACTCCCAGGAGAAAATTCCCTGTTTTTCCATAGAAAATTCCATTTCGGGCCCTTTTTTTTTGGCTGAAAAAACACGAGTGTTGGAAATCTGTTGGGAAAAATCGCCCGCAAAAGCATTCGATCAGTCCGTCCCATCATTTTGGACGTGACAGTACCCGAGGGTTCGCTGAAACAAGAACACGTAGACTCCACAGAGAAAATTCCCTGTTTTTCCATAGAAAATTCCCTTTCGGGCCCTTTTTGGCTGAAAAACACGAGTGTTGGAAATCTGTTGGAAAACATGGCCTCCAAAAGCATTCGATCAGTCTGTCCCATCATTTTGGAAGTCACAGTACCCTGAAGGCCCGCTGAACAAGAACACGAAGACTCCCAGGAGAAAATTCCCTGTTTTTCCATAGAAAATTCCCTTTCGGGCCCTTTTTTGGCTGAAAATACACGAGTGTTGGAAATCTGTTGGGAAAAATGGCCTCCAAAAGCATTCGATTAGTCCGTCCCATCATTTTGGACGTGAGAGTACCCGAGGGCCCGCTGAAACAAGAACACGAAGACTCCACAGAGAAAATTCCCTGTTTTTCCATAGAAAATTCCATTTCGGGACCTTTTTGGCTGAAAAAACACGAGTGTTGGAAATCTGTTGGGAAAAATCGCCCGCAAAAGCATTCGATCAGTCCGTCCCATCATTTTGGACGTGACGGTACCCGAGGGTTCGCTGAAACAAGAACACGAAGACTCCCAGGAGAAAATTCCCTGTTTTTCCATAGAAAATTCCCTTTCGGGCCCTTTTTTGGCTGAAAATAGACGAGTGTTGGAAATCTGTTGGAAAACATGGCCTCCAAAAGCATTCGATCAGTCTGTCCCATCATTTTGGAAGTCACAGTACCCGAAGGCCCGCTGAACAAGAACACGAAGACTCCCAGGAGAAAATTCCCTGTTTTTCCATAGAAAATTCCATTTCGGGCCCTTTTTGGCTGAAAAACACGAGTGTTGGAAATCTGTTGGGAAAAATCGCCCGCAAAAAAGCATTCGATCAGTCCGTCCCATCATTTTGGACGTGACAGTACCCGAGGGTTCGCTGAAACAAGAACACGTAGACTCCACAGAGAAAATTCCCTGTTTTTCCATAGAAAATTCCCATTTCGGGCCCTTTTTTGGCTGAAAATACAGTGTTGGAAAGTGTTGGAAATCTGTTGGAAAACATGGCCTCCAAAAGCATTCGATCAGTCCGTCCCATCATTTTGGAAGTCACAGTACCCCGAGGGCCCGAAAACAAGAACACGAAGACTCCCAGGAGAAAATTCCCTGTTTTTCCATAGAAAATTCCTTTCGGGCCCTTTTTGGCTGAAAAAAACACGAGTGTTGGAAATCTGTTGGAAAAATGGCCTCCAAAAGCATTCGATCAGTCCGTCCCATCATTTTGGAAGTCACGAGTACCCGAAGGCCCGCTGAAACAAGAACACGAAGACTCCCAGGAGAAAATTCCCTGTTTTTCCATAGAAAATTCCATTTCGGGCCCTTTTTGGCTGAAAAAACACGAGTGTTGGAAATCTGTTGGGAAAAATCGCCCGCAAAAGCATTCGATCAGTCCGTCCCATCATTTTGGACGTGACAGTACCCGAGGGTTCGCTGAAACAAGAACACGTAGACTCCACAGAGAAAATTCCCTGTTTTTCCATAGAAAATTCCTTTCGGGCCCTTTTTGGCTGAAAATACACGAGTGTTGGAAATCTGTTGGAAAACATGGCCTCCAAAAGCATTCGATCAGTCCGTCCCATCATTTTGGAAGTCACAGTACCCGAAGGCCCGCTGAACAAGAACACGAAGACTCCCAGGAGAAAATTCCCTGTTTTTCCATAGAAAATTCCATTTCGGGCCCTTTTTGGCTGAAAAACACGAGTGTTGGAAATCTGTTGGGAAAAATGGCCCGAAAAGCATTCGATCAGTCCGTCCCATCATTTTGGACGTGACAGTACCCTGAGGGTTCGCTGAAACAAGAACACGTAGACTCCACAGAGAAAATTCCCTGTTTTTCCATAGAAAATTCCTTTCGGGCCCTTTTTGGCTGAAAAACACGAGTGTTGGAAATCTGTTGGAAAACATGGCCTCCAAAAGCATTCGATCAGTCCGTCCCATCATTTTGGAAGTCACACAGTACCCATTTTGAGGCCCGCTGAACAAGAACACGAAGACTCCAGGAGAAAATTCCCTGTTTTTCCATAGAAAATTCCATTTCGGGCCCTTTTTGGCTGAAAAAACACGTGTTGGAAATCTGTTGGGAAAAATGGCCCCAAAAGCATTCGATCAGTCCGTCCCATCATTTTGGACGTGTGAGTACCCGAGGGTTCGCTGAAACAAGAACACGTAGACTCCCAGGAGAAAATTCCCTGTTTTTCCATAGAAAATTCCCTTTCGGGCCCTTTTTGGCTGAAAAAAACACGAGTGTTGGAAATCTGTTGGAAAACATGGCCTCCAAAAGCATTCGATCAGTCCGTCCCATCATTTTGGAAGTGTTGGAAAAGTACCCGAAGGCCCGCTGAACAAGAACACGAAGACTCCCAGGAGAAAATTCCCTGTTTTTCCATAGAAAATTCCATTTCGGGCCCTTTTTGGCTGAAAAAACACGAGTGTTGGAAATCTGTTGGGAAAAATCGCCCGCAAAAGCATTCGATCAGTCCGTCCCATCATTTTGGACGTGACAGTACCCTGAGGGTTCGCTGAAACAAGAACACGTAGACTCCACAGAGAAAATTCCCTGTTTTTCATAGAAAATTCCCTTTCGGGCCCTTTTTGGCTGAAAATACACGAGTGTTGGAAATCTGTTGGAAAACATGGCCTCCAAAAGCATTCGATCAGTCCGTCCCATCATTTTGGAAGTCACAGTACCCGAAGGCCCGCTGAACAAGAACACGAAGACTCCCAGGAGAAAATTCCCTGTTTTTCCATAGAAAATTCCATTTCGGGCCCTTTTTGGCTGAAAAAACGAGTGTTGGAAAGTGTTGGAAATCTGTTGGAAAAATGGCCCCAAAAGCATTCGATCAGTCCGTCCCATCATTTTGGACGTGAGAGTACCCGAGGGTTCGCTGAAACAAGAACACGAAGACTCCACAGGAGAAAATTCCCTGTTTTTCCATAGAAAATTCCATTTCGGGCCCTTTTTGGCTGAAAAACACGAGTGTTGGAAATCTGTTGGGAAAAATCGCCCGCAAAAGCATTCGATCAGTCCGTCCCATCATTTTGGACGTGACAGTACCCGAGGGTTCGCTGAAAAGAACACGTAGACTCACGAGAGAAAATTCCCTGTTTTTCCATAGAAAATTCCCTTTCGGGCCCTTTTTTGGCTGAAAAACACGAGTGTTGGAAATCTGTTGGAAAACATGGCCTCCAAAAGCATTCGATCAGTCCGTCCCATCATTTTGGAAGTCACAGTACCCGAAGGCCCGCTGAACAAGAACACGAAGACTCCCAGGAGAAAATTCCCTGTTTTTCCATAGAAAATTCCATTTCGGGCCCTTTTTGGCTGAAAAACACGAGTGTTGGAAATCTGTTGGGAAAAATCGCCCGCAAAAGCATTCGATCAGTCCGTCCCATCATTTTGGACGTGACAGTACCCTGAGGGTTCGCTGAAACAAGAACACGTAGACTCCACAGAGAAAATTCCCTGTTTTTCCATAGAAAATTCCCTTTCGGGCCCTTTTTTGGCTGAAAATACACGAGTGTTGGAAATCTGTTGGAAAACATGGCCTCCAAAAGCATTCGATCAGTCGTCCCATCATTTTGGAAGTCACGGTACCCGAAGGCCCGCTGAACAAGAACACGAAGACTCCCAGGAGAAAATTCCCTGTTTTTCCATAGAAAATTCCATTTCGGGCCCTTTTTGGCTGAAAAAACACGAGTGTTGGAAATCTGTTGGGAAAAATCGCCCGCAAAAGCATTCGATCAGTCCGTCCCATCATTTTGGACGTGACAGTACCCGAGGGTTCGCTGAAACAAGAACACGTAGACTCCAGAGAAAATTCCCAGAGAAAATTCCCTGTTTTTCCATAGAAAATTCCCTTTCGGGCCCTTTTTTGGCTGAAAATACACGAGTGTTGGAAATCAGTGTTGTTGGAAAACATGGCCTCCAAAAGCATTCGATCAGTCCGTCCCATCATTTTGGAAGTCACGGTACCCGAAGGCCCGCTGAACAAGAACACGAAGACTCCAGGGAGAAAATTCCCTGTTTTTCCATAGAAAATTCCATTTCGGGCCCTTTTTGGCTGAAAAACACGAGTGTTGGAAATCTGTTGGGAAAAATCGCCCGCAAAAGCATTCGATCAGTCCGTCCCATCATTTTGGACGTGACAGTACCCGAGGGTTCGCTGAAACAAGAACACGTAGACTCCACAGAGAAAATTCCCTGTTTTTCCATAGAAAATTCCCTTTCGGGCCCTTTTTGGCTGAAAATACACGAGTGTTGGAAATCTGTTGGAAAACATGGCCTCCAAAAGCATTCGATCAGTCGTCCCATCATTTTGGAAGTCACAGTACCCGAAGGCCCGCTGAACAAGAACACGAAGACTCCCAGGAGAAAATTCCCTGTTTTTCCATAGAAAATTACCTTTCGGGCCCTTTTTGGCTGAAAAAACACGAGTGTTGGAAATCTGTTGGGAAAAATGGCCCGAAAAAGCATTCGATTAGTCCGTCCCATCATTTTGGACGTGAGAGTACCCGAGGGTTCTGCTGAAACAAGAACACGAAGACTCCACAGAGAAAATTCCCTGTTTTTCCATAGAAAATTCCTTTCGGGACCTTTTTGGCTGAAAAAACACGAGTGTTGGAAATCTGTTGGGAAAAATCGCCCGCAAAAGCATTCAATCAGTCCGTCCCATCATTTTGGACGTGACAGTACCCTGAGGGTTCGCTGAAACAAGAACACGTAGACTCCACAGAGAAAATTCCCTGTTTTTCATAGAAAATTCCCTTTCGGGCCCTTTTTTGGCTGAAAATAGACGAGTGTTGGAAATCTGTTGGAAAACATGGCCTCCAAAAGCATTCGATCAGTCTGTCCCATCATTTTGGAAGTCACGGTACCCGAAGGCCCGCTGAACAAGAACACGAAGACTCCAGGAGAAAATTCCCTGTTTTTCCATAGAAAATTCCATTTCGGGCCCTTTTTGGCTGAAAAAACACGAGTGTTGGAAATCTGTTGGGAAAAATCGCCCGCAAAAGCATTCGATCAGTCCGTCCCATCATTTTGGACGTGACAGTACCCGAGGGTTCGCTGAAACAAGAACACGTAGACTCCACAGAGAAAATTCCCTGTTTTTCCATAGAAAATTCCCTTTCGGGCCCTTTTTTGGCTGAAAATACACGAGTGTTGGAAATCTGTTGGAAAACATGGCCTCCAAAAGCATTCGATCAGTCTGTCCCATCATTTTGGAAGTCACAGTACCCGAAGGCCCGCTGAACAAGAACACAAAGACTCCACGGAGAAAATTCCCTGTTTTTCCATAGAAAATTCCATTTCGGGCCCTTTTTGGCTGAAAAAACACGAGTGTTGGAAATCTGTTGGGAAAAATCGCCCGCAAAAGCATTCGATCAGTCCGTCCCATCATTTTGGACGTGACGAGTACCCGAGGGTTCGCTGAAACAAGAACACGTAGACTCCACAGAGAAAATTCCCTGTTTTTCCATAGAAAATTCCTTTCGGGCCCTTTTTGGCTGAAAATACACGAGTGTTGGAAATCTGTTGGAAAACATGGCCTCCAAAAGCATTCGATCAGTCCGTCCCATCATTTTGAAGTCACAGTACCCGAAGGCCCGCTGAACAAGAACACGAAGACTCCCAGGAGAAAATTCCCTGTTTTTCCATAGAAAATTCCATTTCGGGCCCCTTTTTGGCTGAAAAACACGAGTGTTGGAAATCTGTTGGGAAAAATCGCCCAAAAGCAAAAGCATTCGATCAGTCCGTCCCATCATTTTGGACGTGACAGTCCCCCGAGGGTTCGCTGAAACAAGAACACGTAGACTCCACAGAGAAAATTCCCTGTTTTTCCATAGAAAATTCCCTTCGGGCCCTTTTTTGGCTGAAAAAACACGAGTGTTGGAAATCTGTTGGAAAACATGGCCTCCAAAAGCATTCGATCAGTCCGTCCCATCATTTTGGAAGTCACAAGTACCCGAAGGCCCGCTGAACAAGAACACGAAGACTCCCAGGAGAAAATTCCCTGTTTTTCCATAGAAAATTCCATTTCGGGCCCTTTTTGGCTGAAAAAACACGAGTGTTGGAAATCTGTTGGGAAAAATCGCCCGCAAAAGCATTCGATCAGTCCGTCCCATCATTTTGGACGTGACAGTACCCTGAGGGTTCGCTGAAACAAGAACACGTAGACTCCACAGAGAAAATTCCCTGTTTTTCCATAGAAAATTCCCTTTCGGGCCCTTTTTTGGCTGAAAATACACGAGTGTTGGAAATCTGTTGGAAAACATGGCCTCCAAAAGCATTCGATCAGTCCGTCCCATCATTTTGGAAGTCACAGTACCCGAAGGCCCGCTGAACAAGAACACGAAGACTCCCAGGAGAAAATTCCCTGTTTTTCCATAGAAAATTCCATTTCGGGCCCTTTTTTGGCTGAAAAAACACGAGTGTTGGAAATCTGTTGGGAAAAATCGCCCGCAAAAGCATTCGATCAGTCCGTCCCATCATTTTGGACGTGACAAGGTACCCGAGGGTTCGCTGAAACAAGAACACGTAGACTCCACAGAGAAAATTCCCTGTTTTTCCATAGAAAATTCCCTTTCGGGCCCTTTTTGGCTGAAAATACACGAGTGTTGGAAATCTGTTGGAAAACATGGCCTCCAAAAGCATTCGATCAGTCCGTCCCATCATTTTGGAAGTCACAGTACCCGAAGGCCCGCTGAACAAGAACACGAAGACTCCCAGGAGAAAATTCCCTGTTTTTCCATAGAAAAATTTCGGGCCCTTTTTTCGGGCCCTTTTTGGCTGAAAAAAACGAGTGTTGGAAAGTGTTGGAAATCTGTTGGGAAAAATGGCCCCAAAAGCATTCGATCAGTCCGTCCCATCATTTTGGACGTGAGAGTGCCCCCCGAGGGTTCGCTGAAACAAGAACACGAAGACTCCCAGAGAAAATTCCCTGTTTTTCCATAGAAAATTCCATTTCGGGCCCTTTTTGGCTGAAAAAAACACGAGTGTTGGAAATCTGTTGGGAAAAATCGCCCGCAAAAGCATTCGATCAGTCCGTCCCATCATTTTGGACGTGACAGTACCCGAGGGTTCGCTGAAAGAAAGAACACGTAAGAGACTCCCAGAGAAAATTCCCTGTTTTTCCATAGAAAATTCCCTTTCGGGCCCTTTTTGGCTGAAAATACACGAGTGTTGGAAATCTGTTGGAAAACATGGCCTCCAAAAGCATTCGATCAGTCCGTCCCATCATTTTGGAAGTCACCGAAAGTACCCGAAGGCCCGCTGAACAAGAACACGAAGACTCCCAGGAGAAAATTCCCTGTTTTTCCATAGAAAATTCCATTTCGGGCCCTTTTTGGCTGAAAAAACACGAGTGTTGGAAATCTGTTGGGAAAAATCGCCCGCAAAAAAGCATTCGATCAGTCCGTCCCATCATTTTGGACGTGACAGTACCCCGAGGGTTCGCTGAAACAAGAACACGTAGACTCCACAGAGAAAATTCCCTGTTTTTCCATAGAAAATTCCCTTTCGGGCCTTTTTTTTGGCTGAAAAACACGAGTGTTGGAAATCTGTTGGAAAACATGGCCTCCAAAAGCATTCGATCAGTCCGTCCCATCATTTTGGAAGTCACAGTACCCGAAGGCCCGCTGAACAAGAACACGAAGACTCCAGGAGAAAATTCCCTGTTTTTCCATAGAAAATTCCATTTCGGGCCCTTTTTTGGCTGAAAAAACACGAGTGTTGGAAATCTGTTGGGAAAAATCGCCCGCAAAAAGCATTCGATCAGTCCGTCCCATCATTTTGGACGTGACAGTACCCCGAGGGTTCGCTGAAACAAGAACACGTAGACTCCACAGAGAAAATTCCCTGTTTTTCCATAGAAAATTCCCTTTCGGGCCCTTTTTGGCTGAAAAACACGAGTGTTGGAAATCTGTTGGAAAACATGGCCTCCAAAAGCATTCGATCCCATCAGTCCGTCCCATCATTTTGGAAGTCACAGTGTACCCGAAGGCCCGCATTTTGAACAAGAACACGAAGACTCCCAGGAGAAAATTCCCTGTTTTTCCATAGAAAATTCCATTTCGGGCCCTTTTTGGCTGAAAAAACACGAGTGTTGGAAATCTGTTGGGAAAAATCGCCCGCAAAAGCATTCGATCAGTCCGTCCCATCATTTTGGACGTGACAGTACCCTGAGGGTTCGCTGAAACAAGAACACGTAGACTCCACAGAGAAAATTCCCTGTTTTTCCATAGAAAATTCCCTTTCGGGCCCTTTTTGGCTGAAAATACACGAGTGTTGGAAATCTGTTGGAAAACATGGCCCAAAAGCATTCGATCAGTCTGTCCCATCATTTTGGAAGTCACAGTACCCGAAGGCCCGCTGAACAAGAACACGAAGACTCCCAGGAGAAAATTCCCTGTTTTTCCATAGAAAATTCCATTTCGGGCCCTTTTTGGCTGAAAAACACGAGTGTTGGAAATCTGTTGGGAAAAATCGCCCGCAAAAGCATTCGATCAGTCCGTCCCATCATTTTGGACGTGACAGTACCCGAGGGTTCGCTGAAACAAGAACACGTAGACTCCACAGAGAAAATTCCCTGTTTTTCCAAAATTCCCTTCCGGGCCCTTTTTTGGCTGAAAATACACGAGTGTTGGAAATCTGTTGGAAAACATGGCCTCCAAAAGCATTCGATCAGTCTGTCCCATCATTTTGGAAGTCAGAGTACCCTGAATGCCCGCTGAACAAGAACACGAAGACTCCCAGGAGAAAATTCCCTGTTTTTCCATAGAAAATTACCTTTCATGCCCTTTTTTGGCTGAAAAAACACGAGTGTTGGAAATCTGTTGGGAAAAATGGCCCGAAAAGCATTCGATTAGTCCGTCCCATCATTTTGGACGTGAGAGTACCCTGAGGGTTTGCTGAAACAAGAACACGAAGACTCCACAGAGAAAATTCCCTGTTTTTCCATAGAAAATTCCATTTCGGGACCCTTTTTGGCTGAAAAAACACGAGTGTTGGAAATCTGTTGGGAAAAATCGCACGCAAAAGCATTCAATCAGTCCGTCCCATCATTTTGGACGTGACAGTACCCTGAGGGTTCGCTGAAACAAGACACGTAGACTCCACAGAGAAAATTCCCTGTTTTTCATAGAAAATTCCCTTTCGGGCCCTTTTTGGCTGAAAATAGACGAGTGTTGGAAATCTGTTGGAAAACATGGCCTCCAAAAGCATTCGATCAGTCTGTCCCATCATTTTGGAAGTCACGGTACCCGAAGGCCCGCTGAACAAGAACACGAAGACTCCCAGGAGAAAATTCCCTGTTTTTCCATAGAAAATTCCATTTCGGGCCCTTTTTTGGCTGAAAAAACACGAGTGTTGGAAATCTGTTGGGAAAAATCGCCCGCAAAAGCATTCGATCAGTCCGTCCCATCATTTTGGACGTGACAGTACCCTGAGGGTTCGCTGAAACAAGAACACGTAGACTCCACAGAGAAAATTCCCTGTTTTTCCATAGAAAATTCCCTTTCGGGCCCTTTTTGGCTGAAAATACACGAGTGTTGGAAATCTGTTGGAAAACATGGCCTCCAAAAGCATTCGATCAGTCTGTCCCATCATTTTGGAAGTCACGGTACCCGAAGGCCCGCTGAACAAGAACACGAAGACTCCCAGGAGAAAATTCCCTGTTTTTCCATAGAAAATTCCATTTCGGGCCCTTTTTGGCTGAAAAAACACGAGTGTTGGAAATCTGTTGGGAAAAATCGCCCGCAAAAGCATTCGATCAGTCCGTCCCATCATTTTGGACGTGACTGAAACAAGTACCACGAGGGTTCGCTGAAACAAGAACACGTAGACTCCAGAGAGAAAATTCCCTGTTTTTCCATAGAAAATTCCCTTTCGGGCCTTTTTTTTGGCTGAAAATACACGAGTGTTGGAAATCTGTTGGAAAACATGGCCTCCAAAAGCATTCGATCAGTCCGTCCCATCATTTTGGAAGTCACAGTACCCGAAGGCCCGCTGAACAAGAACACGAAGACTCCCAGGAGAAAATTCCCTGTTTTTCCATAGAAAATTCCATTTCGGGCCCTTTTTGGCTGAAAAAACACGAGTGTTGGAAAAATTGGGAAAAATGGCCCCAAAAGCATTCGATCAGTCCGTCCCATCATTTTGGACGTGAGAGTACCCCGAGGGTTCGCTGAAACAAGAACACGAAGACTCCAGAGAGAAAATTCCCTGCCCTTTTTTTCCATAGAAAATTCCATTTCGGGCCCTTTTTTGGCTGAAAAAACACGAGTGTTGGAAATCTGTTGGAAAAATGGCCCGCAAAAGCATTCGATCAGTCCGTCCCATCATTTTGGACGTGACAGTACCCGAGGGTTCGCTGAAACAAGAACACGTAGACTCCCAGAGAAAATTCCCTGTTTTTCCATAGAAAATTCCCTTTCGGGCCCTTTTTTGGCTGAAAAACACGAGTGTTGGAAATCTGTTGGAAAACATGGCCTCCAAAAGCATTCGATCAGTCCGTCCCATCATTTTGGAAGTCACAGTACCCTGAAGGCCCGCTGAACAAGAACACGAAGACTCCCAGGAGAAAATTCCCTGTTTTTCCATAGAAAATTCCATTTCGGGCCCTTTTTGGCTGAAAAAACACGAGTGTTGGAAATCTGTTGGGAAAAATCGCCCGCAAAAGCATTCGATCAGTCCGTCCCATCATTTTGGACGTGACAGTACCCGAGGGTTCGCTGAAACAAGAACACGTAGACTCCACAGAGAAAATTCCCTGTTTTTCCATAGAAAATTCCCTTCGGGGCCCTTTTTTGGCTGAAAAACACGAGTGTTGGAAATCTGTTGGAAAACATGGCCTCCAAAAGCATTCGATCAGTCCGTCCCATCATTTTGGAAGTCACGGTACCCCCGAAGGCCCGCTGAACAAGAACACGAAGACTCCCAGGAGAAAATTCCCTGTTTTTCCATAGAAAATTCCATTTCGCCCTTTCATGCCCTTTTTTGGCTGAAAAACACGAGTGTTGGAAATCTGTTGGGAAAAATGGCCTCCAAAAAAGCATTCGATCAGTCCGTCCCATCATTTTTTTGAGAGTCACCCGAGGGTTGCTGAAAACAAGAACACGAAGACTCCACAGAGAAAATTCCCTGTTTTTCCATAGAAAATTCCATTTCGGGCCCTTTTTTGGCTGAAAAACACGAGTGTTGGAAATCTGTTGGGAAAAATCGCCCGCAAAAGCATTCGATCAGTCCGTCCCATCATTTTGGACGTGACAGTACCCTGAGGGTTCGCTGAAACAAGAACACGTAGACTCCACAGAGAAAATTCCCTGTTTTTCCATAGAAAATTCCCTTTCGGGCCCTTTTTTGGCTGAAAATACACGAGTGTTGGAAATCTGTTGGAAAACATGGCCTCCAAAAGCATTCGATCAGTCCGTCCCATCATTTTGGAAGTCACAGTACCCGAAGGCCCGCTGAACAAGAACACGAAGACTCCCAGGAGAAAATTCCCTGTTTTTCCATAGAAAATTCCATTTCGGGCCCTTTTTGGCTGAAAAAACACGAGTGTTGGAAATCTGTTGGGAAAAATCGCCCGCAAAAGCATTCGATCAGTCCGTCCCATCATTTTGGACGAGGGTCGCTGAAACAAGAACACGTAGACCCGAGGGTTCGTTTTGAAACAAGAACACGTAGACTCCACAGAGAAAATTCCCTGTTTTTCCATAGAAAATTCCTTTCGGGCCCTTTTTTGGCTGAAAAACACGAGTGTTGGAAATCTGTTGGAAAACATGGCCTCCAAAAGCATTCGATCAGTCCGTCCCATCATTTTGGAAGTCACAGTACCCGAAGGCCCGCTGAACAAGAACACGAAGACTCCAGGAGAAAATTCCCTGTTTTTCCATAGAAAATTCCATTTCGGGCCCTTTTTGGCTGAAAAAACACGAGTGTTGGAAATCTGTTGGGAAAAATCGCCCGCAAAAGCATTCGATCAGTCCGTCCCATCATTTTGGACGTGACAGTACCCGAGGGTTCGCTGAAACAAGAACACGACTAGACACAGAGAAAATTCCCTGTTTTTCCATAGAAAATTCCCTTTCGGGCCTTGGCTGAAAATACACGAGTGTTGGAAATCTGTTGGAAAACATGGCCTCCAAAAGCATTCGATCAGTCGTCCCATCATTTTGGAAGTCACAGTACCCGAAGGCCCGCTGAACAAGAACACGAAGACTCCCAGGAGAAAATTCCCTGTTTTTCCATAGAAAATTCCATTTCGGGCCCTTTTTTGGCTGAAAAAACACGAGTGTTGGAAATCTGTTGGGAAAAATCGCCCGCAAAAGCATTCGATCAGTCCGTCCCATCATTTTGGACGTGTGAGTACCCGAGGGTTCGCTGAAACAAGAACACGTAGACTCCACTGTTTTTCCAGAGAAAATTCCCTGTTTTTCCATAGAAAATTCCCTTTCGGGCCCTTTTTTTTGGCTGAAAATACACGAGTGTTGGAAATCTGTTGGAAAACATGGCCTCCAAAAGCATTCGATCAGTCCGTCCCATCATTTTGGAAGTCACAGTACCCGAAGGCCCGCTGAACAAGAACACGAAGACTCCCAGGAGAAAATTCCCTGTTTTTCCATAGAAAATTCCATTTCGGGCCCTTTTTTTGGCTGAAAAAACACGAGTGTTGGAAATCTGTTGGGAAAAATCGCCCGCAAAAGCATTCGATCAGTCCGTCCCATCATTTTGGACGTGACGTGACAGTACCCCGAGGGTTCGCTGAAACAAGAACACGTAGACTCCACAGAGAAAATTCCCTGTTTTTCCATAGAAAATTCCCTTTCGGGCCCTTTTTGGCTGAAAATACACGAGTGTTGGAAATCTGTTGGAAAACATGGCCTCCAAAAGCATTCGATCAGTCCGTCCCATCATTTTGGAAGTCACGAAGTCCAGGAGAAAATTCCCCCGAAGGCCCGCTGAACAAGAACACGAAGACTCCCAGGAGAAAATTCCCTGTTTTTCCATAGAAAATTCCATTTCGGGCCCTTTTTGGCTGAAAAAACACGAGTGTTGGAAATCTGTTGGGAAAAATCGCCCGCAAAAGCATTCGATCAGTCCGCCCATCATTTTGGACGTGACAGTACCCGAGGGTTCGCTGAAACAAGAACACGTAGACTCCACAGAGAAAATTCCCTGTTTTTCCATAGAAAATTCCCTTTCGGGCCCTTTTTTGGCTGAAAATACACGAGTGTTGGAAATCTGTTGGAAAACATGGCCTCCAAAAGCATTCGATCAGTCCGTCCCATCATTTTGGAAGTCACGGTACCCGAAGGCCCGCTGAACAAGAACACGAAGACTCCCAGGAGAAAATTCCCTGTTTTTCCATAGAAAATTCCATTTCGGGCCCTTTTTTGGCTGAAAAAACACGAGTGTTGGAAATCTGTTGGGAAAAATCGCCCGCAAAAGCATTCGATCAGTCCGTCCCATCATTTTGGACGTGTGACAGTACCCCGAGGGTTCGCTGAAACAAGAACACGTAGACTCCACGAGAGAAAATTCCCTGTTTTTCCATAGAAAATTCCCTTTCGGGCCCTTTTTGGCTGAAAATACACGAGTGTTGGAAATCTGTTGGAAAACATGGCCTCCAAAAGCATTCGATCAGTCCGTCCCATCATTTTGGAAGTCACAGTACCCGAAGGCCCGCTGAACAAGAACACGAAGACTCCCAGGGAGAAAATTCCCTGTTTTTCCATAGAAAATTCCATTTCGGGCCCTTTTTTGGCTGAAAAAACACGAGTGTTGGAAATCTGTTGGGAAAAATGGCCCAAAAAAGCATTCGTCCCATCATTTTGGTCCCATCATTTTGGACGTGACGAGTCCCTGTTTTTCCATAGAAAATTCCCCCGAGGGTTTGCTGAAACAAGAACACGAAGACTCCACAGAGAAAATTCCCTGTTTTTCCATAGAAAATTCCATTTCGGGCCCTTTTTTGGCTGAAAAAACACGAGTGTTGGAAATCTGTTGGGAAAAATCGCCCGCAAAAGCATTCGATCAGTCCGTCCCATCATTTTGGACGTGACAGTACCCTGAGGGTTCGCTGAAACAAGAACACGTAGACTCCACAGAGAAAATTCCCTGTTTTTCATAGAAAATTCCCTTTCGGGCCCTTTTTTGGCTGAAAATACACGAGTGTTGGAAATCTGTTGGAAAACATGGCCTCCAAAAGCATTCGATCAGTCCGTCCCATCATTTTGGAAGTCACAGTACCCGAAGGCCCGCTGAACAAGAACACGAAGACTCCCAGGAGAAAATTCCCTGTTTTTCCATAGAAAATTCCATTTCGGGCCCTTTTTGGCTGAAAAAAACACGAGTGTTGGAAATCTGTTGGGAAAAATCGCCCGCAAAAGCATTCGATCAGTCCGTCCCATCATTTTGGACGTGACAGAGGTTTTTCCCCCGAGGGTTCGCTGAAACAAGAACACGTAGACTCCACAGAGAAAATTCCCTGTTTTTCCATAGAAAATTCCCTTTCGGGCCCTTTTTTGGCTGAAAATACACGAGTGTTGGAAATCTGTTGGAAAACATGGCCTCCAAAAGCATTCGATCAGTCCGTCCCATCATTTTGGAAGTCACGAGGTACCCCGAAGGCCCGCTGAACAAGAACACGAAGACTCCCAGGAGAAAATTCCCTGTTTTTCCATAGAAAATTCCATTTCGGGCCCTTTTTGGCTGAAAAAACACGAGTGTTGGAAATCTGTTGGGAAAAATCGCCCGCAAAAGCATTCGATCAGTCCGTCCCATCATTTTGGACGTGGAGGTGAAACAAGAACACGAAGAGGGTTCGCTGAAACAAGAACACGTAGACTCCACAGAGAAAATTCCCTGTTTTTCCATAGAAAATTCCCTTTCGGGCCCTTTTTGGCTGAAAATACACGAGTGTTGGAAATCTGTTGGAAAACATGGCCTCCAAAAGCATTCGATCAGTCCGTCCCATCATTTTGGAAGTCACAGTACCCGAAGGCCCGCTGAACAAGAACACGAAGACTCCCAGGAGAAAATTCCCTGTTTTTCCATAGAAAATTCCATTTCGGGCCCTTTTTTGGCTGAAAAAACACGAGTGTTGGAAATCTGTTGGGAAAAATGGCCCGAAAAGCATTCGATTAGTCCGTCCCATCATTTTGGACGTGAGAGTACCCTGAGGGTTCGCTGAAACAAGAACACGTAGACTCCACAGAGAAAATTCCCTGTTTTTCCATAGAAAATTCCATTTCGGGCCCTTTTTTGGCTGAAAAAACACGAGTGTTGGAAATCTGTTGGGAAAAATCGCCCGCAAAAGCATTCGATCAGTCCGTCCCATCATTTTGGACGTGACGTGTACCCCGAGGGTTCGCTGAAACAAGAACACGTAGACTCCACAGAGAAAATTCCCTGTTTTTCCATAGAAAATTCCCTTTCGGGCCCTTTTTTGGCTGAAAATACACGAGTGTTGGAAATCTGTTGGAAAACATGGCCTCCAAAAGCATTCGATCAGTCCGTCCCATCATTTTGGAAGTCACAGTACCCGAAGGCCCGCTGAACAAGAACACGAAGACTCCCAGGAGAAAATTCCCTGTTTTTCCATAGAAAATTCCATTTCGGGCCCTTTTTTGGCTGAAAAAACACGAGTGTTGGAAATCTGTTGGGAAAAATCGCCCGCAAAAGCATTCGATCAGTCCGTCCCATCATTTTGGACGTGACAGTACCCTGAGGGTTCGCTGAAACAAGAACACGTAGACTCCACAGAGAAAATTCCCTGTTTTTCCATAGAAAATTCCCTTTCGGGCCCTTTTTTGGCTGAAAATACACGAGTGTTGGAAATCTGTTGGAAAACATGGCCTCCAAAAGCATTCGATCAGTCCGTCCCATCATTTTGGAAGTCACGCACCCGAAGGCCCGCTGAACAAGAACACGAAGACTCCAGGAGAAAATTCCCTGTTTTTCCATAGAAAATTCCATTTCGGGCCCTTTTTGGCTGAAAAAACACGAGTGTTGGAAATCTGTTGGGAAAAATCGCCCGCAAAAGCATTCGATCAGTCCGTCCCATCATTTTGGACATCATTCCCTTAGGGGTTCGAGGGTTCGCTGAAAAACAAGAACACGAAGACTCCACAGAGAAAATTCCCTGTTTTTCCATAGAAAATTCCATTTCGGGCCCTTTTTTGGCTGAAAAAACACGAGTGTTGGAAATCTGTTGGAAAAATGGCCTCCAAAAGCATTCGATCAGTCCGTCCCATCATTTTGGAAGTCACGGTACCCCGAAGGCCCGCTGAAACAAGAACACGAAGACTCCGGGAGAAAATTCCCTGTTTTTCCATAGAAAATTCCTTTCGGGCCCTTTTTTGGCTGAAAAAACACGAGTGTTGGAAATCTGTTGGGAAAAATGGCCCCAAAAGCATTCGATCAGTCCGTCCCATCATTTTGGAGTCAGAGTACCCGAGGGCCCGCTGAAACAAGAACACGAAGACTCCACAGAGAAAATTCCCTGTTTTTCCATAGAAAATTCCATTTCGGGCCCTTTTTTGCTGAAAAAACACGAGTGTTGGAAATCTGTTGGGAAAAATCGCCCGCAAAAGCATTCGATCAGTCCGTCCCATCATTTTGGACGTGACAGTACCCTGAGGGTTCGCTGAAACAAGAACACGTAGACTCCACGAGAGAAAATTCCCTGTTTTTCCATAGAAAATTCCCTTTCGGGCCCTTTTTTGGCTGAAAATACACGAGTGTTGGAAATCTGTTGGAAAACATGGCCTCCAAAAGCATTCGATCAGTCCGTCCCATCATTTTGGAAGTCACAGTACCCGAAGGCCCGCTGAACAAGAACACGAAGACTCCCAGGAGAAAATTCCCTGTTTTTCCATAGAAAATTCCATTTCGGGCCCTTTTTTGGCTGAAAAAACACGAGTGTTGGAAATCTGTTGGGAAAAATCGCCCGCAAAAGCATTCGATCAGTCCGTCCCATCATTTTGGACGTGACAGTACCCTGAGGGTTCGCTGAAACAAGAACACGTAGACTCCACAGAGAAAATTCCCTGTTTTCATAGAAAATTCCCTTTCGGGCCCTTTTTGGCTGAAAATACACGAGTGTTGGAAATCTGTTGGAAAACATGGCCTCCAAAAGCATTCGATCAGTCCGTCCCATCATTTTGGAAGTCACAGTACGAAGGGCCCGCTGAACAAGAACACGAAGACTCCCAGGAGAAAATTCCCTGTTTTTCCATAGAAAATTCCTTTCGGGCCCTTTTTTTGGCTGAAAAAACACGAGTGTTGGAAATCTGTTGGGAAAAATGGCCCCAAAAGCATTCGATTAGTCCGTCCCATCATTTTGGACAGTACCCGAGGGTGCTGAAACAAGAACACCCGAGGGTTGCTGAAACAAGAACACGAAGACTCCAGAGAAAATTCCCTGTTTTTCCATAGAAAATTCCATTTCGGGCCCTTTTTGGCTGAAAAAACACGAGTGTTGGAAATCTGTTGGGAAAAATCGCCCGCAAAAGCATTCAATCAGTCCGTCCCATCATTTTGGACGTGACAGTACCCGAGGGTTCGGAAGAAACAAGAACACGTAGACTCCACAGAGAAAATTCCCTGTTTTTCATAGAAAATTCCCTTTCGGGCCTTTTTTTTTGGCTGAAAATAGACGAGTGTTGGAAATCTGTTGGAAAACATGGCCTCCAAAAGCATTCGATCAGTCTGTCCCATCATTTTGGAAGTCACGAAGTACCCGAAGGCCCGCTGAACAAGAACACGAAGACTCCCAGGAGAAAATTCCCTGTTTTTCCATAGAAAATTCCATTTCGGGCCCTTTTTTGGCTGAAAAAACACGAGTGTTGGAAATCTGTTGGGAAAAATCGCCCGCAAAAGCATTCGATCAGTCCGTCCCATCATTTTGGACGTGTGACAGTACCCGAGGGTTCGCTGAAACAAGAACACGTAGACTCCACAGAGAAAATTCCCTGTTTTTCCATAGAAAATTCCCTTCCGGGCCCTTTTTTGGCTGAAAATACACGAGTGTTGGAAATCTGTTGGAAAACATGGCCTCCAAAAGCATTCGATCAGTCAGTCCCATCATTTTGGAAGTCACAGTACCCGAAGGCCCGCTGAACAAGAACACGAAGACTCCCAGGAGAAAATTCCCTGTTTTTCCATAGAAAATTCCATTTCGGGCCCTTTTTGGCTGAAAAAACACGAGTGTTGGAAATCTGTTGGGAAAAATCGCCCGCAAAAGCATTCGATCAGTCCGTCCCATCATTTTGGACGTGACAAGTACCCCGAGGGTTCGCTGAAACAAGAACACGTAGACTCCACAGAGAAAATTCCCTGTTTTTCCATAGAAAATTCCCTGTTTTTCCTTAGAAAATTCCCTTTCGGGCCATTTTTTGGCTGAAAATACACGAGTGTTGGAAATCTGTTGGAAAACATGGCCTCCAAAAGCATTCGATCAGTCATGGTCCCATCATTTTGGAAGTCACATCATTTTGGAAGGCCCGCCCTGAACAAGAACACGAAGACTCCCAGGAGAAAATTCCCTGTTTTTCCATAGAAAATTCCATTTCGGCCCTTTTTTGGCTGAAAAAACACGAGTGTTGGAAATCTGTTGGGAAAAATCGCCCGCAAAAGCAAAAGCATTCGATCAGTCCGTCCCATCATTTTGGACGTGACAGTACCCTGAGGGTTCGCTGAAACAAGAACACGTAGACTCCACAGAGAAAATTCCCTGTTTTTCCATAGAAAATTCCCTTTCGGGCCCTTTTTTGGCTGAAAATACACGAGTGTTGGAAATCTGTTGGAAAACATGGCCTCCAAAAGCATTCGATCAGTCCGTCCCATCATTTTGGAAGTCAGTCACAGTACCCGAAGGCCCGCTGAACAAGAACACGAAGACTCCCAGGAGAAAATTCCCTGTTTTTCCATAGAAAATTCCATTTCGGGCCCTTTTTTGGCTGAAAAAACACGAGTGTTGGAAATCTGTTGGGAAAAATCGCCCGCAAAAGCATTCGATCAGTCCGTCCCATCATTTTTGGACGTGACAGTACCCGAGGGTTCGCTGAAACAAGAACACACGTAGCTCCACAGAGAAAATTCCCTGTTTTTCCATAGAAAATTCCCTTTCGGGCCCTTTTTTGGCTGAAAATACACGAGTGTTGGAAATCTGTTGGAAAACATGGCCTCCAAAAGCATTCGATCAGTCCGTCCCATCATTTTGGAAGTCACGAGTACCCGAAGGCCCGCTGAACAAGAACACGAAGACTCCCAGGAGAAAATTCCCTGTTTTTCCATAGAAAATTCCATTTCGGGCCCTTTTTTGGCTGAAAAAACACGAGTGTTGGAAATCTGTTGGGAAAAAAAATCGCCCGCAAAAGCATTCGATCAGTCCGTCCCATCATTTTGGACGTGAGCCCCAAAAGTACCATCCGAGGGTTCGCTGAAACAAGAACACGTAGACTCCACAGAGAAAATTCCCTGTTTTTCCATAGAAAATTCCCTTTCGGGCCCTTTTTTGGCTGAAAATACACGAGTGTTGGAAATCTGTTGGAAAACATGGCCTCCAAAAGCATTCGATCAGTCGTCCCATCATTTTGGAAGTCACAGTACCCGAAGGCCCGCTGAACAAGAACACGAAGACTCCCAGGAGAAAATTCCCTGTTTTTCCATAGAAAATTCCATTTCGGGCCCTTTTTTGGCTGAAAAACACGAGTGTTGGAAATCTGTTGGGAAAAATGGCCCGCAAAAGCATTCGATCAGTCCGTCCCATCATTTTGGACGTGACGAGTACCCCGAGGGTTCGCTGAAACAAGAACACGAAGACTCCACAGAGAAAATTCCCTGTTTTTCCATAGAAAATTCCATTTCGGGCCCTTTTTGGCTGCTGAAAAACAGTGTTGGAAAGTGTTGGAAATCTGTTGGAAAAATGGCCTCCAAAAGCATTCGATCAGTCCGTCCCATCATTTTGGAAGTGACACAGTACCCATCGAGGGCCCGCTGAAACAAGAACACGAAGACTCCCAGAGAAAATTCCCTGTTTTTCCATAGAAAATTCCATTTCGGGCCCTTTTTGGCTGAAAAAACACGAGTGTTGGAAATCTGTTGGGAAAAAATGGCCCCAAAAGCATTCGATCAGTCCGTCCCATCATTTTGGAAGTGACAGTACCCCGAGGGTTCGCTGAAACAAGAACACGAAGACTCCCAGGAGAAAATTCCCTGTTTTTCCATAGAAAATTCCCTTTCGGGCCCTTTTTTTTGGCGAGTGTTGGAAAAATGGAAAAACACGAGTGTTGGAAATCTGTTGGAAAACATGGCCTCCAAAAGCATTCGATCAGTCCGTCCCATCATTTTGGAAGTCACAGTAGTGTCCCGATTTTGGGCCCGCTGAACAAGAACACGAAGACTCCCAGGAGAAAATTCCCTGTTTTTCCATAGAAAATTCCATTTCGGGCCCTTTTTGGCTGAAAAAACACGAGTGTTGGAAATCTGTTGGGAAAAATCGCCCGCAAAAGCATTCGATCAGTCCGTCCCATCATTTTGGACGTGACAGTACCCTGAGGGTTCGCTGAAACAAGAACACGTAGACTCCACAGAGAAAATTCCCTGTTTTTCCATAGAAAATTCCCTTCGGGCCTTTTTTTTTTTGGCTGAAAATACACGAGTGTTGGAAATCTGTTGGAAAACATGGCCTCCAAAAGCATTCGATCGTCCGTCCCATCATTTTGGAAGTCACAGTACCCGAAGGCCCGCTGAACAAGAACACGAAGACTCCCAGGAGAAAATTCCCTGTTTTTCCATAGAAAATTCCATTTCGGGCCCTTTTTTGGCTGAAAAAACACGAGTGTTGGAAATCTGTTGGGAAAAATCGCCCGCAAAAGCATTCGATCAGTCCGTCCCATCATTTTGGACGTGACAGTACCCGAGGGTTCGCTGAAACAAGAACACGTAGACTCCACAGAGAAAATTCCCTGTTTTTCCATAGAAAATTCCCTTTCGGGCCCTTTTTTGGCTGAAAATACACGAGTGTTGGAAATCTGTTGGAAAACATGGCCTCCAAAAGCATTCGATCAGTCTGTCCCATCATTTTGGAAGTCACAGTACCCCCGAAGGCCCGCTGAAAAGAACACGAAGACTCCCAGGAGAAAATTCCCTGTTTTTCCATAGAAAATTACCTTTCATGCCCTTTTTGGCTGAAAAAAAAAACACGAGTGTTGGAAATCTGTTGGGAAAAATGGCCCGAAAAGCATTCGATTAGTCCGTCCCATCATTTTGGACGTGAGAGTACCCTGAGGGTTTGCTGAAACAAGAACACGAAGACTCCACAGAGAAAATTCCCTGTTTTTCCATAGAAAATTCCATTTCGGGACCTTTTTTGGCTGAAAAACACGAGTGTTGGAAATCTGTTGGGAAAAATCGCCCGCAAAAGCATTCAATCAGTCCGTCCCATCATTTTGGACGTGACGGTACCCGAGGGTTCGCTGAAACAAGAACACGTAGACTCCACAGAGAAAATTCCCTGTTTTTCATAGAAAATTCCCTTTCGGGCCCTTTTTTGGCTGAAAATAGACGAGTGTTGGAAATCTGTTGGAAAACATGGCCTCCAAAAGCATCGATCAGTCCGTCCCATCATTTTGGAAGTCACAGTACCCGAAGGCCCGCTGAACAAGAACACGAAGACTCCCAGGAGAAAATTCCCTGTTTTTCCATAGAAAATTCCATTTCGGGCCCTTTTTGGCTGAAAAAACACGAGTGTTGGAAATCTGTTGGGAAAAATCGCCCGAAAAAAGCATTCGATCAGTCCGTCCCATCATTTTGGACGTGACAGTACCCTGAGGGTTCGCTGAAACAAGAACACGTAGACTCCACAGAGAAAATTCCCTGTTTTTCCATAGAAAATTCCCTTTCGGGCCCTTTTTTGGCTGAAAATACACGAGTGTTGGAAATCTGTTGGAAAACATGGCCTCCAAAAGCATTCGATCAGTCCGTCCCATCATTTTGGAAGTCACAGTACCCGAAGGCCCGCTGAACAAGAACACGAAGACTCCCAGGAGAAAATTCCCTGTTTTTCCATAGAAAATTCCATTTCGGGCCCTTTTTGTGAAAAAACACGAGTGTTGGAAATCTGTTGGGAAAAATGGCCCCAAAAGCATTCGATCAGTCCGTCCCATCATTTTGGACGTGAGAGTACCCGAGGGTTCGCTGAAACAAGAACACGAAGACTCCACAGAGAAAATTCCCTGTTTTTCCTGAAAATTTTTTCCATAGAAAATTCCATTTCGGGCCCTTTTTGGCTGAAAAAACACGAGTGTTGGAAATCTGTTGGGAAAAATCGCCCGCAAAAGCATTCGATCAGTCCGTCCCATCATTTTGGACGTGACAGGTACCCGAGGGTTCGCTGAAACAAGAACACGTGAAGACTCCACAGAGAGAAAATTCCCTGTTTTTCCATAGAAAATTCCCTTTCGGGCCCTTTTTTGGCTGAAAATACACGAGTGTTGGAAATCTGTTGGAAAACATGGCCTCCAAAAGCATTCGATCAGTCGTCCCATCATTTTGGAAGTCACAGTACCCGAAGGCCCGCTGAACAAGAACACGAAGACTCCCAGGAGAAAATTCCCTGTTTTTCCATAGAAAATTCCATTTCGGGCCCTTTTTTGGCTGAAAAAAAAACACGAGTGTTGGAAATCTGTTGGGAAAAATCGCCCGCAAAAGCATTCGATCGATCAGTCCGTCCCATCATTTTGGACGTGACAGTACCCTGAGGGTTCGCTGAAACAAGAACACGTAGACTCCACAGAGAAAATTCCCTGTTTTTCCATAGAAAATTCCCTTTCGGGCCCTTTTTGGCTGAAAATACACGAGTGTTGGAAATCTGTTGGAAAACATGGCCTCCAAAAGCATTCGATCAGTCCGTCCCATCATTTTGGAAGTCACAGTACCCGAAGGCCCGCTGAACAAGAACACGAAGACTCCCAGGAGAAAATTCCCTGTTTTTCCATAGAAAATTCCTTTCGGGCCTTTTTTTTTTGGCTGAAAAAACACGAGTGTTGGAAATCTGTTGGGAAAAATGGCCCCTGTTGGGAAAAAAGCATTCGATAGTCCGTCCCATCATTTTGGACGTGAGAGTACCCGAGGGTCTGCTGAAACAAGAACACGAAGACTCCACAGAGAAAATTCCCTGTTTTTCCATAGAAAATTCCATTTCGGGCCCTTTTTTGGCTGAAAAAACACGAGTGTTGGAAATCTGTTGGGAAAAATCGCCCGCAAAAGCATTCGATCAGTCCGTCCCATCATTTTGGACGTGACAGTACCCTGAGGGTTCGCTGAAACAAGAACACGTAGACTCCACAGAGAAAATTCCCTGTTTTTCCATAGAAAATTCCCTTTCGGGCCCTTTTTTGGCTGAAAATACACGAGTGTTGGAAATCTGTTGGAAAACATGGCCTCCAAAAGCATTCGATCAGTCCGTCCCATCATTTTGGAAGTCACAGTACCCGAAGGCCCGCTGAACAAGAACACGAAGACTCCCAGGAGAAAATTCCCTGTTTTTCCATAGAAAATTCCATTTCGGGCCCTTTTTTGGCTGAAAAACACGAGTGTTGGAAATCTGTTGGGAAAAATCGCCCGCAAAAGCATTCGATCAGTCCGTCCCATCATTTTGGACGTGACAGTACCCGAGGGTTCGCTGAAACAAGAACACGTAGACTCCACAGAGAAAATTCCCTGTTTTTCCATAGAAAATTCCCTTTCGGGCCCTTTTTTGGCTGAAAATACACGAGTGTTGGAAATCTGTTGGAAAACATGGCCTCCAAAAGCATTCGATCAGTCCGTCCCATCATTTTGGAAGTCACAAGTACCCGAAGGCCCGCTGAACAAGAACACGAAGACTCCCAGGAGAAAATTCCCTGTTTTTCCATAGAAAATTACCTTTCATGCCCTTTTTGGCTGAAAAACACGAGTGTTGGAAATCTGTTGGGAAAAATGGCCCGAAAAGCATTCGATTAGTCCGTCCCATCATTTTGGACGTGAGAGTACCCTGAGGGTCTGCTGAAACAAGAACACGAAGACTCCACAGAGAAAATTCCCTGTTTTTCCATAGAAAATTCCATTTCGGGACCTTTTTGGCTGAAAAACACGAGTGTTGGAAATCTGTTGGGAAAAATCGCCCGCAAAAGCATTCAATCAGTCCGTCCCCCATCATTTTGGACGTGACAAGAACAGACCCGAGGGTTCGCTGAAACAAGAACACGTAGACTCCACAGAGAAAATTCCCTGTTTTTCATAGAAAATTCCCTTTCGGGCCCTTTTTTTTGACTGAAAATAGACGAGTGTTGGAAAATCGTTGGAAAACATGGCCTCCAAAAGCATTCGATCAGTCTCCGTCCCATCATTTTGGAAGTCACAGTACCCGAAGGCCCGCTGAACAAGAACACGAAGACTCCCAGGAGAAAATTCCCTGTTTTTCCATAGAAAATTCCATTTCGGGCCCTTTTTGGCTGAAAAAACACGAGTGTTGGAAATCTGTTGGGAAAAATCGCCCGCAAAAGCATTCGATCAGTCCGTCCCATCATTTTGGACGTGACAGTACCCTGAGGGTTCGCTGAAACAAGAACACGTAGACTCCACAGAGAAAATTCCCTGTTTTTCCATAGAAAATTCCATTTCGGGCCCTTTTTTGGCTGAAAATACACGAGTGTTGGAAATCTGTTGGAAAACATGGCCTCCAAAAGCATTCGATCAGTCTGTCCCATCATTTTGGAAGTCACAGTACCCGAAGGCCCGCTGAACAAGAACACGAAGACTCCCAGGAGAAAATTCCCTGTTTTTCCATAGAAAATTCCATTTCGGGCCCTTTTTTGGCCCGAGTTTTTTGGCTGAAAAAACACGAGTGTTGGAAATCTGTTGGGAAAAATCGCCCGCAAAAGCATTCGATCAGTCCGTCCCATCATTTTGGACGTGACAGTACCCCCGAGGGTTCGCTGAAACAAGAACACGTAGACTCCACAGAGAAAATTCCCTGTTTTTCCATAGAAAATTCCTTTCGGGCCCTTTTTTGGCTGAAAAAACACGAGTGTTGGAAATCTGTTGGAAAACATGGCCTCCAAAAGCATTCGATCAGTCCGTCCCATCATTTTGGAAGTCACAGGTACCCGAAGGCCCGCTGAACAAGAACACGAAGACTCCAGGAGAAAATTCCCTGTTTTTCCATAGAAAATTCCATTTCGGGCCCTTTTTTGGCTGAAAAAACACGAGTGTTGGAAATCTGTTGGGAAAAATCGCCCGCAAAAGCATTCGATCAGTCCGTCCCATCATTTTGGACGTGACAGTACCCGAGGGTTCGCTGAAACAAGAACACGTAGACTCCACAGAGAAAATTCCCTGTTTTTCCATAGAAAATTCCCTTTCGGGCCCTTTTTTGGCTGAAAATACACGAGTGTTGGAAATCTGTTGGAAAACATGGCCTCCAAAAGCATTCGATCAGTCCGTCCCATCATTTTGGAAGTCACAGTCCGTCCCACCCGAAGGCCCGCTGAACAAGAACACGAAGACTCCCAGGAGAAAATTCCCTGTTTTTCCATAGAAAATTCCATTTCGGGCCCTTTTTGGCTGAAAAAACACGAGTGTTGGAAATCTGTTGGGAAAAATCGCCCGCAAAAGCATTCGATCAGTCCGTCCCATCATTTTGGACGTGACGAGTACCCCGAGGGTTCGCTGAAACAAGAACACGTAGACTCCACAGAGAAAATTCCCTGTTTTTCCATAGAAAATTCCCTTTCGGGCCCTTTTTTGGCTGAAAAACACGAGTGTTGGAAATCTGTTGGAAAACATGGCCTCCAAAAGCATTCGATCAGTCCGTCCCATCATTTTGGAAGTCACAGTACCCGAAGGCCCGCTGAACAAGAACACGAAGACTCCCAGGAGAAAATTCCCTGTTTTTCCATAGAAAATTCCATTTCGGGCCCTTTTTTGGCTGAAAAAACACGAGTGTTGGAAATCTGTTGGGAAAAATGGCCCGCAAAAGCATTCGATCAGTCCGTCCCATCATTTTGGACGTGACAGTACCCTGAGGGTTCGCTGAAACAAGAACACGAAGACTCCACAGAGAAAATTCCCTGTTTTTCCATAGAAAATTCCATTTCGGGCCCTTTTTTGGCTGAAAAAAACACGAGTGTTGGAAATCTGTTGGAAAAATGGCCTCCAAAAGCATTCGATCAGTCCGTCCCATCATTTTGGAAGTCACAGTACGAAGGCCCGCTGAAACAAGAACACGAAGACTCCCAGAGAAAATTCCCTGTTTTTCCATAGAAAATTCCATTTCGGGCTTTTGGCTGAAAAACACGAGTGTTGGAAATCTGTTGGGAAAAATGGCCCGCAAAAGCATTCGATCAGTCCGTCCCATCATTTTGGACGTGACAGTACCCGAGGGTTCGCTGAAACAAGAACACGAAGACTCCACAGAGAAAATTCCCTGTTTTTCCATAGAAAATTCCCTTTCGGGCCCTTTTTTGGCTGAAAAACACGAGTGTTGGAAATCTGTTGGAAAAAATGGCCTCCAAAAGCATTCGATCAGTCCGTCCCATCATTTTGGAAGTCACAGTACCCTGCAGGCCCGCTGAAACAAGAACACGAAGACTCCCAGGAAAAAATTCCCTGTTTTTCCATAGAAAATTCCATTTCGGGCCCTTTTTGGCTGAAAAAAACACGAGTGTTGGAAATCTGTTGGGAAAAATCGCCCGCAAAAGCATTCGATCAGTCCGTCCCATCATTTTGGACGTGACAGTACCCCCGAGGGTTCGCTGAAACAAGAACACTAGACTCCACAGAGAAAATTCCCTGTTTTTCCATAGAAAATTCCCTTTCGGGCCCTTTTTTGGCTGAAAATACACGAGTGTTGGAAATCTGTTGGAAAACATGGCCTCCAAAAAGCATTCGATCAGTCCGTCCCATCATTTTGGAAGTCACAGTACCCGAAGGCCCGCTGAACAAGAACACGAAGACTCCCAGGAGAAAATTCCCTGTTTTTCCATAGAAAATTCCATTTCGGGCCCTTTTTGGCTGAAAAAACACGAGTGTTGGAAATCTGTTGGGAAAAATCGCCCGCAAAAGCATTCGATCAGTCCGTCCCATCATTTTGGACGTGACAAAAGTACCATCGAGGGTTCGCTGAAACAAGAACACGTAGACTCCACAGAGAAAATTCCCTGTTTTTCCATAGAAAATTCCCTTTCGGGCCCTTTTTTGGCTGAAAATACACGAGTGTTGGAAATCTGTTGGAAAACATGGCCTCCAAAAGCATTCGATCAGTCCGTGTCCCATCATTTTGGAAGTCACAGTACCCGAAGGCCCGCTGAACAAGAACACGAAGACTCCAGGAGAAAATTCCCTGTTTTTCCATAGAAAATTCCATTTCGGGCCCTTTTTTGGCTGAAAAAACACGAGTGTTGGAAATCTGTTGGGAAAAATCGCCCGCAAAAGCATTCGATCAGTCCGTCCCATCATTTTGGACGTGACAGTACCCTGAGGGTTCGCTGAAACAAGAACACGTAGACTCCACAGAGAAAATTCCCTGTTTTTCCATAGAAAATTCCCTTTCGGGCCCTTTTTGGCTGAAAAACACGAGTGTTGGAAATCTGTTGGAAAACATGGCCTCCAAAAGCATTCGATCAGTCCGTCCCATCATTTTGGAAGTCACAGTACCCGAAGGCCCGCTGAACAAGAACACGAAGACTCCAGGAGAAAATTCCCTGTTTTTCCATAGAAAATTCCATTTCGGGCCCTTTTTGGCTGAAAAAACACGAGTGTTGGAAATCTGTTGGGAAAAATCGCCCGCAAAAGCATTCGATCAGTCCGTCCCATCATTTTGGACGTGACAGAGTACCCCGAGGGTTCGCTGAAACAAGAACACGTAGACTCCACAGAGAAAATTCCCTGTTTTTCCATAGAAAATTCCCTTTTTCGGGCCCTTTTTTGGCTGAAAAAACACGAGTGTTGGAAATCTGTTGGAAAACATGGCCTCCAAAAGCATTCGATCAGTCCGTCCCATCATTTTGGAAGTCACAGTCCGTCCCATCCGAAGGGCCCGCTGAACAAGAACACGAAGACTCCAGGAGAAAATTCCCTGTTTTTCCATAGAAAATTCCATTTCGGGCCCTTTTTTGGCTGAAAAAACACGAGTGTTGGAAATCTGTTGGGAAAAATCGCCCGCAAAAGCATTCGATCAGTCCGTCCCATCATTTTGGACGTGACAAGTACCCCGAGGGTTCGCTGAAACAAGAACACGTAGACTCCACAGAGAAAATTCCCTGTTTTTCCATAGAAAATTCCTTTCGGGCCCTTTTTTGGCTGAAAATACACGAGTGTTGGAAATCTGTTGGAAAACATGGCCTCCAAAAGCATTCGATCAGTCCGTCCCATCATTTTGGAAGTCACAAGTACCCGAAGGCCCGCTGAACAAGAACACAAAGACTCCCCAGAGAAAATTCCCTGTTTTTCCATAGAAAATTCCATTTCGGGCCCTTTTTTGGCTGAAAAAACACGAGTGTTGGAAATCTGTTGGGAAAAATCGCCCGCAAAAGCATTCGATCAGTCCGTCCCATCATTTTGGACGTGACAAGTACCCCGAGGGTTCGCTGAAACAAGAACACGTAGACTCCACAGAGAAAATTCCCTGTTTTTCCATAGAAAATTCCCTTTCGGGCCCTTTTTTGGCTGAAAATACACGAGTGTTGGAAATCTGTTGGAAAACATGGCCTCCAAAAGCATTCGATCAGTCCGTCCCATCATTTTGGAAGTCACAGTACCCGAAGGCCCGCTGAACAAGAACGAAGACTCCCAGGAGAAAATTCCCTGTTTTTCCATAGAAAATTCCATTTCGGGCCCTTTTTGGCTGAAAAAAAAAACACGAGTGTTGGAAATCTGTTGGGAAAAATCGCCCGCAAAAAGCATTCGATCAGTCCGTCCCATCATTTTGGACGTGAGTACCCCGAGGGTTCGCTGAAACAAGAACACGAAGACTCCACAGAGAAAATTCCCTGTTTTTCCATAGAAAATTCCCTTTCGGGCCCTTTTTTGGCTGAAAAACACGAGTGTTGGAAATCTGTTGGAAAACATGGCCTCCAAAAGCATTCGATCAGTCCGTCCCATCATTTTGGAAGTCACAGTACCCGAAGGCCCGCTGAACAAGAACACGAAGACTCCAGGAGAAAATTCCCTGTTTTTCCATAGAAAATTCCATTTCGGGCCCTTTTTTGGCTGAAAAAACACGAGTGTTGGAAATCTGTTGGGAAAAATCGCCCGCAAAAGCATTCGATCAGTCCGTCCCATCATTTTGGACGTGAGAGTACCCGAGGGTTCGCTGAAACAAGAACACGAAGACTCCAGAGAAAATTCCCTGTTTTTCCATAGAAAATTCCATTTCGGGCCCTTTTTTGGCTGAAAAAAACACGAGTGTTGGAAATCTGTTGGAAAACATGGCCTCCAAAAGCATTCGATCAGTCCGTCCCATCATTTTGGAAGTCACAGTACCCGAAGGCCCGCTGAACAAGAACACGAAGACTCCCAGGAGAAAATTCCCTGTTTTTCCATAGAAAATTCCATTTCATAGAAAATTTTTTTGGCTGAAAAAACACGAGTGTTGGAAATCTGTTGGGAAAAATCGCCCGCAAAAGCATTCGATCAGTCCGTCCCATCATTTTGGACGTGACAGTACCCGAGGGTTCGCTGAAACAAGAACACGTAGACTCCACAGAGAAAATTCCCTGTTTTTCCATAGAAAATTCCCTTTCGGGCCCTTTTTTTTTGGCTGAAAATAACGAGTGTTGGAAATCTGTTGGAAAACATGGCCTCCAAAAGCATTCGATCAGTCCGTCCCATCATTTTGGAAGTCACGTGCACCCGAAGGCCCGCTGAACAAGAACACGAAGACTCCCAGGAGAAAATTCCCTGTTTTTCCATAGAAAATTCCATTTCGGGCCCTTTTTTGGCTGAAAAAAACACGAGTGTTGGAAATCTGTTGGGAAAAATCGCCCGCAAAAGCATTCGATCAGTCCGTCCCATCATTTTGGACGTGACAGTACCCGAGGGTTCGCTGAAACAAGAACACGTAGACTCCACAGAGAAAATTCCCTGTTTTTCCATAGAAAATTCCCTTTCGGGCCCTTTTTTGGCTGAAAATACACGAGTGTTGGAAATCTGTTGGAAAACATGGCCTCCAAAAGCATTCGATCAGTCCGTCCCATCATTTTGGAAGTCACAGCACCCGAAGGCCCGCTGAACAAGAACACGAAGACTCCCTGAGAAAATTCCCTGTTTTTCCATAGAAAATTCCATTTCGGGCCCATTTTTTTGGCTGAAAAAACACGAGTGTTGGAAATCTGTTGGGAAAAATGGCCCCAAAAGCATTCGATTAGTCCGTCCCATCATTTTGGACGTGAGAGTACCCGAGGGTTCGCTGAAACAAGAACACGAAGACTCCACAGAGAAAATTCCCTGTTTTTCCATAGAAAATTCCATTTCGGGACCTTTTTTGGCTGAAAAAACACGAGTGTTGGAAATCTGTTGGGAAAAATCGCCCGCAAAAGCATTCGATCAGTCCGTCCCATCATTTTGGACGTGACAGTACCCTGAGGGTTCGCTGAAACAAGAACACGTAGACTCCACAGAGAAAATTCCCTGTTTTTCCATAGAAAATTCCCTTTCGGGCCCTTTTTTGGCTGAAAATAGACGAGTGTTGGAAATCTGTTGGAAAACATGGCCTCCAAAAGCATTCGATCAGTCCGCCCATCATTTTGGAAGTCACAGTACCCGAAGGCCCGCTGAACAAGAACACGAAGACTCCAGGAGAAAATTCCCTGTTTTTCCATAGAAAATTCCATTTCGGGCCCTTTTTTGGCTGAAAAAACACGAGTGTTGGAAATCTGTTGGGAAAAATCGCCCGCAAAAGCATTCGATCAGTCCGTCCCATCATTTTGGACGTGACAGTACCCGAGGGTTCGCTGAAACAAGAACACGTAGACTCCACAGAGAAAATTCCCTGTTTTTCCATAGAAAATTCCCTTTCGGGCCCTTTTTTGGCTGAAAATACACGAGTGTTGGAAATCTGTTGGAAAACATGGCCTCCAAAAGCATTCGATCAGTCCGTCCCATCATTTTGGAAGTCACAGTACCCGAAGGCCCGCTGAACAAGAACACGAAGACTCCCAGGAGAAAATTCCCTGTTTTTCCATAGAAAATTCCATTTCGGGCCCTTTTTTGGCTGAAAAACACGAGTGTTGGAAATCTGTTGGGAAAAATCGCCCGCAAAAGCATTCGATCAGTCCGTCCCATCATTTTTTGTGACAAGTACCCCGAGGGTTCGCTGAAACAAGAACACGTAGACTCCACAGAGAAAATTCCCTGTTTTTCCATAGAAAATTCCTGTTTTTCGGGCCCTTTTTTGGCTGAAAATACACGAGTGTTGGAAATCTGTTGGAAAACATGGCCTCCAAAAGCATTCGATCAGTCCGTCCCATCATTTTGGAAGTCACAGTACCCGAAGGCCCGCTGAACAAGAACACGAAGACTCCCAGGAGAAAATTCCCTGTTTTTCCATAGAAAATTCCCTTTCATGCCCTTTTTTGGCTGAAAAAACACGAGTGTTGGAAATCTGTTGGGAAAAATGGCCCGAAAAGCATTCGATTAGTCCGTCCCATCATTTTGGACGTGAGAGTACCCTGAGGGTCTGCTGAAACAAGAACACGAAGACTCCACAGAGAAAATTCCCTGTTTTTCCATAGAAAATTCCATTTCGGGACCTTTTTTGGCTGAAAAAACACGAGTGTTGGAAATCTGTTGGGAAAAATCGCCCGCAAAAGCATTCAATCAGTCCGTCCCATCATTTTGGACGTGACAGTACCCTGAGGGTTCGCTGAAACAAGAACACGTAGACTCCACAGAGAAAATTCCCTGTTTTTCATAGAAAATTCCCTTTCGGGCCATTTTTTTTGACTGAAAATAGACGAGTGTTGGAAATCTGTTGGAAAACATGGCCTCCAAAAGCATTCGATCGTCCGTCCCATCATTTTGGAAGTCACAAGTACCCGAAGGCCCGCTGAACAAGAACACGAAGACTCCCAGGAGAAAATTCCCTGTTTTTCCATAGAAAATTCCATTTCGGGCCCTTTTTGGCTGAAAAAACACGAGTGTTGGAAATCTGTTGGGAAAAATCGCCCGCAAAAGCATTCGATCAGTCCGTCCCATCATTTTGGACGTGACAGTACCCTGAGGGTTCGCTGAAACAAGAACACGTAGACTCCACAGAGAAAATTCCCTGTTTTTCCATAGAAAATTCCCTTTCGGGCCCTTTTTTTTGGCTGAAAATACACGAGTGTTGGAAATCTGTTGGAAAACATGGCCTCCAAAAGCATTCGATCAGTCCGTCCCATCATTTTGGAAGTCACGGTACCCGAAGGCCCGCTGAACAAGAACACGAAGACTCCCAGGAGAAAATTCCCTGTTTTTCCATAGAAAATTCCTTTCGGGCCCTTTTTGGCTGAAAAACACGAGTGTTGGAAATCTGTTGGAAAAATGGCCCCAAAAGCATTCGATTAGTCCGTCCCATCCACGAAGACCGAAGGCCCTGAAACAAGAACACGAAGACTCCCAGGAGAAAATTCCCTGTTTTTCCATAGAAAATTCCATTTCGGGCCCTTTTTTGGCTGAAAAAACACGAGTGTTGGAAATCTGTTGGGAAAAATCGCCCGCAAAAGCATTCGATCAGTCCGTCCCATCATTTTGGACGTGACAGTACCCTGAGGGTTCGCTGAAACAAGAACACGTAGACTCCACAGAGAAAATTCCCTGTTTTTCCATAGAAAATTCCCTTTCGGGCCCTTTTTTGGCTGAAAATACACGAGTGTTGGAAATCTGTTGGAAAACATGGCCTCCAAAAGCATTCGATCAGTCCGTCCCATCATTTTGGAAGTCACAGTACCCGAAGGCCCGCTGAACAAGAACACGAAGACTCCCAGGAGAAAATTCCCTGTTTTTCCATAGAAAATTCCATTTCGGGCCCTTTTTGGCTGAAAAAACACGAGTGTTGGAAATCTGTTGGGAAAAATCGCCCGCAAAAGCATTCGATCAGTCCGTCCCATCATTTTGGACGTGACAGTACCCTGAGGGTTCGCTGAAACAAGAACACGTAGACTCCACAGAGAAAATTCCCTGTTTTTCCATAGAAAATTCCCTTTCGGGCCCTTTTTTGGCTGAAAATACACGAGTGTTGGAAATCTGTTGGAAAACATGGCCTCCAAAAGCATTCGATCAGTCCGTCCCATCATTTTGGAAGTCACAGTACCCGAAGGCCCGCTGAACAAGAACACGAAGACTCCCAGGAGAAAATTCCCTGTTTTTCCATAGAAAATTCCATTTCGGGCCCTTTTTTGGCTGAAAAACACGAGTGTTGGAAATCTGTTGGGAAAAATGGCCCGCAAAAGCATTCGATCAGTCCGTCCCATCATTTTGGACGTGAGAGTACCCGAGGGTTCGCTGAAACAAGAACACGAAGACTCCACAGAGAAAATTCCCTGTTTTTCCATAGAAAATTCCATTTCGGGCCCTTTTTTTTTTGGCTGAAAAACACGAGTGTTGGAAATCTGTTGGAAAAAATGGCCTCCAAAAGCATTCGATCAGTCCGTCCCATCATTTTGGAAGTCAGTACCCCGAGGGCCCGCTGAAACAAGAACACGAAGACTCCAGAGAAAATTCCCTGTTTTTCCATAGAAAATTCCATTTCGGGCCCTTTTTGGCTGAAAAACACGAGTGTTGGAAATCTGTTGGGAAAAATGGCCCCAAAAGCATTCGATCAGTCCGTCCCATCATTTTGGACGTGACACACGGTACCCGAGGCCCGCTGAAACAAGAACACGAAGACTCCGGAGAAAATTCCCTGTTTTTCCATAGAAAATTCCATTTCGGGCCCTTTTTTGGCTGAAAAAAACACGAGTGTTGGAAATCTGTTGGAAAAATGGCCTCCAAAAGCATTCGATCAGTCCGTCCCATCATTTTGGAAGTCACAAGTACCCGAAGGGCCCGCTGAACAAGAACACGAAGACTCCAGGAGAAAATTCCCTGTTTTTCCATAGAAAATTCCATTTCGGGCCCTTTTTTGGCTGAAAAAACACGAGTGTTGGAAATCTGTTGGGAAAAATCGCCCGCAAAAGCATTCGATCAGTCCGTCCCATCATTTTGGACGTGACAGTACCCTGAGGGTTCGCTGAAACAAGAACACGAGACTCCACGTAGACTCCAGAGAAAATTCCCTGTTTTTCCATAGAAAATTCCCTTTCGGGCCCTTTTTTGGCTGAAAATACACGAGTGTTGGAAATCTGTTGGAAAACATGGCCTCCAAAAGCATTCGATCAGTCCGTCCCATCATTTTGGAAGTCACAGTACCCGAAGGCCCGCTGAACAAGAACACGAAGACTCCAGGAGAAAATTCCCTGTTTTTCCATAGAAAATTCCATTTCGGGCCCTTTTTTGGCTGAAAAACACGAGTGTTGGAAATCTGTTGGGAAAAATCGCCCGCAAAAGCATTCGATCAGTCCGTCCCATCATTTTGGACGTGACAGTACCCTGAGGGTTCGCTGAAACAAGAACACGTAGACTCCACAGAGAAAATTCCCTGTTTTTCCATAGAAAATTCCCTTTCGGGCCCTTTTTTGGCTGAAAATACACGAGTGTTGGAAATCTGTTGGAAAACATGGCCTCCAAAAGCATTCGATCAGTCCGTCCCATCATTTTGGAAGTCACAGTACCCGAAGGCCCGCTGAACAAGAACACGAAGACTCCAGGAGAAAATTCCCTGTTTTTCCATAGAAAATTCCATTTCGGGCCCTTTTTTGGCTGAAAAAACACGAGTGTTGGAAATCTGTTGGGAAAAATCGCCCGCAAAAGCATTCGATCAGTCCGTCCCATCATTTTGGACGTGACAGTACCCGAGGGTTCGCTGAAACAAGAACACGTAGACTCCACAGAGAAAATTCCCTGTTTTTCCATAGAAAATTCCCTTTCGGGCCCTTTTTTGGCTGAAAATACACGAGTGTGTTGGAAATCTGTTGGAAAACATGGCCTCCAAAAGCATTCGATCAGTCTGTCCCATCATTTTGGAAGTCACAGTACCCGAAGGCCCGCTGAACAAGGACACGAAGACTCCCAGGAGAAAATTCCCTGTTTTTCCATAGAAAATTCCATTTCGGGCCCTTTTTTGGCTGAATAAACACGAGTGTTGGAAATCTGTTGGGAAAAATGGCCCGAAAAGCATTCGATTAGTCCGTCCCATCATTTTGGACGTGAGAGTACCCTGAGGGTTTGCTAAAACAAGAACACGAAGACTCCACAGAGAAAATTCCCTGTTTTTCCATAGAAAATTCCATTTCGGGCCCTTTTTTGGCTGAAAATACACGAGTGTTGGAAATCTGTTGGAAAACATGGCCTCCAAAAGCATTCGATCAGTCTGTCCCATCATTTTGGAAGTCACAGTCAGTACCCGAAGGCCCGCTGAACAAGAACACGAAGACTCCCAGAGAAAATTCCCTGTTTTTCCATAGAAAATTCCATTTTTCGCTGGCACGAGTGTTTTTTGGAAAAATGCCCCAAAAAAACACGAGTGTTGGAAATCTGTTTTTGGGAAAAATCGCCCCAAAAGCATTCGATCAGTCCGTCCCATCATTTTGGACGTGACAGTACCCGAGGGTTCGCTGAAACAAGAACACGTAGACTCCACAGAGAAAATTCCCTGTTTTTCCATAGAAAATTCCCTTTCGGGCCCTTTTTTGGCTGAAAATACACGAGTGTTGGAAATCTGTTGGAAAACATGGCCTCCAAAAGCATTCGATCAGTCCGTCCCATCATTTTGGAAGTCACAGTACACCCGAAGGCCCGCTGAACAAGAACACGAAGACTCCGGAGAGAGAAAATTCCCTGTTTTTCCATAGAAAATTCCATTTCGGGCCCTTTTTTGGCTGAAAAACACGAGTGTTGGAAATCTGTTGGGAAAAATCGCCCGCAAAAGCATTCGATCAGTCCGTCCCATCATTTTGGACGTGACAGTACCCGAGGGTTCGCTGAAACAAGAACACGTAGACTCCACAGAGAAAATTCCCTGTTTTTCCATAGAAAATTCCCTTTCGGGCCCTTTTTTGGCTGAAAATACACGAGTGTTGGAAATCTGTTGGAAAACATGGCCTCCAAAAGCATTCGATCAGTCCGTCCCATCATTTTGGAAGTCACAGCACCCGAAGGCCCGCTGAACAAGAACACGAAGACTCCCAGGAGAAAATTCCCTGTTTTTCCATAGAAAATTCCATTTCGGGGGCCCTTTTTTGGCTGAAAAAACACGAGTGTTGGAAATCTGTTGGGAAAAATCGCCCGCAAAAGCATTCGATCAGTCCGTCCCATCATTTTGGACGTGACAGTACCCCGAGGGTTCGCTGAAAAACAAGAACACGTAGACTCCACAGAGAAAATTCCCTGTTTTTCCATAGAAAATTCCCTTTCGGGCCCTTTTTTGGCTGAAAATACACGAGTGTTGGAAATCTGTTGGAAAACATGGCCTCCAAAAGCATTCGATCAGTCCGTCCCATCATTTTGGAAGTCACATTTTGGAAGTACCCGAATGCCCGCTGAACAAGAACACGAAGACTCCCAGGAGAAAATTCCCTGTTTTTCCATAGAAAATTACCTTTCATGCCCTTTTTTGGCTGAAAAAACACGAGTGTTGGAAATCTGTTGGGAAAAATGGCCCGAAAAGCATTCGATTAGTCCGTCCCATCATTTTGGACGTGAGAGTACCCTGAGGGTCTGCTGAAACAAGAACACGAAGACTCCACAGAGAAAATTCCCTGTTTTTCCATAGAAAATTCCATTTCGGGACCTTTTTTGGCTGAAAAAAAAACACGAGTGTTGGAAATCTGTTGGGAAAAATCGCCCGCAAAAAGCATTCAATCAGTCCGTCCCATCATTTTGGACGTGACAGTACCCGAGGGTTCGCTGAAACAAGAACACGTAGACTCCACAGAGAAAATTCCCTGTTTTTCATAGAAAATTCCCTTTCGGGCCCTTTTTTGACTGAAAATAGACGAGTGTTGGAAATCTGTTGGAAAACATGGCCTCCAAAAGCATTCGATCAGTCTGTCCCATCATTTTGGAAGTCACAGTACCCGAAGGCCCGCTGAACAAGAACACGAAGACTCCCAGGAGAAAATTCCCTGTTTTTCCATAGAAAATTCCATTTCGGGCCCTTTTTTGGCTGAAAAAACACGAGTGTTGGAAATCTGTTGGGAAAAATCGCCCGCAAAAGCATTCGATCAGTCCGTCCCATCATTTTGGACGTGAGTACCCCGAGGGTTCGCTGAAACAAGAACACGTAGACTCCACAGAGAAAATTCCCTGTTTTTCCATAGAAAATTCCCTTTCGGGCCCTTTTTTGGCTGAAAATACACGAGTGTTGGAAATGTTGGTTGGAAAACATGGCCTCCAAAAGCATTCATTCGATCAGTCCGTCCCATCATTTTGGAAGTCACAAAGTACCCGAAGGCCCGCTGAACAAGAACACGAAGACTCCCAGGAGAAAATTCCCTGTTTTTCCATAGAAAATTCCATTTCGGGCCCTTTTTTGGCTGAAAAAACACGAGTGTTGGAAATCTGTTGGGAAAAATCGCCCGCAAAAGCATTCGATCAGTCCGTCCCATCATTTTGGACGTGACAGTACCCTGAGGGTTCGCTGAAACAAGAACACGTAGACTCCACAGAGAAAATTCCCTGTTTTTCCATAGAAAATTCCATTTCGGGCCCTTTTTTGGCTGAAAATACACGAGTGTTGGAAATCTTTGGAAAACATGGCCTCAAAAAAGCATTCGTCCGTCCCATCCGTCCCATCATTTTGAACAAGACAGAAGACTCAGGAGAAAATTCCCTGTTTTTCCATAGAAAATTCCATTTCGAAGGCCCCGCTGAACAAGAACACGAAGACTCCTGGGAGAAAATTCCCTGTTTTTCCATCAGAAAATTCCCTGTTTTTTCGGCCCTTTTCCATAGCCCTTTTTGGCTGAAAAACACGAGTGTTGGAAATCTGTTGGAAAAAAAATGGCCTCCAAAAGCATTCGATCAGTCCGTCCCATCATTTTGGAAGTGAGAGTACCCGAGGGCCCGCTGAAACAAGAACACGAAGACTCCACAGAGAAAATTCCCTGTTTTTCCATAGAAAATTCCATTTCGGGCCCTTTTTGGCTGAAAAAACACGAGTGTTGGAAATCTGTTGGGAAAAATCGCCCGCAAAAGCATTCGATCAGTCCGTCCCATCATTTTGGACGTGACAGTACCCTGAGGGTTCGCTGAAACAAGAACACGTAGACTCCAGAGAGAAAATTCCCTGTTTTTCCATAGAAAATTCCCTTCCGGGCCCTTTTTTGGCTGAAAATACACTAGTGTTGGAAATCTGTTGGAAAACATGGCCTCCAAAAGCATTCGATCAGTCTGTCCCATCATTTTGGAAGTCACAAGTACCCGAAGGCCCCCGCTGAACAAGAACACGAAGACTCCCAGGAGAAAATTCCCTGTTTTTCCATAGAAAATTCCATTTCGGGCCCTTTTTTGGCTGAAAAAACACGAGTGTTGGAAATCTGTTGGGAAAAATCGCCCGCAAAAGCATTCGATCAGTCCGTCCCATCATTTTGGACGTGACAAGTACCCCGAGGGTTCGCTGAAACAAGAACACGTAGACTCCACAGAGAAAATTCCCTGTTTTTCCATAGAAAATTCCCTTTCGGGCCCTTTTTTGGCTGAAAATACACGAGTGTTGGAAATCTGTTGGAAAACATGGCCTCCAAAAGCATTCGATCAGTCGTCCCCATCATTTTGGAAGTCACAGTACCCGAAGGCCCGCTGAACAAGAACACGAAGACTCCCAGGAGAAAATTCCCTGTTTTTCCATAGAAAATTCCATTTCGGGCCCTTTTTGGCTGAAAAACACGAGTGTTGGAAATCTGTTGGGAAAAATCGCCCGCAAAAGCATTCGATCAGTCCGTCCCATCATTTTGGACGTGACAAGTACCCCGAGGGTTCGCTGAAACAAGAACACGTAGACTCCACAGAGAAAATTCCCTGTTTTTCCATAGAAAATTCCTTTCGGGCCCTTTTTTGGCTGAAAATACACGAGTGTTGGAAATCTGTTGGAAAACATGGCCTCCAAAAGCATTCGATCAGTCCGTCCCATCATTTTGGAAGTTTGGAAGTCAGTACCCGAATGCCCGCTGAACAAGAACACGAAGACTCCCAGGAGAAAATTCCCTGTTTTTCCATAGAAAATTACCTTTCATGCCCTTTTTTTTGGCTGAAAAACACGAGTGTTGAAATCTGTTGGGAAAAATGGCCCGAAAAGCATTCGATTAGTCCGTCCCATCATTTTGGACGTGAGAGTACCCTGAGGGTCTGCTGAAACAAGAACACGAAGACTCCACCACAGAGAAAATTCCCTGTTTTTCCATAGAAAATTCCATTTCGGGACCTTTTTTTTTGGCTGAAAAAAACACGAGTGTTGGAAATCTGTTGGGAAAAATCGCCCGCAAAAGCATTCAATCAGTCCGTCCCATCATTTTGGACGTGACAGTACCCGAGGGTTCGCTGAAACAAGAACACGTAGACTCCACAGAGAAAATTCCCTGTTTTTCATAGAAAATTCCCTTTCGGGCCCTTTTTTGACTGAAAATAGACGAGTGTTGGAAATCTGTTGGAAAACATGGCCTCCAAAAGCATTCGATCAGTCTGTCCCATCATTTTGGAAGTCACAGTACCCGAAGGCCCGCTGAACAAGAACACGAAGACTCCCAGGAGAAAATTCCCTGTTTTTCCATAGAAAATTCCATTTCGGGCCCTTTTTTGGCTGAAAAACACGAGTGTTGGAAATCTGTTGGGAAAAATCGCCCGCAAAAGCATTCGATCAGTCCGTCCCATCATTTTGGACGTGACAGTACCCTGAGGGTTCGCTGAAACAAGAACACGTAGACTCCACGAGAGAAAATTCCCTGTTTTTCCATAGAAAATTCCCTTTCGGGCCCTTTTTTGGCTGAAAATACACGAGTGTTGGAAATCTGTTGGAAAACATGGCCTCCAAAAGCATTCGATCAGTCTGTCCCATCATTTTGGAAGTCACAGTACCCTGAAGGCCCGCTGAACAAGAACACAAAGACTCCCCAGAGAAAATTCCCTGTTTTTCCATAGAAAATTCCATTTCGGGCCCTTTTTTGGCTGAAAAAACACGAGTGTTGGAAATCTGTTGGGAAAAATGGCCCCAAAAAGCATTCGATCAGTCCGTCCCATCATTTTGGACGTGAGAGTACCCCGAGGGTTCGCTGAAACAAGAACACGAAGACTCCACAGAGAAAATTCCCTGTTTTTCCATAGAAAATTCCTTTCGGGCCCTTTTTGGCTGAAAATACACGAGTGTTGGAAATCTGTTGGAAAACATGGCCTCCAAAAAAGCATTCGATCAGTCCGTCCCATCATTTTGGAAGTCACTGTTGGGAAAAAGAACCCGAAGGCCCGCTGAACAAGAACACGAAGACTCCCAGAGAAAATTCCCTGTTTTTCCATAGAAAATTCCATTTCGGGCCCTTTTTTGGCTGAAAAAACACGAGTGTTGGAAATCTGTTGGGAAAAATCGCCCCGCAAAAGCATTCGATCAGTCCGTCCCATCATTTTGGACGTGACAGTACCCTGAGGGTTCGCTGAAACAAGAACACGTAGACTCCACAGAGAAAATTCCCTGTTTTTCCATAGAAAATTCCCTTTCGGGCCCTTTTTTGGCTGAAAATACACGAGTGTTGGAAATCTGTTGGAAAACATGGCCTCCAAAAGCATTCGATCAGTCCGTCCCATCATTTTGGAAGAAGTCACAGTACCCGAAGGCCCGCTGAACAAGAACACGAAGACTCCAGGAGAAAATTCCCTGTTTTTCCATAGAAAATTCCATTTCGGGCCCTTTTTTGGCTGAAAAAACACGAGTGTTGGAAATCTGTTGGGAAAAATCGCCCGCAAAAGCATTCGATCAGTCCGTCCCATCATTTTGGACGTGACAGTACCCTGAGGGTTCGCTGAAACAAGAACACGTAGACTCCACAGAGAAAATTCCCTGTTTTTCCATAGAAAATTCCCTTTCGGGCCCTTTTTTGGCTGAAAATAGACGAGTGTTGGAAATCTGTTGGAAAACATGGCCTCCAAAAGCATTCGATCAGTCCGTCCCATCATTTTGGACGTCACAGTACCCGAAGGCCCGCTGAACAAGAACACGAAGACTCCAGGAGAAAATTCCCTGTTTTTCCATAGAAAATTCCATTTCGGGCCCTTTTTTGGCTGAAAAAACACGAGTGTTGGAAATCTGTTGGAAAAAATCGCCCGCAAAAGCATTCGATCAGTCCGTCCCATCATTTTGGACGTCACAGTACCCTGAGGGTTCGCTGAAACAAGAACACGTAGACTCCACAGAGAAAATTCCCTGTTTTTCCATAGAAAATTCCCTTTCGGGCCCTTTTTTGGCTGAAAATACACGAGTGTTGGAAATCTGTTGGAAAACATGGCCTCCAAAAGCATTCGATCAGTCTGTCCCATCATTTTGGAAGTCACAGTACCCTGAATGCCCGCTGAACAAGAACACGAAGACTCCCAGGAGAAAATTCCCTGTTTTTCCATAGAAAATTACCTTTCATGCCTTTTTTGGCTGAAAAAACACGAGTGTTGGAAATCTGTTGGGAAAAATGGCCCGAAAAGCATTCGATTAGTCCGTCCCATCATTTTGGACGTGAGAGTACCCGAGGGTTCTGCTGAAACAAGAACACGAAGACTCCACAGAGAAAATTCCCTGTTTTTCCATAGAAAATTCCATTTCGGTCCCCTTTTTTGGCTGAAAAAACACGAGTGTTGGAAATCTGTTGGGAAAAATCGCCCGCAAAAGCATTCAATCAGTCCGTCCCATCATTTTGGACGTGACAGTACCCGAGGGTTCGCTGAAACAAGAACACGTAGACTCCACAGAGAAAATTCCCTGTTTTTCATAGAAAATTCCCTTTCGGGCCCTTTTTTGACTGAAAATAGACGAGTGTTGGAAATCTGTTGGAAAACATGGCCTCCAAAAGCATTCGATCAGTCTGTCCCATCATTTTGGAAGTCACAGTACCCGAAGGCCCGCTGAACAAGAACACGAAGACTCCCAGGAGAAAATTCCCTGTTTTTCCATAGAAAATTCCATTTCGGGCCCTTTTTTGGCTGAAAAACACGAGTGTTGGAAATCTGTTGGGAAAAATCGCCCGCAAAAGCATTCGATCAGTCCGTCCCATCATTTTGGACGTGACAGTACCCGAGGGTTCGCTGAAACAAGAACACGTAGCTCCACAGAGAAAATTCCCTGTTTTTCCATAGAAAATTCCCTTTCGGGCCCTTTTTTGGCTGAAAATAGACGAGTGTTGGAAATCTGTTGGAAAACATGGCCTCCAAAAAAGCATTCGATCAGTCCGTCCCATCATTTTGGAAGTCACAGTACCCGAAGGCCCGCTGAACAAGAACACGAAGACTCCCAGGAGAAAATTCCCTGTTTTTCCATAGAAAATTCCATTTCGGGCCCTTTTTTGGCTGAAAAAACACGAGTGTTGGAAATCTGTTGGGAAAAAATCGCCCGCAAAAGCATTCGATCAGTCCGTCCCATCATTTTGGACGTGACAGTACCCTGAGGGTCCGCTGAAACAAGAACACGAAGACTCCACAGAGAAAATTCCCTGTTTTTCCATAGAAAATTCCCTTTCGGGCCCTTTTTTGGCTGAAAATACACGAGTGTTGGAAATCTGTTGGAAAACATGGCCTCCAAAAGCATTCGATCAGTCCGTCCCATCATTTTGGAAGTCACAAGTACCCGAAGGCCCGCTGAACAAGAACACGAAGACTCCCAGGAGAAAATTCCCTGTTTTTCCATAGAAAATTCCATTTCGGGCCCTTTTTGGCTGAAAAACACGAGTGTTGGAAATCTGTTGGGAAAAATCGCCCGCAAAAGCATTCGATCAGTCCGTCCCATCATTTTGGACGTGACAGTACCCGAGGGTTCGCTGAAACAAGAACACGTAGACTCCACAGAGAAAATTCCCTGTTTTTCCATAGAAAATTCCCTTTCGGGCCCTTTTTTGGCTGAAAATACACGAGTGTTGGAAATCTGTTGGAAAACATGGCCTCCAAAAGCATTCGATCAGTCCGTCCCATCATTTTGGAAGTCACAGTACCCGAAGGCCCGCTGAACAAGAACACGAAGACTCCCAGGAGAAAATTCCCTGTTTTTCCATAGAAAATTCCATTTCGGGCCCTTTTTTGGCTGAAAAACACGAGTGTTGGAAATCTGTTGGGAAAAATCGCCCGCAAAAGCATTCGATCAGTCCGTCCCATCATTTTGGACGTGACAGTACCCGAGGGTTCGCTGAAACAAGAACACGTAGACTCCACAGAGAAAATTCCCTGTTTTTCCATAGAAAATTCCCTTTCGGGCCCTTTTTTGGCTGAAAATACACGAGTGTTGGAAATCTGTTGGAAAACATGGCCTCCAAAAGCATTCGATCAGTCCGTCCCATCATTTTGGAAGTCAAGTACCCGAATGCCCGCTGAACAAGAACACGAAGACTCCTGGGAGAAAATTCCCTGTTTTTCCATAGAAAATTACCTTTCATGCCCTTTTTTGGCTGAAAAACACGAGTGTTGGAAATCTGTTGGGAAAAATGGCCCGAAAAGCATTCGATTAGTCCGTCCCATCATTTTGGACGTGAGTACCCCGAGGGTCTGCTGAAACAAGAACACGAAGACTCCACAGAGAAAATTCCCTGTTTTTCCATAGAAAATTCCATTTCGGGACCTTTTTTTGGCTGAAAAACACGAGTGTTGGAAATCTGTTGGGAAAAATCGCCCGCAAAAGCATTCAATCAGTCCGTCCCATCATTTTGGACGTGACAGTACCCGAGGGTTCGCTGAAACAAGAACACGTAGACTCCACAGAGAAAATTCCCTGTTTTTCATAGAAAATTCCCTTTCGGGCCCTTTTTTGACTGAAAATAGACGAGTGTTGGAAATCTGTTGGAAAACATGGCCTCCAAAAGCATTCGATCAGTCTGTCCCATCATTTTGGAAGTCACAGTACCCGAAGGCCCGCTGAACAAGAACACGAAGACTCCCAGGAGAAAATTCCCTGTTTTTCCATAGAAAATTCCATTTCGGGCCCTTTTTTGGCTGAAAAAACACGAGTGTTGGAAATCTGTTGGGAAAAATCGCCCGCAAAAGCATTCGATCAGTCCGTCCCATCATTTTGGACGTGACAAGTACCCGAGGGTTCGCTGAAACAAGAACACGTAGACTCCCAGAGAAAATTCCCTGTTTTTCCATAGAAAATTCCCATTTCGGGCCCTTTTTTGGCTGAAAATACACGAGTGTTGGAAATCTGTTGGAAAACATGGCCTCCAAAAGCATTCGATCAGTCCGTCCCATCATTTTGGAAGTCACAGTACCCGAAGGCCCGCTGAACAAGAACACGAAGACTCCCAGGAGAAAATTCCCTGTTTTTCCATAGAAAATTCCATTTCGGGCCCTTTTTTGGCTGAAAAAACACGAGTGTTGGAAATCTGTTGGGAAAAATGGCCTGCAAAAGCATTCGATCAGTCCGTCCCATCATTTTGGACGTGACAAGTACCCGAGGGTTCGCTGAAACAAGAACACGAAGACTCCACAGAGAAAATTCCCTGTTTTTCCATAGAAAATTCCATTTCGGGCCCTTTTTTGGCTGAAAAACACGAGTGTTGGAAATCTGTTGGAAAACATGGCCTCCAAAAGCATTCGATCAGTCCGTCCCATCATTTTGGAAGTCACAGTACCCGAGGGCCCGCTGAAACAAGAACACGAAGACTCCCAGAGAAAATTCCCTGTTTTTCCATAGAAAATTCCATTTCGGGCCCTTTTTTGGCTGAAAAACACGAGTGTTGGAAATCTGTTGGGAAAAATGGCCCGCAAAAAGCATTCGATCAGTCCGTCCCATCATTTTGGAAGTCACAGTACCCGAGGGTTCGCTGAAACAAGAACACGAAGACTCCACAGAGAAAATTCCCTGTTTTTCCATAGAAAATTCCCTTTCGGGCCCTTTTTGGCTGAAAAAACACGAGTGTTGGAAATCTGTTGGAAAAATGGCCTCCAAAAGCATTCGATCAGTCCGTCCCATCATTTTGGAAGTCACAGTACACCGAGGGCCCGCTGAAACAAGAACACGAAGACTCCCAGAGAAAATTCCCTGTTTTTCCATAGAAAATTCCATTTCGGGCCCTTTTTTGGCTGAAAAAACACGAGTGTTGGAAATCTGTTGGGAAAAATCGCCCGCAAAAGCATTCGATCAGTCCGTCCCATCATTTTGGACGTGACAAGTATTCCCCGAGGGTTCGCTGAAACAAGAACACGTAGACTCCACAGAGAAAATTCCCTGTTTTTCCATAGAAAATTCCCTTTCGGGCCCTTTTTTGGCTGAAAATACACGAGTGTTGGAAATCTGTTGGAAAACATGGCCTCCAAAAGCATTCGATCAGTCCGTCCCATCATTTTGGAAGTCACAGTACCCGAAGGCCCGCTGAACAAGAACACGAAGACTCCAGGAGAAAATTCCCTGTTTTTCCATAGAAAATTCCATTTCGGGCCCTTTTTTGGCTGAAAAACACGAGTGTTGGAAATCTGTTGGGAAAAATCGCCCCAAAAGCATTCGATCAGTCCGTCCCATCATTTTGGACGTGAGAGTACCCCGAGGGTTCGCTGAAACAAGAACACGTAGACTCCACAGAGAAAATTCCCTGTTTTTCCATAGAAAATTCCATTTCGGGCCCTTTTTGCTGAAAAACACGAGTGTTGGAAATCTGTTGGAAAAATGGCCTCCAAAAGCATTCGATCAGTCCGTCCCATCATTTTGGAAGTCACAAGTACCCGAAGGCCCGCTGAACAAGAACACGAAGACTCCAGGAGAAAATTCCCTGTTTTTCCATAGAAAATTCCTTTCGGGCCCTTTTTGGCTGAAAAACACGAGTGTTGGAAATCTGTTGGGAAAAATGGCCCCAAAAGCATTCGATCAGTCCGTCCCATCATTTTGGAAGAGAGTACCCGAGGGGCCCGCTGAAACAAGAACACGAAGACTCCCAGAGAAAATTCCCTGTTTTTCCATAGAAAATTCCATTTCGGGCCCTTTTTTGGCTGAAAAACACGAGTGTTGGAAATCTGTTGGGAAAAATCGCCCGCAAAAGCATTCGATCAGTCCGTCCCATCATTTTGGACGTGACAAGTACCCGAGGGTTCGCTGAAACAAGAACACGAAGACTCCACAGAGAAAATTCCCTGTTTTTCCATAGAAAATTCCATTTCGGGACCTTTTTTGGCTGAAAAAACACGAGTGTTGGAAATCTGTTGGAAAACATGGCCTCCAAAAGCATTCGATCAGTCTGTCCCATCATTTTGGAAGTCACAAGCACCCGAAGGCCCGCTGAACAAGAACACGAAGACTCCAGGGAGAAAATTCCCTGTTTTTCCATAGAAAATTCCATTTCGGGCCCTTTTTTGGCTGAAAAACACGAGTGTTGGAAATCTGTTGGGAAAAATGGCCCGCAAAAGCATTCGATCAGTCCGTCCCATCATTTTGGACGTGACAAGTACCCGAGGGTTCGCTGAAACAAGAACACGAAGACTCCACGAGAAAATTCCCTGTTTTTCCATAGAAAATT
>CM024553.2:373102-464883 GCA_014182405.2 Eucalyptus sideroxylon
CTCCACGAGAAAATTCCTGTTTTTCCATAGAAAATTCCCTTTCGGGCCATTTTTTTGCCTAAAAAACACGAGTGTGGGAAATCCGATGAGAATCATGGCTTCCAAAAGCATTCGATCAATCCGTCCCATCATTTTGCACACCACGGTAGCACTGAAGGCCCGCTGAAACAAGAACACGAAGCCTCCACGAGAAAATTCCTGTTTTTCCATAGAAAATTCCCTTTCAGGCCATTTTTTTGCCTAAAAAACACGAGTGTGGGAAATCCGATGAGAATCATGGCTTCCAAAAGCATTCGATCAATCCGTCCCATCATTTTGCACACCACGGTAGCTGAAGGCCCGCTGAAACAAGAACACGAAGGCTCCACGAGAGAAAATTCCTGTTTTTCCATAGAAAATTCCCTTTCGAGGCCATTTTTTTGCCTAAAAAACACGAGTGTGGGAAATCCGATGAGAATCATGGCTTCCAAAAGCATTCGATCAATCCGTCCCATCATTTTGCACACCACAGTAGCCTGAAGGCCCGCTGAAACAAGAACACGAAGGCTCCACGAGAAAATTCCTGTTTTTCCATAGAAAATTCCCTTTCGGGCCATTTTTTTGCCTAAAAAACACGAGTGTGGGAAATCCGATGAGAATCATGGCTTCCAAAAGCATTCGATCAATCCGTCCCATCATTTTGCACACCACGGTAGCACTGAAGGCCCGCTGAAACAAGAACACGAAGCTCTCCACGAGAGAAAATTCCCTGTTTTTCCATAGAAAATTCCCTTTCGGCCATTTTTTTGCCTAAAAAACACGAGTGTGGGAAATCCGATGAGAATCATGGCTTCCAAAAGCATTCGATCAATCCGTCCCATCATTTTGCACACCACGGTAGCTGAAGGCCCGCTGAAACAAGAACACGAAGGCTCCACGAGAGAAAATTCCCTGTTTTTCCATAGAAAATTCCCTTTCAGGCCATTTTTTTGCCTAAAAAACACGAGTGTGGGAAATCCGATGAGAATCATGGCTTCCAAAAGCATTCGATCAATCCGTCCCATCATTTTGCACACCACGGTAGCTGAAGGCCCGCTGAAACAAGAACACGAAGCCTCCACGAGAGAAAATTCCCTGTTTTTCCATAGAAAATTCCCTTTCGGCCATTTTTTTGCCTAAAAAACACGAGTGTGGGAAATCCGATGAGAATCATGGCTTCCAAAAGCATTCGATCAATCCGTCCCATCATTTTGCACACCACACGGTAGCACTGAAGGCCCGCTGAAACAAGAACACGAAGCTCCACGAGAGAAAATTCCCTGTTTTTCCATAGAAAATTCCCTTTCGGGCCATTTTTTTGCCTAAAAAACACGAGTGTGGGAAATCCGATGAGAATCATGGCTTCCAAAAGCATTCGATCAATCCGTCCCATCATTTTGCACACCACGGTAGCTGAAGGCCCGCTGAAACAAGAACACGAAGCTCCACGAGAGAAAATTCCCTGTTTTTCCATAGAAAATTCCCTTTCGGGCCATTTTTTTGCCTAAAAAACACGAGTGTGGGAAATCCGATGAGAATCATGGCTTCCAAAAGCATTCGATCAATCCGTCCCATCATTTTGCACACCACGGTAGCTGAAGGCCCGCTGAAACAAGAACACGAAGGCTCCACGAGAGAAAATTCCCTGTTTTTCCATAGAAAATTCCCTTTCAGGCCATTTTTTTGCCTAAAAAACACTAGTGTGGGAAATCCGATGAGAATCATGGCTTCCAAAAGCATTCGATCAATCCGTCCCATCATTTTGCACACCACGAAGCACTGAAGGCCCGCTGAAACAAGAACACGAAGCCTCCACGAGAAAAATTCCCTGTTTTCCATAGAAAATTCCCTTTCGGGCCATTTTTTTGCCTAAAAAACACGAGTGTGGGAAATCCGATGAGAATCATGGCTTCCAAAAGCATTCGATCAATCCGTCCCATCATTTTGCACACCACGGTAGCTGAAGGCCCGCTGAAACAAGAACACGAAGCCTCCACGAGAGAAAATTCCCTGTTTTTCCATAGAAAATTCCCTTTCGGGCCATTTTTTTGCCTAAAAAACACGAGTGTGGGAAATCCGATGAGAATCATGGCTTCCAAAAGCATTCGATCAATCCGTCCCATCATTTTGCACACCACGGTAGCACTGAAGGCCCGCTGAAACAAGAACACGAAGGCTCCACGAGAAAAAATTCCCTGTTTTTTCATAGAAAATTCCCTTTCGGGCCATTTTTTGCCTAAAAAACACGAGTGTGGGAAATCCGATGAGAATCATGGCTTCCAAAAGCATTCGATCAATCCGTCCCATCATTTTGCACACCACAGTAGCCTGAAGGCCCGCTGAAACAAGAACACGAAGGCTCCACGAGAGAAAATTCCTGTTTTTCCATAGAAAATTCCCTTTCGGGCCATTTTTTTGCCTAAAAAACACGAGTGTGGGAAATCCGATGAGAATCATGGCTTCCAAAAGCATTCGATCAATCCGTCCCATCATTTTGCACACCACAGTAGCCTGAAGGCCCGCTGAAACAAGAACACGAAGCCTCCACGAGAAAAATTCCCTGTTTTTCCATAGAAAATTCCCTTTCGGTCATTTTTTTGCCTAAAAAACACGAGTGTGGGAAATCCGATGAGAATCATGGCTTCCAAAAGCATTCGATCAATCCGTCCCATCATTTGCACACCACGGTAGCTGAAGGCCCGCTGAAACAAGAAGAAGAAGCCTCCACGAGAAAAATTCCCTGTTTTTCCATAGAAAATTCCCTTTCGGGCCATTTTTTTGCCTAAAAAACACGAGTGTGGGAAATCCGATGAGAATCATGGCTTCCAAAAGCATTCGATCAATCCGTCCCATCATTTTGCACACCACGGTAGCACTGAAGGCCCGCTGAAACAAGAACACGAAGCTCCACGAGAGAAAATTCCCTGTTTTCCATAGAAAATTCCCTTTCCGGGCCATTTTTTTTTGCCTAAAAAACACTAGTGTGGGAAATCCGATGAGAATCATGGCTTCCAAAAGCATTCGATCAATCCGTCCCATCATTTTGCACACCACGGTAGCTGAAGGCCCGCTGAAACAAGAACACGAAGGCTCCACGAGAAAAATTCCCTGTTTTTCCATAGAAAATTCCCTTTCGGGCCATTTTTTTGCCTAAAAAACACGAGTGTGGGAAATCCGATGAGAATCATGGCTTCCAAAAGCATTCGATCAATCCGTCCCATCATTTTGCACACCACAGTAGCCTGAAGGCCCGCTGAAACAAGAACACGAAGCCTCCACGAGAGAAAATTCCCTGTTTTTCATAGAAAATTCCCTTTCGGGCCATTTTTTTGCCTAAAAAACACGAGTGTGGGAAATCCGATGAGAATCATGGCTTCCAAAAGCATTCGATCAATCCGTCCCATCATTTTGCACACCACGGTAGCACTGAAGGCCCGCTGAAACAAGAAGACGAAGCCTCCACAGAGAAAATTCCCTGTTTTTCCATAGAAAATTCCCTTTCCGGTCATTTTTTTGCCTAAAAAACACTAGTGTGGGAAATCCGATGAGAATCATGGCTTCCAAAAGCATTCGATCAATCCGTCCCATCATTTTGCACACCACAGTAGCCTGAAGGCCCGCTGAAACAAGAACACGAAGGCTCCACGAGAAAAATTCCCTGTTTTTCCATAGAAAATTCCCTTTCGGGCCATTTTTTTGCCTAAAAAACACGTGTGTGGAAATCCGATGAGAATCATGGCTTCCAAAAGCATTCGATCAATCCGTCCCATCATTTTGCACACCACGGTAGCTGAAGGCCCGCTGAAACAAGAACACGAAGCTCCACGAGAGAAAATTCCTGTTTTTCCATAGAAAATTCCCTTTCGGGCATTTTTTTTGCCTAAAAAACACGAGTGTGGGAAATCCGATGAGAATCATGGCTTCCAAAAGCATTCGATCAATCCGTCCCATCATTTTGCACACCACGGTAGCTGAAGGCCCGCTGAAACAAGAACACGAAGGCTCCACGAGAGAAAATTCCCTGTTTTTCCATAGAAAATTCCCTTTCAGGCCATTTTTTTGCCTAAAAAACACGAGTGTGGGAAATCCGATGAGAATCATGGCTTCCAAAAGCATTCGATCAATCCGTCCCATCATTTTGCACACCACGGTAGCTGAAGGCCCGCTGAAACAAGAACACGAAGGCTCCACGAGAGAAAATTCCCTGTTTTTCCATAGAAAATTCCCTTTCGAGGCCATTTTTTTGCCTAAAAAACACGAGTGTGGGAAATCCGATGAGAATCATGGCTTCCAAAAGCATTCGATCAATCCGTCCCATCATTTTGCACACCACGGTAGCTGAAGGCCCGCTGAAACAAGAACACGAAGCCTCCACTCCAGAGAAAATTCCCTGTTTTTCCATAGAAAATTCCCTTTCGGGCCATTTTTTTGCCTAAAAAACACGAGTGTGGGAAATCCGATGAGAATCATGGCTTCCAAAAGCATTCGATCAATCCGTCCCATCATTTTGCACACCACGGTAGCTGAAGGCCCGCTGAAACAAGAACACGAAGCTCTCCACGAGAGAAAATTCCCTGTTTTTCCATAGAAAATTCCCTTTCGAGGCCATTTTTTTGCCTAAAAAACACTAGTGTGGGAAATCCGATGAGAATCATGGCTTCCAAAAGCATTCGATCAATCCGTCCCATCATTTTGCACACCACGGTAGCACTGAAGGCCCGCTGAAACAAGAGACACGAAGCCTCCACGAGAGAAAATTCCCTGTTTTTCCATAGAAAATTCCCTTTCAGGCCATTTTTTTGCCTAAAAAACACGAGTGTGGGAAATCCGATGAGAATCATGGCTTCCAAAAGCATTCGATCAATCCGTCCCATCATTTTGCACAACACAGTAGCCTGAAGGCCCGCTGAAACAACAACACGAAGGCTCCACAGAGAATATTCCCTGTTTTTCCATAGAAAATTCCCTTTCGGTCATTTTTGCCTAAAAAACACGAGTGTGGGAAATCCGATGAGAATCATGGCTTCCAAAAGCATTCGATCAATCCGTCCCATCATTTTGCACACCACGGTAGCACTGAAGGCCCGCTGAAACAAAGAACACGAAGCCTCTCCACGAGAGAAAATTCCCTGTTTTTCCATAGAAAATTCCCTTTCGGGCCATTTTTTTGCCTAAAAAACACGAGTGTGGGAAATCCGATGAGAATCATGGCTTCCAAAAGCATTCGATCAATCCGTCCCATCATTTTGCACACCACGGTAGCTGAAGGCCCGCTGAAACAAGAACACGAAGGCTCCACGAGAGAAAATTCCCTGTTTTTCCATAGAAAATTCCCTTTCGGGCCATTTTTTTGCCTAAAAAACACGAGTGTGGGAAATCCGATGAGAATCATGGCTTCCAAAAGCATTCGATCAATCCGTCCCATCATTTTGCACACCACGGTAGCTGAAGGCCCGCTGAAACAAGAACACGAAGCTCCACGAGAGAAAATTCCCTGTTTTTCCATAGAAAATTCCCTTTCGGGCCATTTTTTTGCCTAAAAAACACGAGTGTGGGAAATCCGATGAGAATCATGGCTTCCAAAAGCATTCGATCAATCCGTCCCATCATTTTGCACACCACAGTAGCCTGAAGGCCCGCTGAAACAAGAAACACGAAGCCTCCACGAGAGAAAATTCCCTGTTTTTCCATAGAAAATTCCCTTTCGGGCCATTTTTTTGCCTAAAAAACACGAGTGTGGGAAATCCGATGAGAATCATGGCTTCCAAAAGCATTCGATCAATCCGTCCCATCATTTTGCACACCACGGTAGCACGAAGGCCCGCTGAAACAAGAACACGAAGCTCCACGAGAGAAAATTCCCTGTTTTTCCATAGAAAATTCCCTTTCGGGCCATTTTTTTGCCTAAAAAACACGAGTGTGGGAAATCCGATGAGAATCATGGCTTCCAAAAGCATTCGATCAATCCGTCCCATCATTTTGCACACCACGGTAGCTGAAGGCCCGCTGAAACAAGAACACGAAGCCTCCACGAGAGAAAATTCCCTGTTTTTCCATAGAAAATTCCCTTTCGGGCCATTTTTTTGCCTAAAAAACACGAGTGTGGGAAATCCGATGAGAATCATGGCTTCCAAAAGCATTCGATCAATCCGTCCCATCATTTTGCACACCACGGTAGCACTGAAGGCCCGCTGAAACAAGAACACGAAGCTCCACGAGAGAAAATTCCCTGTTTTTCCTAGAAAATTCCCTTTCGGGCCATTTTTTTGCCTAAAAAACACGAGTGTGGGAAATCCGATGAGAATCATGGCTTCCAAAAGCATTCGATCAATCCGTCCCATCATTTTGCACACCACGGTAGCTGAAGGCCCGCTGAAACAAGAACAAGCCTCCCACACGAGAGAAAATTCCCTGTTTTTCATAGAAAATTCCCTTTCGGGCCATTTTTTTGCCTAAAAAACACGAGTGTGGGAAATCCGATGAGAATCATGGCTTCCAAAAGCATTCGATCAATCCGTCCCATCATTTTGCACACCACAGTAGCCTGAAGGCCCGCTGAAACAAGAACACGAAGCCTCCACAGAGAAAATTCCCTGTTTTTCCATAGAAAATTCCCTTTCAGGCCATTTTTTTGCCTAAAAAACACGAGTGTGGGAAATCCGATGAGAATCATGGCTTCCAAAAGCATTCGATCAATCCGTCCCATCATTTTGCACACCACGGTAGCTGAAGGCCCGGAAACAAGAACACGAAGCCTCCACGAGAAAATTCCTGAAAATTCCCTGTTTTTCCATAGAAAATTCCCTTTCGAGGCCATTTTTTTGCCTAAAAAACACGAGTGTGGGAAATCCGATGAGAATCATGGCTTCCAAAAGCATTCGATCAATCCGTCCCATCATTTTGCACACCACGGTAGCTGAAGGCCCGCTGAAACAAGAACACGAAGCCTCCACGAGAGAAAATTCCCTGTTTTCCATAGAAAATTCCCTTTCGGGCCATTTTTTTGCCTAAAAAACACGAGTGTGGGAAATCCGATGAGAATCATGGCTTCCAAAAGCATTCGATCAATCCGTCCCATCATTTTGCACACCACGGTAGCACTGAAGGCCCGCTGAAACAAGAACACGAAGCCTCCACGAGAGAAAATTCCCTGTTTTTCCATAGAAAATTCCCTTTCGGGCCATTTTTTTGCCTAAAAAACACGAGTGTGGGAAATCCGATGAGAATCATGGCTTCCAAAAGCATCGATCAATCCGTCCCATCATTTTGCACACCACGGTAGCACTGAAGGCCCGCTGAAACAAGAACACGAAGGCTCCACGAGAGAAAATTCCCTGTTTTTCCATAGAAAATTCCCTTTCGGGCCATTTTTTTGCCTAAAAAACACGAGTGTGGGAAATCCGATGAGAATCATGGCTTCCAAAAGCATTCGATCAATCCGTCCCATCATTTTGCACACCACGGTAGCCGAAGGCCCGCTGAAACAAGAACACGAAGGCTCCACGAGAGAAAATTCCCTGTTTTTCCATAGAAAATTCCCTTTCGGGCCATTTTTTTGCCTAAAAAACACGAGTGTGGGAAATCCGATGAGAATCATGGCTTCCAAAAGCATTCGATCAATCCGTCCCATCATTTTGCACACCACGGTAGCTGAAGGCCCGCTGAAACAAGAACACGAAGCTCCACGAGAGAAAATTCCCTGTTTTTCCATAGAAAATTCCCTTTCGGGCCATTTTTTTGCCTAAAACACGAGTGTGGGAAATCCGATGAGAATCATGGCTTCCAAAAGCATTCGATCAATCCGTCCCATCATTTTGCACACCACAGTAGCCTGAAGGCCCGCTGAAACAAGAACACGAAGGCTCCACGAGAGAAAATTCCCTGTTTTTCCATAGAAAATTCCCTTTCGGGCCATTTTTTTGCCTAAAAAACACGAGTGTGGGAAATCCGATGAGAATCATGGCTTCCAAAAGCATTCGATCAATCCGTCCCATCATTTTGCACACCACGGTAGCACTGAAGGCCCGCTGAAACAAGAACACGAAGCCTCCACGAGAGAAAATTCCCTGTTTTTCCATAGAAAATTCCCTTTCCGGCCATTTTTTTGCCTAAAAAACACGAGTGTGGGAAATCCGATGAGAATCATGGCTTCCAAAAGCATTCGATCAATCCGTCCCATCATTTTGCACACCACGGTAGCCACGAAGGCCCCGCTGAAACAAGAACACGAAGCTCCACGAGAGAAAATTCCCTGTTTTTCCATAGAAAATTCCCTTTCGGCCATTTTTTTGCCTAAAAAACACTAGTGTGGGAAATCCGATGAGAATCATGGCTTCAAAAAGCATTCGATCAATCCGTCCCATCATTTTGCACACCACGGTAGCACTGAAGGCCCGCTGAAACAAGAAGACGAAGCCTCCACGAGAGAAAATTCCTGTTTTTCCATAGAAAATTCCCTTTCGGGCCATTTTTTTGCCTAAAAAACACGAGTGTGGGAAATCCGATGAGAATCATGGCTTCCAAAAGCATTCGATCAATCCGTCCCATCATTTTGCACACCACGGTAGCTGAAGGCCCGCTGAAACAAGAACACGAAGGCTCCACGAGAGAAAATTCCCTGTTTTCCATAGAAAATTCCCTTTCGGGCCATTTTTTTGCCTAAAAAACACGAGTGTGGGAAATCCGATGAGAATCATGGCTTCAAAAAGCATTCGATCAATCCGTCCCATCATTTTGCACACGGTAGCTGAAGGCCCGCTGAAACAAGAACACGAAGGCTCCACGAGAGAAAATTCCCTGTTTTTCCATAGAAAATTCCCTTTCGGGCCATTTTTTTGCCTAAAAAACACGAGTGTGGGAAATCCGATGAGAATCATGGCTTCCAAAAGCATTCGATCAATCCGTCCCATCATTTTGCACACCACGGTAGCTGAAGGCCCGCTGAAACAAGAACACGAAGCTCCACGAGAGAAAATTCCCTGTTTTTCCATAGAAAATTCCCTTTCCGGTCATTTTTTTGCCTAAAAAACACGAGTGTGGGAAATCCGATGAGAATCATGGCTTCCAAAAGCATTCGATCAATCCGTCCCATCATTTTGCACACCACGGTAGCTGAAGGCCCGCTGAAACAAGAACACGAAGGCTCCACGAGAGAAAATTCCCTGTTTTTTTCCATAGAAAATTCCCTTTCGGGCCATTTTTTTGCCTAAAAAACACGAGTGTGGGAAATCCGATGAGAATCATGGCTTCCAAAAGCATTCGATCAATCCGTCCCATCATTTTGCACACCACGGTAGCTGAAGGCCCGCTGAAACAAGAACACGAAGGCTCCACGAGAGAAAATTCCTGTTTTTCCATAGAAAATTCCCTTTCGGTCATTTTTTTGCCTAAAAAACACGAGTGTGGGAAATCCGATGAGAATCATGGCTTCCAAAAGCATTCGATCAATCCGTCCCATCATTTTGCACACCACGGTAGCTGAAGGCCCGCTGAAACAAGAACACGAAGGCTCCACGAGAGAAAATTCCCTGTTTTCCATAGAAAATTCCCTTTCGGGCCATTTTTTTGCCTAAAAAACACGAGTGTGGGAAATCCGATGAGAATCATGGCTTCCAAAAGCATTCGATCAATCCGTCCCATCATTTTGCACACCACGGTAGCTGAAGGCCCGCTGAAACAAGAACACGAAGCCTCCACGAGAGAAAATTCCCTGTTTTTCCATAGAAAATTCCCTTTCAGGCCATTTTTTTGCCTAAAAAACACGAGTGTGGGAAATCCGATGAGAATCATGGCTTCCAAAAGCATTCGATCAATCCGTCCCATCATTTTGCACACCACGGTAGCACTGAAGGCCGCTGAAACAAGAACACGAAGCTCCACGAGAGAAAATTCCCTGTTTTTCCATAGAAAATTCCCTTTCAGGCCATTTTTTTGCCTAAAAAACACTAGTGTGGGAAATCCGATGAGAATCATGGCTTCCAAAAGCATTCGATCAATCCGTCCCATCATTTTGCACACCACGGTAGCTGAAGGCCCGCTGAAACAAGAACACGAAGCCTCCACGAGAGAAAATTCCTGTTTTTCCATAGAAAATTCCCTTTCGGGCCATTTTTTTGCCTAAAAAACACGAGTGTGGGAAATCCGATGAGAATCATGGCTTCCAAAAGCATTCGATCAATCCGTCCCATCATTTTGCACACCACGGTAGCACTGAAGGCCCGCTGAAACAAGAACACGAAGGCTCCACGAGAGAAAATTCCCTGTTTTTCCATAGAAAATTCCCTTTCAGGCCATTTTTTTGCCTAAAAAACACGAGTGTGGGAAATCCGATGAGAATCATGGCTTCCAAAAGCATTCGATCAATCCGTCCCATCATTTTGCACACCACGGTAGCACTGAAGGCCCGCTGAAACAAGAACACGAAGCCTCCACGAGAGAAAATTCCCTGTTTTTCCATAGAAAATTCCCTTTCCGGTCATTTTTTTGCCTAAAAAACACGAGTGTGGGAAATCCGATGAGAATCATGGCTTCCAAAAGCATTCGATCAATCCGTCCCATCATTTTGCACACCACGGTAGCTGAAGGCCCGCTGAAACAAGAACACGAAGCCTCCACGAGAGAAAATTCCCTGTTTTTCCATAGAAAATTCCCTTTCGGGCCATTTTTTTGCCTAAAAAACACGAGTGTGGGAAATCCGATGAGAATCATGGCTTCCAAAAGCATTCGATCAATCCGTCCCATCATTTTGCACACCACAGTAGCCTGAAGGCCCGCTGAAACAAGAACACGAAGGCTCCACGAGAGAAAATTCCCTGTTTTTCCATAGAAAATTCCCTTTCGGGCCATTTTTTTGCCTAAAAAACACGAGTGTGGGAAATCCGATGAGAATCATGGCTTCCAAAAGCATTCGATCAATCCGTCCCATCATTTTGCACACCACGGTAGCACTGAAGGCCCGCTGAAACAAGAACACGAAGGCTCCACGAGAGAAAATTCCCTGTTTTTCCATAGAAAATTCCCTTTCGGGCCATTTTTTTGCCTAAAAAACACGAGTGTGGGAAATCCGATGAGAATCATGGCTTCCAAAAGCATTCGATCAATCCGTCCCATCATTTTGCACACCACGGTAGCTGAAGGCCCGCTGAAACAAGAAGACGAAGCCTCCACGAGAGAAAATTCCCTGTTTTTCCATAGAAAATTCCCTTTCGGTCATTTTTTTGCCTAAAAAACACACGAGTGTGGGAAATCCGATGAGAATCATGGCTTCCAAAAGCATTCGATCAATCCGTCCCATCATTTTGCACACCACAGTAGCCTGAAGGCCCGCTGAAACAAGAACACGAAGCTCCACGAGAGAAAATTCCCTGTTTTTCCATAGAAAATTCCCTTTCCGGGCCATTTTTTTGCCTAAAAAACACTAGTGTGGGAAATCCGATGAGAATCATGGCTTCCAAAAGCATTCGATCAATCCGTCCCATCATTTTGCACACCACGGTAGCTGAAGGCCCGCTGAAACAAGAACACGAAGGCTCCACGAGAGAAAATTCCCTGTTTTTCCATAGAAAATTCCCTTTCGGGCCATTTTTTTGCCTAAAAAACACGAGTGTGGGAAATCCGATGAGAATCATGGCTTCCAAAAGCATTCGATCAATCCGTCCCATCATTTTGCACACCACGGTAGCTGAAGGCCCGCTGAAACAAGAACACGAAGCCTCCACCTCCACGAGAAAATTCCCTGTTTTCCAGAGAAAATTCCCTTTCGGGCCATTTTTTTGCCTAAAAAACACGAGTGTGGGAAATCCGATGAGAATCATGGCTTCCAAAAGCATTCGATCAATCCGTCCCATCATTTTGCACACCACGGTAGCTGAAGGCCCGCTGAAACAAGAACACGAAGCCTCCACGAGAAAATTCCTGTTTTTCCATAGAAAATTCCCTTTCGGGCCATTTTTTTGCCTAAAAAACACTAGTGTGGGAAATCCGATGAGAATCATGGCTTCCAAAAGCATTCGATCAATCCGTCCCATCATTTTGCACACCACGGTAGCACTGAAGGCCCGCTGAAACAAGAACACGAAGGCTCCACGAGAGAAAATTCCCTGTTTTTCCATAGAAAATTCCCTTTCCGGCCATTTTTTTGCCTAAAAAACACGAGTGTGGGAAATCCGATGAGAATCATGGCTTCCAAAAGCATTCGATCAATCCGTCCCATCATTTTGCACACCACACACGGTAGCCTGAAGGCCCCGCTGAAACAAGAACACGAAGCCTCCACGAGAAAAAAATTCCCTGTTTTTCCATAGAAAATTCCCTTTCGGGCCATTTTTTTGCCTAAAAAACACGAGTGTGGGAAATCCGATGAGAATCATGGCTTCCAAAAGCATTCGATCAATCCGTCCCATCATTTTGCACACCACGGTAGCACTGAAGGCCCGCTGAAACAAGAACACGAAGCTCCACGAGAGAAAATTCCCTGTTTTTCCATAGAAAATTCCCTTTCGGGCCATTTTTTTGCCTAAAAAACACGAGTGTGGGAAATCCGATGAGAATCATGGCTTCCAAAAGCATTCGATCAATCCGTCCCATCATTTTGCACACCACGGTAGCACTGAAGGCCCGCTGAAACAAGAACACGAAGGCTCCACGAGAGAAAATTCCCTGTTTTTCCATAGAAAATTCCCTTTCGGGCCATTTTTTTGCCTAAAAAACACGAGTGTGGGAAATCCGATGAGAATCATGGCTTCCAAAAGCATTCGATCAATCCGTCCCATCATTTTGCACACCACAGAAGCCTGAAGGCCCGCTGAAACAAGAAGACGAAGCCTCCATAGAGAAAATTCCCAGTTTTTCCATAGAAAATTCCCTTTCCGGTCATTTTTTTTGCCTAAAAAACACGAGTGTGGGAAATCCGATGAGAATCATGGCTTCCAAATGCATTCGATCAATCCATCCCATCATTTTGCACACCACAGTAGCCTGAAGGCCCGCTGAAACAAGAAGACGAAGAAGCTCCACGAGAGAAAATTCCCTGTTTTTCCATAGAAAATTCCCTTTCGGGCCATTTTTTTGCCTAAAAAACACGAGTGTGGGAAATCCGATGAGAATCATGGCTTCCAAAAGCATTCGATCAATCCGTCCCATCATTTTGCACACCACGGTAGCACTGAAGGCCCGCTGAAACAAGAACACGAAGGCTCCACGAGAGAAAATTCCCTGTTTTTCCATAGAAAATTCCCTTTCGGGCCATTTTTTTGCCTAAAAAACACGAGTGTGGGAAATCCGATGAGAATCATGGCTTCCAAAAGCATTCGATCAATCCGTCCCATCATTTTGCACACCACGGTAGCTGAAGGCCCGCTGAAACAAGAACACGAAGCCTCCACGAGAGAAAATTCCCTGTTTTTCCATAGAAAATTCCCTTTCCGGTCATTTTTTTGCCTAAAAAACACGAGTGTGGGAAATCCGATGAGAATCATGGCTTCCAAAAGCATTCGATCAATCCGTCCCATCATTTTGCACACCACAGTAGCCTGAAGGCCCGCTGAAACAAGAACACGAAGCTCCACGAGAGAAAATTCCCTGTTTTTCCATAGAAAATTCCCTTTCCGGCCATTTTTTTGCCTAAAAAACACGAGTGTGGGAAATCCGATGAGAATCATGGCTTCCAAAAGCATTCGATCAATCCGTCCCATCATTTTGCACACCACAGAATCCTGAAGGCCCGCTGAAACAAGAACACGAAGGCTCCACGAGAGAAAATTCCCTGTTTTTCCATAGAAAATTCCCTTTCGGGCCATTTTTTTGCCTAAAAAACACGAGTGTGGGAAATCCGATGAGAATCATGGCTTCCAAAAGCATTCGATCAATCCGTCCCATCATTTTGCACACCACGGTAGCTGAAGGCCCGCTGAAACAAGAACACGAAGCTCCACGAGAGAAAATTCCCTGTTTTTCCATAGAAAATTCCCTTTCGGGCCATTTTTTTGCCTAAAAAACACGAGTGTGGGAAATCCGATGAGAATCATGGCTTCCAAAAGCATTCGATCAATCCGTCCCATCATTTTGCACACCACGGTAGCACTGAAGGCCCGCTGAAACAAGAACACGAAGCCTCCACGAGAGAAAATTCCCTGTTTTCCATAGAAAATTCCCTTTCGGGCCATTTTTTTGCCTAAAAAACACGAGTGTGGGAAATCCGATGAGAATCATGGCTTCCAAAAGCATTCGATCAATCCGTCCCATCCCATCATTTTGCACACCACGGTAGCTGAAGGCCCGCTGAAACAAGAACACGAAGCCTCCACGAGAAAAATTCCCTGTTTTTCCATAGAAAATTCCCTTTCAGGCCATTTTTTTGCCTAAAAAACACGAGTGTGGGAAATCCGATGAGAATCATGGCTTCCAAAAGCATTCGATCAATCCGTCCCATCATTTTGCACAACACAATAGCCTGAAGATCCGCTGAAACAAGAACACGAAGGCTCCACGAGAGAAAATTCCCTGTTTTCCATAGAAAATTCCCTTTCGGGCCATTTTTTTGCCTAAAAAACACGAGTGTGGGAAATCCGATGAGAATCATGGCTTCCAAAAGCATTCGATCAATCCGTCCCATCATTTTGCACACCACGGTAGCTGAAGGCCCGCTGAAACAAGAACACGAAGCCTCCACGAGAGAAAATTCCTGTTTTTCCATAGAAAATTCCCTTTCGGGCCATTTTTTTGCCTAAAAAACACGAGTGTGGGAAATCCGATGAGAGAATCATGGCTTCCAAAAGCATTCGATCAATCCGTCCCATCATTTTGCACACCACGGTAGCTGAAGGCCCGCTGAAACAAGAACACGAAGGCTCCACGAGAGAAAATTCCCTGTTTTCCATAGAAAATTCCCTTTCGGGCCATTTTTTTGCCTAAAAAACACGAGTGTGGGAAATCCGATGAGAATCATGGCTTCCAAAAGCATTCGATCAATCCGTCCCATCATTTTGCACACCACGGTAGCTGAAGGCCCGCTGAAACAAGAACACGAAGCCTCCACGAGAGAAAATTCCCTGTTTTTCCATAGAAAATTCCCTTTCGGGCCATTTTTTTGCCTAAAAAACACGAGTGTGGGAAATCCGATGAGAATCATGGCTTCCAAAAGCATTCGATCAATCCGTCCCATCATTTTGCACACCACGGTAGCTGAAGGCCCGCTGAAACAAGAACACGAAGGCTCCACGAGAGAAAATTCCCTGTTTTCCATAGAAAATTCCCTTTCGGGCCATTTTTTTGCCTAAAAAACACGAGTGTGGGAAATCCGATGAGAATCATGGCTTCCAAAAGCATTCGATCAATCCGTCCCATCATTTTGCACACCACGGTAGCTGAAGGCCCGCTGAAACAAGAACACGAAGCCTCCACGAGAGAAAATTCCCTGTTTTTCCATAGAAAATTCCCTTTCGAGGCCATTTTTTTGCCTAAAAAACACGAGTGTGGGAAATCCGATGAGAATCATGGCTTCCAAAAGCATTCGATCAATCCGTCCCATCATTTTGCACACCACGGTAGCACTGAAGGCCCGCTGAAACAAGAACACGAAGCTCCACGAGAGAAAATTCCCTGTTTTTCCATAGAAAATTCCCTTTCAGGCCATTTTTTTTGCCTAAAAAACACGAGTGTGGGAAATCCGATGAGAATCATGGCTTCCAAAAGCATTCGATCAATCCGTCCCATCATTTTGCACACCACGGTAGCTGAAGGCCCGCTGAAACAAGAACACGAAGGCTCCACGAGAGAAAATTCCCTGTTTTTCCATAGAAAATTCCCTTTCGGGCCATTTTTTTGCCTAAAAAACACGAGTGTGGGAAATCCGATGAGAATCATGGCTTCCAAAAGCATTCGATCAATCCGTCCCATCATTTTGCACACCACGGTAGCTGAAGGCCCGCTGAAACAAGAACACGAAGCCTCCACGAGAGAAAATTCCCTGTTTTTCCATAGAAAATTCCCTTTCGGGCCATTTTTTTGCCTAAAAAACACGAGTGTGGGAAATCCGATGAGAATCATGGCTTCCAAAAGCATTCGATCAATCCGTCCCATCATTTTGCACACCACGGTAGCACTGAAGGCCCGCTGAAACAAGAACAAAAAAGCCTCCACGAGAAAAATTCCCTGTTTTTCCATAGAAAATTCCCTTTCGGGCCATTTTTTTGCCTAAAAAACACGAGTGTGGGAAATCCGATGAGAATCATGGCTTCCAAAAGCATTCGATCAATCCGTCCCATCATTTTGCACACCACGGTAGCTGAAGGCCCGCTGAAACAAGAACACGAAGCCTCCACGAGAGAAAATTCCCTGTTTTTCCATAGAAAATTCCCTTTCGGGCCATTTTTTTGCCTAAAAAACACGAGTGTGGGAAATCCGATGAGAATCATGGCTTCCAAAAGCATTCGATCAATCCGTCCCATCATTTTGCACACCACGGTAGCTGAAGGCCCGCTGAAACAAGAACACGAAGCTCCACGAGAGAAAATTCCCTGTTTTTCCATAGAAAATTCCCTTTCGGGCCATTTTTTTGCCTAAAAAACACGAGTGTGGGAAATCCGATGAGAATCATGGCTTCCAAAAGCATTCGATCAATCCGTCCCATCATTTTGCACACCACGGTAGCTGAAGGCCCGCTGAAACAAGAACACGAAGGCTCCACGAGAGAAAATTCCCTGTTTTTCCATAGAAAATTCCCTTTCGGGCCATTTTTTTGCCTAAAAAACACGAGTGTGGGAAATCCGATGAGAATCATGGCTTCCAAAAGCATTCGATCAATCCGTCCCATCATTTTGCACACCACAGTAGCCTGAAGGCCCGCTGAAACAAGAACAAGAAGACGAAGCCTCCACGAGAAAAATTCCCTGTTTTTTTCCATAGAAAATTCCCTTTCGGGCCATTTTTTTGCCTAAAAAACACGAGTGTGGGAAATCCGATGAGAATCATGGCTTCCAAAAGCATTCGATCAATCCGTCCCATCATTTTGCACACCACGGTAGCACTGAAGGCCCGCTGAAACAAGAACACGAAGGCTCCACGGAAAAATTCCCTGTTTTTCCATAGAAAATTCCCTTTCGGGCCATTTTTTTGCCTAAAAAACACGAGTGTGGGAAATCCGATGAGAATCATGGCTTCCAAAAGCATTCGATCAATCCGTCCCATCATTTTGCACACCACGGTAGCTGAAGGCCCGCTGAAACAAGAACACGAAGCCTCCACGAGAAAAATTCCCTGTTTTTCCATAGAAAATTCCCTTTCGGGCCATTTTTTTGCCTAAAAAACACGAGTGTGGGAAATCCGATGAGAATCATGGCTTCCAAAAGCATTCGATCAATCCGTCCCATCATTTTGCACACCACGGTAGCTGAAGGCCCGCTGAAACAAGAACACGAAGGCTCCACGAGAGAAAATTCCCTGTTTTTCCATAGAAAATTCCCTTTCGGGCCATTTTTTTGCCTAAAAAACACGAGTGTGGGAAATCCGATGAGAATCATGGCTTCCAAAAGCATTCGATCAATCCGTCCCATCATTTTGCACACCACGGTAGCTGAAGGCCCGCTGAAACAAGAACACGAAGGCTCCACGAGAGAAAATTCCCTGTTTTTCCATAGAAAATTCCCTTTCGGCCATTTTTTTGCCTAAAAAACACGAGTGTGGGAAATCCGATGAGAATCATGGCTTCCAAAAGCATTCGATCAATCCGTCCCATCATTTTGCACACCACGGTAGCACTGAAGGCCATTTGAAACAAGAACACGAAGCCTCCACGAGAGAAAATTCCCTGTTTTTCCATAGAAAATTCCCTTTCGGGCCATTTTTTTTTTTGCCTAAAAAACACGAGTGTGGGAAATCCGATGAGAATCATGGCTTCCAAAAGCATTCGATCAATCCGTCCCATCATTTTGCACACCACGGTAGCTGAAGGCCCGCTGAAACAAGAACACGAAGCTCCACGAGAGAAAATTCCCTGTTTTTCCATAGAAAATTCCCTTTCGGGCCATTTTTTTGCCTAAAAAACACGAGTGTGGGAAATCCGATGAGAATCATGGCTTCCAAAAGCATTCGATCAATCCGTCCCATCATTTTGCACACCACGGTAGCACTGAAGGCCCGCTGAAACAAGAACACGAAGCCTCCACGAGAGAAAATTCCCTGTTTTTCCATAGAAAATTCCCTTTCGGGCCATTTTTTTGCCTAAAAAAACACGAGTGTGGGAAATCCGATGAGAATCATGGCTTCCAAAAGCATTCGATCAATCCGTCCCATCATTTTGCACACCACGGTAGCTGAAGGCCCGCTGAAACAAGAAACGAAGAAGCTCCACGAGAAAAATTCCCTGTTTTTCCATAGAAAATTCCCTTTCGGCCATTTTTTTGCCTAAAAAACACGAGTGTGGGAAATCCGATGAGAATCATGGCTTCCAAAAGCATTCGATCAATCCGTCCCATCATTTTGCACACCACGGTAGCTGAAGGCCCGCTGAAACAAGAACACGAAGCCTCCACGAGAGAAAATTCCCTGTTTTTCCATAGAAAATTCCCTTTCGGGCCATTTTTTTGCCTAAAAAACACGAGTGTGGGAAATCCGATGAGAATCATGGCTTCCAAAAGCATTCGATCAATCCGTCCCATCATTTTGCACACCACGGTAGCTGAAGGCCCGCTGAAACAAGAACACGAAGCTCCACGAGAGAAAATTCCCTGTTTTCCATAGAAAATTCCCTTTCGGGCCATTTTTTTGCCTAAAAAACACGAGTGTGGGAAATCCGATGAGAATCATGGCTTCCAAAAGCATTCGATCAATCCGTCCCATCATTTTGCACACCACGGTAGCTGAAGGCCCGCTGAAACAAGAACACGAAGCTCCACGAGAAAAATTCCCTGTTTTTCCATAGAAAATTCCCTTTCGAGGCCATTTTTTTGCCTAAAAAACACGAGTGTGGGAAATCCGATGAGAATCATGGCTTCCAAAAGCATTCGATCAATCCGTCCCATCATTTTGCACACCACGGTAGCTGAAGGCCCGCTGAAACAAGAACACGAAGGCTCCACGAGAGAAAATTCCCTGTTTTCCATAGAAAATTCCCTTTCGGGCCATTTTTTTGCCTAAAAAACACGAGTGTGGGAAATCCGATGAGAATCATGGCTTCCAAAAGCATTCGATCAATCCGTCCCATCATTTTGCACACCACGGTAGCCAAAGGCCCGCTGAAACAAGAACACGAAGCTCCACGAGAAAAATTCCCTGTTTTTCCATAGAAAATTCCCTTTCGGGCCATTTTTTTGCCTAAAAAACACGAGTGTGGGAAATCCGATGAGAATCATGGCTTCCAAAAGCATTCGATCAATCCGTCCCATCATTTTGCACACCACAGTAGCCTGAAGGCCCGCTGAAACAAGAACACGAAGCCTCCACGAGAAAAATTCCCTGTTTTTCCATAGAAAATTCCCTTTCCGGCCATTTTTTTGCCTAAAAAACACGAGTGTGGGAAATCCGATGAGAATCATGGCTTCCAAAAGCATTCGATCAATCCGTCCCATCATTTTGCACACCACGGTAGCTGAAGGCCCGCTGAAACAAGAACACGAAGGCTCCACGAGAGAAAATTCCCTGTTTTTCCATAGAAAATTCCCTTTCGGGCCATTTTTTTGCCTAAAAAACACGAGTGTGGGAAATCCGATGAGAATCATGGCTTCCAAAAGCATTCGATCAATCCGTCCCATCATTTTGCACACCACAGTAGCCTGAAGGCCCGCTGAAACAAGAACACGAAGGCTCCACGAGAGAAAATTCCCTGTTTTTCCATAGAAAATTCCCTTTCGGGGCCATTTTTTTGCCTAAAAAACACGAGTGTGGGAAATCCGATGAGAATCATGGCTTCCAAAAGCATTCGATCAATCCGTCCCATCATTTTGCACACCACGGTAGCTGAAGGCCCGCTGAAACAAGAACACGAAGCCTCCACGAGAAAAATTCCCTGTTTTTCCATAGAAAATTCCCTTTCAGTCCATTTTTTTGCCTAAAAAACACGAGTGTGGGAAATCCGATGAGAATCATGGCTTCCAAAAGCATTCGATCAATCCGTCCCATCATTTTGCACACCACGGTAGCTGAAGGCCCGCTGAAACAAGAACACGAAGGCTCCACGAGAGAAAATTCCTGTTTTTCCATAGAAAATTCCCTTTCCGGCCATTTTTTGGCCTAAAAAACACTAGTGTGGGAAATCCGATGAGAATCATGGCTTCCAAAAGCATTCGATCAATCCGTCCCATCATTTTGCACACCACAGTAGCCTGAAGGCCCGCTGAAACAAGAACACGAAGCCTCCACAGAGAAAATTCCCTGTTTTTCCATAGAAAATTCCCTTTCAGGCCATTTTTTTGCCTAAAAAACACGAGTGTGGGAAATCCGATGAGAATCATGGCTTCCAAAAGCATTCGATCAATCCGTCCCATCATTTTGCACACCACGGTAGCACTGAAGGCCCGCTGAAACAAGAACACGAAGCCTCCACGAGAAAAATTCCCTGTTTTTCCATAGAAAATTCCCTTTCGGGCCATTTTTTTGCCTAAAAAACACGAGTGTGGGAAATCCGATGAGAATCATGGCTTCCAAAAGCATTCGATCAATCCGTCCCATCATTTTGCACACCACGGTAGCTGAAGGCCCGCTGAAACAAGAACACGAAGCTCCACGAGAAAAATTCCCTGTTTTTCCATAGAAAATTCCCTTTCGGGCCATTTTTTTGCCTAAAAAACACGAGTGTGGGAAATCCGATGAGAATCATGGCTTCCAAAAGCATTCGATCAATCCGTCCCATCATTTTGCACACCACGGTAGCTGAAGGCCCGCTGAAACAAGAACACGAAGCTCCACGAGAGAAAATTCCCTGTTTTTCCATAGAAAATTCCCTTTCGGGCCATTTTTTTGCCTAAAAAACACGAGTGTGGGAAATCCGATGAGAATCATGGCTTCCAAAAGCATTCGATCAATCCGTCCCATCATTTTGCACACCACAGTAGCCTGAAGGCCCGCTGAAACAAGAACACGAAGCCTCCACAGAGAAAATTCCCTGTTTTTCCATAGAAAATTCCCTTTCAGGCCATTTTTTTGCCTAAAAAACACGAGTGTGGGAAATCCGATGAGAATCATGGCTTCCAAAAGCATTCGATCAATCCGTCCCATCATTTTGCACACCAGGTAGCTGAAGGCCCGCTGAAACAAGAACACGAAGCCTCCACGAGAAAAAATTCCCTGTTTTTCCATAGAAAATTCCCTTTCAGGCCATTTTTTTGCCTAAAAAACACTAGTGTGGGAAATCCGATGAGAATCATGGCTTCCAAAAGCATTCGATCAATCCGTCCCATCATTTTGCACACCACGGTAGCTGAAGGCCCGCTGAAACAAGAACACGAAGGCTCCACGAGAGAAAATTCCCTGTTTTTCCATAGAAAATTCCCTTTCAGGCCATTTTTTTGCCTAAAAAACACGAGTGTGGGAAATCCGATGAGAATCATGGCTTCCAAAAGCATTCGATCAATCCGTCCCATCATTTTGCACACCACGGTAGCACTGAAGGCCCGCTGAAACAAGAACACGAAGCCTCCACGAGAGAAAATTCCCTGTTTTTCCATAGAAAATTCCCTTTCGGGCCATTTTTTTGCCTAAAAAACACGAGTGTGGGAAATCCGATGAGAATCATGGCTTCCAAAAGCATTCGATCAATCCGTCCCATCATTTTGCACACCACGGTAGCACTGAAGGCCCGCTGAAACAAGAACACGAAGCCTCCACGAGAGAAAATTCCCTGTTTTTCCATAGAAAATTCCCTTTCCGGTCATTTTTTTGCCTAAAAAACACGAGTGTGGGAAATCCGATGAGAATCATGGCTTCCAAAAGCATTCGATCAATCCGTCCCATCATTTTGCACACCACGGTAGCTGAAGGCCCGCTGAAACAAGAACACGAAGGCTCCACGAGAGAAAATTCCCTGTTTTTCCATAGAAAATTCCCTTTCGGGCCATTTTTTTGCCTAAAAAACACGAGTGTGGGAAATCCGATGAGAATCATGGCTTCCAAAAGCATTCGATCAATCCGTCCCATCATTTTGCACACCACGGTAGCACGAAGGCCCGCTGAAACAAGAACACGAAGGCTCCACGAGAGAAAATTCCCTGTTTTCCATAGAAAATTCCCTTTCGGGCCTTTTTTTGCCTAAAAAACACGAGTGTGGGAAATCCGATGAGAATCATGGCTTCCAAAAGCATTCGATCAATCCGTCCCATCATTTTGCACACCACAGTAGCCTGAAGGCCCGCTGAAACAAGAAGACGAAGCCTCCACAGAGAAAATTCCCTGTTTTTCCATAGAAAATTCCCTTTCCGGTCATTTTTTTGCCTAAAAAACACTAGTGTGGGAAATCCGATGAGAATCATGGCTTCCAAAAGCATTCGATCAATCCGTCCCATCATTTTGCACACCACGGTAGCACTGAAGGCCCGCTGAAACAAGAACACGAAGGCTCCACGAGAGAAAATTCCTGTTTTTCCATAGAAAATTCCCTTTCGGGCCATTTTTTTGCCTAAAAAACACGAGTGTGGGAAATCCGATGAGAATCATGGCTTCCAAAAGCATTCGATCAATCCGTCCCATCATTTTGCACACCACGGTAGCTGAAGGCCCGCTGAAACAAGAACACGAAGAGGCTCCACGAGAGAAAATTCCCTGTTTTTCCATAGAAAATTCCCTTTCGGGCCATTTTTTTGCCTAAAAAACACGAGTGTGGGAAATCCGATGAGAATCATGGCTTCCAAAAGCATTCGATCAATCCGTCCCATCATTTTGCACACCACGGTAGCTGAAGGCCCGCTGAAACAAGAACACGAAGGCTCCACGAGAAAAATTCCCTGTTTTCCATAGAAAATTCCCTTTCGGCCATTTTTTTGCCTAAAAAACACGAGTGTGGGAAATCCGATGAGAATCATGGCTTCCAAAAGCATTCGATCAATCCGTCCCATCATTTTGCACACCACGGTAGCTGAAGGCCCGCTGAAACAAGAACACGAAGGCTCCACGAGAGAAAATTCCCTGTTTTTCCATAGAAAATTCCCTTTCGGGCCATTTTTTTGCCTAAAAAACACGAGTGTGGGAAATCCGATGAGAATCATGGCTTCCAAAAGCATTCGATCAATCCGTCCCATCATTTTGCACACCACGGTAGCTGAAGGCCCGCTGAAACAAGAACACGAAGGCTCCACGAGAAAAATTCCCTGTTTTTCCATAGAAAATTCCCTTTCGGGCCATTTTTTTGCCTAAAAAACACGAGTGTGGGAAATCCGATGAGAATCATGGCTTCCAAAAGCATTCGATCAATCCGTCCCATCATTTTGCACACCACGGTAGCACTGAAGGCCCAATCCGTCTGAAACAAGAACACGAAGGCTCCACGAGAGAAAATTCCCTGTTTTTCCATAGAAAATTCCCTTTCGGGCCATTTTTTTGCCTAAAAAACACGAGTGTGGGAAATCCGATGAGAATCATGGCTTCCAAAAGCATTCGATCAATCCGTCCCATCATTTTGCACACCACGGTAGCTGAAGGCCCGCTGAAACAAGAACACGAAGCTCCACGAGAGAAAATTCCCTGTTTTTCCATAGAAAATTCCCTTTCGGGCCATTTTTTTGCCTAAAAAACACGAGTGTGGGAAATCCGATGAGAATCATGGCTTCCAAAAGCATTCGATCAATCCGTCCCATCATTTTGCACACCACGGTAGCACGAAGGCCCGCTGAAACAAGAACACGAAGGCTCCACGAGAGAAAATTCCCTGTTTTTCCATAGAAAATTCCCTTTCGGGCCATTTTTTTGCCTAAAAAACACGAGTGTGGGAAATCCGATGAGAATCATGGCTTCCAAAAGCATTCGATCAATCCGTCCCATCATTTTGCACACCACGGTAGCACTGAAGGCCCGCTGAAACAAGAACACGAAGCCTCCACGAGAGAAAATTCCCTGTTTTTCCATAGAAAATTCCCTTTCGGGCCATTTTTTTGCCTAAAAAACACGAGTGTGGGAAATCCGATGAGAATCATGGCTTCCAAAAGCATTCGATCAATCCGTCCCATCATTTTGCACACCACGGTAGCTGAAGGCCCGCTGAAACAAGAACACGAAGGCTCCACGAGAAAAATTCCCTGTTTTTCCATAGAAAATTCCCTTTCGGGCCATTTTTTTGCCTAAAAAACACGAGTGTGGGAAATCCGATGAGAATCATGGCTTCCAAAAGCATTCGATCAATCCGTCCCATCATTTTGCACACCACGGTAGCACTGAAGGCCCGCTGAAACAAGAACACGAAGCCTCCACGAGAGAAAATTCCCTGTTTTTCCATAGAAAATTCCCTTTCGGCCATTTTTTTGCCTAAAAAACACGAGTGTGGGAAATCCGATGAGAATCATGGCTTCCAAAAGCATTCGATCAATCCGTCCCATCATTTTGCACACCACGGTAGCCCTGAAGGCCCGCTGAAACAAGAACACGAAGGCTCCACGAGAGAAAATTCCTGTTTTTCCATAGAAAATTCCCTTTCGGGCCATTTTTTTGCCTAAAAAACACGAGTGTGGGAAATCCGATGAGAATCATGGCTTCCAAAAGCATTCGATCAATCCGTCCCATCATTTTGCACACCACGGTAGCTGAAGGCCCGCTGAAACAAGAACACGAAGCCTCTCCACGAGAGAAAATTCCTGTTTTTCCATAGAAAATTCCCTTTCGGGCCATTTTTTTGCCTAAAAAACACGAGTGTGGGAAATCCGATGAGAATCATGGCTTCCAAAAGCATTCGATCAATCCGTCCCATCATTTTGCACACCACGGTAGCTGAAGGCCCGCTGAAACAAGAACACGAAGCTCCACGAGAAAAATTCCCTGTTTTTCCATAGAAAATTCCCTTTCGGGCCATTTTTTTGCCTAAAAAACACGAGTGTGGGAAATCCGATGAGAATCATGGCTTCCAAAAGCATTCGATCAATCCGTCCCATCATTTTGCACACCACGGTAGCTGAAGGCCCGCTGAAACAAGAACACGAAGGCTCCACGAGAGAAAATTCCTGTTTTTCCATAGAAAATTCCCTTTCGGGCCATTTTTTTGCCTAAAAAACACGAGTGTGGGAAATCCGATGAGAATCATGGCTTCCAAAAGCATTCGATCAATCCGTCCCATCATTTTGCACACCACACGTAGCTGAAGGCCCGCTGAAACAAGAACACGAAGCTCCACGAGAGAAAATTCCCTGTTTTTCCATAGAAAATTCCCTTTCGGGCCATTTTTTTGCCTAAAAAACACGAGTGTGGGAAATCCGATGAGAATCATGGCTTCCAAAAGCATTCGATCAATCCGTCCCATCATTTTGCACACCACAGTAGCCTGAAGGCCCGCTGAAACAAGAAGACGAAGCCTCCACAAAGAAAATTCCCTGTTTTTCCATAGAAAATTCCCTTTCAGTCCATTTTTTTGCCTAAAAAACACGAGTGTGGGAAATCCGATGAGAATCATGGCTTCCAAAAGCATTCGATCAATCCGTCCCATCATTTTGCACACCACGGTAGCATGGCTGAAGGCCCGAAACAAACAAGAACACGAAGGCTCCACTCCAGAAAAAAATTCCCTGTTTTCCATAGAAAATTCCCTTTCGGGCCATTTTTTTGCCTAAAAAACACGAGTGTGGGAAATCCGATGAGAATCATGGCTTCCAAAAGCATTCGATCAATCCGTCCCATCATTTTGCACACCACGGTAGCTGAAGGCCCGCTGAAACAAGAACACGAAGCCTCCACGAGAGAAAATTCCCTGTTTTTCCATAGAAAATTCCCTTTCGGGCCATTTTTTTGCCTAAAAAACACGAGTGTGGGAAATCCGATGAGAATCATGGCTTCCAAAAGCATTCGATCAATCCGTCCCATCATTTTGCACACCACGGTAGCACTGAAGGCCCGCTGAAACAAGAACACGAAGGCTCCACGAGAAAAATTCCCTGTTTTTCCATAGAAAATTCCCTTTCCGGCCATTTTTTTTTAAAAAAACACGAGTGTGGGAAATCCGATGAGAATCATGGCTTCCAAAAGCATTCGATCAATCCGTCCCATCATTTTGCACACCACGGTAGCTGAAGGCCCATGCTGAAACAAGAACACGAAGGCCTCCACGAGAGAAAATTCCCTGTTTTTCCATAGAAAATTCCCTTTCAGGCCATTTTTTTGCCTAAAAAACACTAGTGTGGGAAATCCGATGAGAATCATGGCTTCCAAAAGCATTCGATCAATCCGTCCCATCATTTTGCACACCACAGTAGCCTGAAGGCCCGCTGAAACAAGAACACGAAGGCTCCACAGAGAAAATTCCTGTTTTCCATAGAAAATTCCCTTTCGGGCCATTTTTTTGCCTAAAAAACACGAGTGTGGGAAATCCGATGAGAATCATGGCTTCCAAAAGCATTCGATCAATCCGTCCCATCATTTTGCACACCACGGTAGCACTGAAGGCCCGCTGAAACAAGAACACGAAGCCTCCACGAGAGAAAATTCCCTGTTTTTCCATAGAAAATTCCCTTTCGGCCATTTTTTTGCCTAAAAAACACGAGTGTGGGAAATCCGATGAGAATCATGGCTTCCAAAAGCATTCGATCAATCCGTCCCATCATTTTGCACACCACTAGCTGAAGGCCCGCTGAAACAAGAACACGAAGGCTCCACGAGAGAAAATTCCCTGTTTTTCCATAGAAAATTCCCTTTCGGGCCATTTTTTTGCCTAAAAAACACGAGTGTGGGAAATCCGATGAGAATCATGGCTTCCAAAAGCATTCGATCAATCCGTCCCATCATTTTGCACACCACGGTAGCACTGAAGGCCCGCTGAAACAAGAACACGAAGCTCCACGAGAGAAAATTCCCTGTTTTTCCATAGAAAATTCCCTTTCGGGCCATTTTTTTGCCTAAAAAACACGAGTGTGGGAAATCCGATGAGAATCATGGCTTCCAAAAGCATTCGATCAATCCGTCCCATCATTTTGCACACCACGGTAGCTGAAGGCCCGCTGAAACAAGAACACGAAGGCTCCACGAGAGAAAATTCCCTGTTTTTCCATAGAAAATTCCCTTTCGGGCCATTTTTTTGCCTAAAAAACACGAGTGTGGGAAATCCGATGAGAATCATGGCTTCCAAAAAGCATTCGATCAATCCGTCCCATCATTTTGCACACCACGGTAGCTGAAGGCCCGCTGAAACAAGAAGACGAAGCCTCCACGAGAGAAAATTCCCTGTTTTTCCATAGAAAATTCCCTTTCGGGCCATTTTTTTGCCTAAAAAACACGAGTGTGGGAAATCCGATGAGAATCATGGCTTCCAAAAGCATTCGATCAATCCGTCCCATCATTTTGCACACCACGGTAGCTGAAGGCCCGCTGAAACAAGAACACGAAGGCTCCACGAGAGAAAATTCCTGTTTTTCCATAGAAAATTCCCTTTCGGGCCATTTTTTTGCCTAAAAAACACGAGTGTGGGAAATCCGATGAGAATCATGGCTTCCAAAAGCATTCGATCAATCCGTCCCATCATTTTGCACACCACAGTAGCCTGAAGGCCCGCTGAAACAAGAACACGAAGGCTCCACGAGAGAAAATTCCCTGTTTTTCCATAGAAAATTCCCTTTCGGCCATTTTTTTGCCTAAAAAACACGAGTGTGGGAAATCCGATGAGAATCATGGCTTCCAAAAGCATTCGATCAATCCGTCCCATCATTTTGCACACCACGGTAGCACGAAGGCCCGCTGAAACAAGAACACGAAGGCTCCACGAGAGAAAATTCCCTGTTTTTCCATAGAAAATTCCCTTTCGGGCCATTTTTTTGCCTAAAAAACACGAGTGTGGGAAATCCGATGAGAATCATGGCTTCCAAAAGCATTCGATCAATCCGTCCCATCATTTTGCACACCACGGTAGCTGAAGGCCCGCTGAAACAAGAACACGAAGCCTCCACGAGAGAAAATTCCCTGTTTTTCCATAGAAAATTCCCTTTCCGGTTTTTCCATTTTTTTGCCTAAAAAACACGAGTGTGGGAAATCCGATGAGAATCATGGCTTCCAAAAGCATTCGATCAATCCGTCCCATCATTTTGCACACCACGGTAGCTGAAGGCCCGCTGAAACAAGAACACGAAGGCTCCACGAGAAAAATTCCCTGTTTTTCCATAGAAAATTCCCTTTCAGGCCATTTTTTTGCCTAAAAAACACTAGTGTGGGAAATCCGATGAGAATCATGGCTTCCAAAAGCATTCGATCAATCCGTCCCATCATTTTGCACACCACGGTAGCACTGAAGGCCCGCTGAAACAAGAACACGAAGGCTCCACGAGAGAAAATTCCTGTTTTTCCATAGAAAATTCCCTTTCGGGCCATTTTTTTGCCTAAAAAACACGAGTGTGGGAAATCCGATGAGAATCATGGCTTCCAAAAGCATTCGATCAATCCGTCCCATCATTTTGCACACCACGGTAGCTGAAGGCCCGCTGAAACAAGAACACGAAGCCTCCACGAGAAAAAATTCCCTGTTTTTCCATAGAAAATTCCCTTTCCGGGCAATTTTTTTGCCTAAAAAACACGAGTGTGGGAAATCCGATGAGAATCATGGCTTCCAAAAGCATTCGATCAATCCATCCCATCATTTTGCACACCACGGTAGCAAACTGAAGGCCCGAAACAAGAACACGAAGCCTCCACGAGAAAAATTCCCTGTTTTTCCATAGAAAATTCCCTTTCGGGCCATTTTTTTGCCTAAAAAACACGAGTGTGGGAAATCCGATGAGAATCATGGCTTCCAAAAGCATTCGATCAATCCGTCCCATCATTTTGCACACCACGGTAGCTGAAGGCCCGCTGAAACAAGAACACGAAGGCTCCACGAGAGAAAATTCCTGTTTTTCCATAGAAAATTCCCTTTCAGGCCATTTTTTTGCCTAAAAAACACGAGTGTGGGAAATCCGATGAGAATCATGGCTTCCAAAAGCATTCGATCAATCCGTCCCATCATTTTGCACACCACAGTAGCCTGAAGGCCCGCTGAAACAAGAACACGAAGGCTCCACAGAGAAAATTCCCTGTTTTTCCATAGAAAATTCCCTTTCAGTCCATTTTTTTGCCTAAAAAACACGAGTGTGGGAAATCCGATGAGAATCATGGCTTCCAAAAGCATTCGATCAATCCGTCCCATCATTTTGCACACCACGGTAGCTGAAGGCCCGCTGAAACAAGAAGACGAAGCCTCCACGAGAAAAAATTCCCTGTTTTTCCATAGAAAATTCCCTTTCGAGGCCATTTTTTTGCCTAAAAAACACGAGTGTGGGAAATCCGATGAGAATCATGGCTTCCAAAAGCATTCGATCAATCCGTCCCATCATTTTGCACACCACGGTAGCTGAAGGCCCGCTGAAACAAGAACACGAAGGCTCCACGAGAGAAATTCCCTGTTTTTCCATAGAAAATTCCCTTTCGGGCCATTTTTTTGCCTAAAAAACACGAGTGTGGGAAATCCGATGAGAATCATGGCTTCCAAAAGCATTCGATCAATCCGTCCCATCATTTTGCACACCACAGTAGCCTGAAGGCCCGCTGAAACAAGAACACGAAGGCTCCACGAGAGAAAATTCCCTGTTTTTCCATAGAAAATTCCCTTTCGGGGCCATTTTTTTGCCTAAAAAACACGAGTGTGGGAAATCCGATGAGAATCATGGCTTCCAAAAGCATTCGATCAATCCGTCCCATCATTTTGCACACCACGGTAGCACTGAAGGCCCGCTGAAACAAGAACACGAAGCCTCCACGAGAGAAAATTCCCTGTTTTTCCATAGAAAATTCCCTTTCGGGGCCATTTTTTTGCCTAAAAAACACGAGTGTGGGAAATCCGATGAGAATCATGGCTTCCAAAAGCATTCGATCAATCCGTCCCATCATTTTGCACACCACGGTAGCTGAAGGCCCGCTGAAACAAGAACACGAAGGCTCCACGAGAGAAAATTCCCTGTTTTTCCATAGAAAATTCCCTTTCGGGCCATTTTTTTGCCTAAAAAACACGAGTGTGGGAAATCCGATGAGAATCATGGCTTCCAAAAGCATTCGATCAATCCGTCCCATCATTTTGCACACCACGGTAGCTGAAGGCCCGCTGAAACAAGAAGACGAAAGGCTCCACGAGAGAAAATTCCCTGTTTTTCCATAGAAAATTCCCTTTCGGGCCATTTTTTTGCCTAAAAAACACGAGTGTGGGAAATCCGATGAGAATCATGGCTTCCAAAAGCATTCGATCAATCCGTCCCATCATTTTGCACACCACGGTAGCACGAAGGCCCGCTGAAACAAGAACACGAAGCTCCACGAGAGAAAATTCCCTGTTTTTCCATAGAAAATTCCCTTTCGGGCCATTTTTTTGCCTAAAAAACACGAGTGTGGGAAATCCGATGAGAATCATGGCTTCCAAAAGCATTCGATCAATCCGTCCCATCATTTTGCACACCACAGTAGCCTGAAGGCCCGCTGAAACAAGAACACGAAGGCTCCACAGAGAAAATTCCCTGTTTTTCCATAGAAAATTCCCTTTCAGGCCATTTTTTTGCCTAAAAAACACGAGTGTGGGAAATCCGATGAGAATCATGGCTTCCAAAAGCATTCGATCAATCCGTCCCATCATTTTGCACACCACAGTAGCCTGAAGGCCCGCTGAAACAAGAAGACGAAGCCTCCACAGAGAAAATTCCCTGTTTTTCCATAGAAAATTCCCTTTCCGGTCATTTTTTTTGCCTAAAAAACACGAGTGTGGGAAATCCGATGAGAATCATGGCTTCCAAAAGCATTCGATCAATCCGTCCCATCATTTTGCACACCACACGTAGCTGAAGGCCCGCTGAAACAAGAACACGAAGGCTCCACGAGAAAAAATTCCCTGTTTTTCCATAGAAAATTCCCTTTCGGGCCATTTTTTTGCCTAAAAAACACGAGTGTGGGAAATCCGATGAGAATCATGGCTTCCAAAAGCATTCGATCAATCCGTCCCATCATTTTGCACACCACGGTAGCTGAAGGCCCGCTGAAACAAGAACACGAAGGCTCCACGAGAGAAAATTCCCTGTTTTTCCATAGAAAATTCCCTTTCGGGCCATTTTTTTGCCTAAAAAACACGAGTGTGGGAAATCCGATGAGAATCATGGCTTCCAAAAGCATTCGATCAATCCGTCCCATCATTTTGCACACCACGGTAGCTGAAGGCCCGCTGAAACAAGAACACGAAGCCTCCACGAGAGAAAATTCCCTGTTTTTCCATAGAAAATTCCCTTTCGGCCATTTTTTTGCCTAAAAAACACGAGTGTGGGAAATCCGATGAGAATCATGGCTTCCAAAAGCATTCGATCAATCCGTCCCATCATTTTGCACACCACGGTAGCTGAAGGCCCGCTGAAACAAGAACACGAAGCTCCACGAGAGAAAATTCCCTGTTTTTCCATAGAAAATTCCCTTTCGGCCATTTTTTTGCCTAAAAAACACGAGTGTGGGAAATCCGATGAGAATCATGGCTTCCAAAAGCATTCGATCAATCCGTCCCATCATTTTGCACACCACAGTAGCCTGAAGGCCCGCTGAAACAAGAACACGAAGGCTCCACGAGAGAAAATTCCCTGTTTTTCCATAGAAAATTCCCTTTCGGGCCATTTTTTTGCCTAAAAAACACGAGTGTGGGAAATCCGATGAGAATCATGGCTTCCAAAAGCATTCGATCAATCCGTCCCATCATTTTGCACACCACGGTAGCTGAAGGCCCGCTGAAACAAGAAGACGAAGCCTCCACGAGAGAAAATTCCCTGTTTTTCCATAGAAAATTCCCTTTCGGCCATTTTTTTGCCTAAAAAACACGAGTGTGGGAAATCCGATGAGAATCATGGCTTCCAAAAGCATTCGATCAATCCGTCCCATCATTTTGCACACCACAGAAGCCTGAAGGCCCGCTGAAACAAGAAGACGAAGCCTCCACAGAGAAAATTCCCTGTTTTTCCATAGAAAATTCCCTTTCCGGCCATTTTTTGGCCTAAAAAACACTAGTGTGGGAAATCCGATGAGAATCATGGCTTCCAAAAGCATTCGATCAATCCGTCCCATCATTTTGCACACCACAGTAGCTGAAGGCCCGCTGAAACAAGAACACGAAAAGCCTCCACGAGAAAAATTCCCTGTTTTTCCATAGAAAATTCCCTTTCGGGCCATTTTTTTGCCTAAAAAACACGAGTGTGGGAAATCCGATGAGAATCATGGCTTCCAAAAGCATTCGATCAATCCGTCCCATCATTTTGCACACCACGGTAAGCTGAAGGCCCGCTGAAACAAGAACACGAAGCCTCCACGAGAGAAAATTCCCTGTTTTTCCATAGAAAATTCCCTTTCAGGCCATTTTTTTGCCTAAAAAACACGAGTGTGGGAAATCCGATGAGAATCATGGCTTCCAAAAGCATTCGATCAATCCGTCCCATCATTTTGCACACCACGGTAGCACTGAAGGCCCGCTGAAACAAGAACACGAAGCTCTCCACGAGAGAAAATTCCCTGTTTTTCCATAGAAAATTCCCTTTCGGGCCATTTTTTTGCCTAAAAAACACGAGTGTGGGAAATCCGATGAGAATCATGGCTTCCAAAAGCATTCGATCAATCCGTCCCATCATTTTGCACACCACGGTAAGCCTGAAGGCCCGCTGAAACAAGAACACGAAGGCTCCACGAGAAAAATTCCCTGTTTTTCCATAGAAAATTCCCTTTCGGGCCATTTTTTTGCCTAAAAAACACGAGTGTGGGAAATCCGATGAGAATCATGGCTTCCAAAAGCATTCGATCAATCCGTCCCATCATTTTGCACACCACGGTAGCTGAAAGGCCCGCTGAAACAAGAACACGAAGGCTCCACGAGAGAAAATTCCCTGTTTTTCCATAGAAAATTCCCTTTCGGGGCCATTTTTTTGCCTAAAAAACACGAGTGTGGGAAATCCGATGAGAATCATGGCTTCCAAAAGCATTCGATCAATCCGTCCCATCATTTTGCACACCACGGTAGCTGAAGGCCCGCTGAAACAAGAAGACGAAGCCTCCACGAGAGAAAATTCCCTGTTTTTCCATAGAAAATTCCCTTTCGAGGCCATTTTTTTGCCTAAAAACACTAGTGTGGGAAATCCGATGAGAATCATGGCTTCCAAAAGCATTCGATCAATCCGTCCCATCATTTTGCACACCACGGTAGCACTGAAGGCCCGCTGAAACAAGAACACGAAGGCTCCACGAGAGAAAATTCCCTTTTTCCATAGAAAATTCCCTTTCCGGCCATTTTTTTGCCTAAAAAACACGAGTGTGGGAAATCCGATGAGAATCATGGCTTCCAAAAGCATTCGATCAATCCGTCCCATCATTTTGCACACCACAGTAGCCTGAAGGCCCGCTGAAACAAGAACACGAAGGCTCCACAGAGAAAATTCCCTGTTTTTCCATAGAAAATTCCCTTTCAGGCCATTTTTTTGCCTAAAAAACACGAGTGTGGGAAATCCGATGAGAATCATGGCTTCCAAAAGCATTCGATCAATCCGTCCCATCATTTTGCACACCACGGTAGCTGAAGGCCCGCTGAAACAAGAACACGAAGCTCCACGAGAAAAATTCCCTGTTTTTCCATAGAAAATTCCCTTTCGGGCCATTTTTTTGCCTAAAAAACACGAGTGTGGGAAATCCGATGAGAATCATGGCTTCCAAAAGCATTCGATCAATCCGTCCCATCATTTTGCACACCACAGAAGCCTGAAGGCCCGCTGAAACAAGAAGACGAAGGCTCCACAGAGAAAATTCCCTGTTTTTCCATAGAAAATTCCCTTTCAGGCCATTTTTTTGCCTAAAAAACACGAGTGTGGGAAATCCGATGAGAATCATGGCTTCCAAAAGCATTCGATCAATCCGTCCCATCATTTTGCACACCACGGTAGCTGAAGGCCCGCTGAAACAAGAACACGAAGGCTCCACGAGAGAAAATTCCCTGTTTTTCCATAGAAAATTCCCTTTCGGGCCATTTTTTTGCCTAAAAAACACGAGTGTGGGAAATCCGATGAGAATCATGGCTTCCAAAAGCATTCGATCAATCCGTCCCATCATTTTGCACACCACGGTGCCTGAAGGCCCGCTGAAACAAGAACACGAAGGCCTCCACGAGAGAAAATTCCCTGTTTTTCCATAGAAAATTCCCTTTCGGGCCATTTTTTTGCCTAAAAAACACGAGTGTGGGAAATCCGATGAGAATCATGGCTTCCAAAAGCATTCGATCAATCCGTCCCATCATTTTGCACACCACGGTAGCTGAAGGCCGCTGAAACAAGAACACGAAGCTCCACAGAGAAAAATTCCCTGTTTTTCCATAGAAAATTCCCTTTCGGCCATTTTTTTGCCTAAAAAACACGAGTGTGGGAAATCCGATGAGAATCATGGCTTCCAAAAGCATTCGATCAATCCGTCCCATCATTTTGCACACCACAGTAGCCTGAAGGCCCGCTGAAACAAGAACACGAAGGCTCCACAGAGAAAATTCCCTGTTTTTCCATAGAAAATTCCCTTTCAGGCCATTTTTTTGCCTAAAAAACACGAGTGTGGGAAATCCGATGAGAATCATGGCTTCCAAAAGCATTCGATCAATCCGTCCCATCATTTTGCACACCACGGTAGCAGCTGAAGGCCCGCTGAAACAAGAACACGAAGGCTCCACGAGAAAAATTCCCTGTTTTTCCATAGAAAATTCCCTTTCGGCCATTTTTTTGCCTAAAAAACACGAGTGTGGGAAATCCGATGAGAATCATGGCTTCCAAAAGCATTCGATCAATCCGTCCCATCATTTTGCACACCACGGTAGCTGAAGGCCCGCTGAAACAAGAACACGAAGGCTCCACGAGAAAATTCCCTGTTTTTCCATAGAAAATTCCCTTTCCGGCCATTTTTTTGCCTAAAAAACACGAGTGTGGGAAATCCGATGAGAATCATGGCTTCCAAAAGCATTCGATCAATCCGTCCCATCATTTTGCACACCACGGTAGCTGAAGGCCCGCTGAAACAAGAACACGAAGGCTCCACGAGAAAATTCCTGTTTTTCCATAGAAAATTCCCTTTCGGCCATTTTTTTGCCTAAAAAACACGAGTGTGGGAAATCCGATGAGAATCATGGCTTCCAAAAGCATTCGATCAATCCGTCCCATCATTTTGCACACCACAGTAGCCTGAAGGCCCGCTGAAACAAGAACACGAAGGCTCCACGAGAGAAAATTCCCTGTTTTTCCATAGAAAATTCCCTTTCCGGCCATTTTTTTGCCTAAAAAAAAACGAGTGTGGGAAATCCGATGAGAATCATGGCTTCCAAAAGCATTCGATCAATCCGTCCCATCATTTTGCACACCACGGTAGCTCGAAGGCCCGCTGAAACAAGAACACGAAGCCTCCACGAGAGAAAATTCCCTGTTTTTCCATAGAAAATTCCCTTTCGGCCATTTTTTTGCCTAAAAAACGAGTGTGGGAAATCCGATGAGAATCATGGCTTCCAAAAGCATTCGATCAATCCGTCCCATCATTTTGCACAACACAGTAGCCTGAAGGCCCGCTGAAACAACAACACGAAAGCTCCACAGAGAAAATTCCCTGTTTTTCCATAGAAAATTCCCTTTCAGGCCATTTTTTTGCCTAAAAAACACGAGTGTGGGAAATCCGATGAGAATCATGGCTTCCAAAAGCATTCGATCAATCCGTCCCATCATTTTGCACACCACGGTAGCTGAAGGCCCGCTGAAACAAGAACACGAAGGCTCCACGAGAAAATTCCCTGTTTTTCCATAGAAAATTCCCTTTCGGCCATTTTTTTGCCTAAAAAACACGAGTGTGGGAAATCCGATGAGAATCATGGCTTCCAAAAGCATTCGATCAATCCGTCCCATCATTTTGCACACCACGGTAGCACTGAAGGCCCGCTGAAACAAGAACACGAAGGCTCCACGAGAGAAAATTCCCTGTTTTTCCATAGAAAATTCCCTTTCGGCCATTTTTTTGCCTAAAAAACACGAGTGTGGGAAATCCGATGAGAATCATGGCTTCCAAAAGCATTCGATCAATCCGTCCCATCATTTTGCACACCACGGTAGCCTGAAGGCCCGCTGAAACATGAACACGAAGGCTCCACAGAGAAAATTCCTTGTTTTTCCATAGAAAATTCCCTTTCATGCCATTTTTTTGCCTGAAAAACACGAGTGTGGGAAATCCGATGAGAATCATGGCTTCCAAAAGCATTCGATCAATCCGTCCCATCATTTTGCACACCACAGTAGCCTGAAGGCCCGCTGAAACAAGAACACGAAGCCTCCACAGAGAAAATTCCCTGTTTTTCCATAGAAAATTCCCTTTCCGGCCATTTTTTTGCCTAAAAAACACTAGTGTGGGAAATCCGATGAGAATCATGGCTTCCAAAAGCATTCGATCAATCCGTCCCATCATTTTGCACACCACAAAAGCCTGAAGGCCCGCTGAAACAAGAACACGAAGGCTCCACGAGAAAAATTCCCTGTTTTTCCATAGAAAATTCCCTTTCAGGCCATTTTTTTGCCTAAAAAACACGAGTGTGGGAAATCCGATGAGAATCATGGCTTCCAAAAGCATTCGATCAATCCGTCCCATCATTTTGCACACCACAGAAGCCTGAAGGCCCGCTGAAACAAGAAGACGAAGCCTCCACAGAGAAAATTCCCTGTTTTTCCATAGAAAATTCCCTTTCCGGCCATTTTTTTGCCTAAAAAACACGAGTGTGGGAAATCCGATGAGAATCATGGCTTCCAAAAGCATTCGATCAATCCGTCCCATCATTTTGCACACCACAGTAGCCTGAAGGCCCGCTGAAACAAGAAGACGAAGCCTCCACAGAGAAAATTCCCTGTTTTTCCATAGAAAATTCCCTTTCCATTTTTTTTTTGCCTAAAAACACTAGTGTGGGAAATCCGATGAGAATCATGGCTTCCAAAAGCATTCGATCAATCCGTCCCATCATTTTGCACACCACAAGAGCTGAAGGCCCGCTGAAACAAGAACACGAAGGCTCCACAGAGAAAATTCCCTGTTTTTCCATAGAAAATTCCCTTTCCCATTTTTTTTTTGCCTAAAAACACGAGTGTGGGAAATCCGATGAGAATCATGGCTTCCAAAAGCATTCGATCAATCCGTCCCATCATTTTGCACACCACAGTAGCCTGAAGGCCCGCTGAAACAACAACACGAAGGCTCCACAGAGAAAATTCCCTGTTTTTCCATAGAAAATTCCCTTTCAGGCCATTTTTTTGCCTAAAAAACACTAGTGTGGGAAATCCGATGAGAATCATGGCTTCCAAAAGCATTCGATCAATCCGTCCCATCATTTTGCACACCACAGTAGCCTGAAGGCCCGCTGAAACAAGAAGACGAAGCCTCCACAGAGAAAATTCCCTGTTTTTCCATAGAAAATTCCCTTTCCGGCCATTTTTTTGCCTAAAAACACGAGTGTGGGAAATCCGATGAGAATCATGGCTTCCAAAAGCATTCGATCAATCCGTCCCATCATTTTGCACACCACGGTAGCTGAAGGCCCGCTGAAACAAGAACACGAAGGCTCCACAGAGAAAATTCCCTTTTCCATAGAAAATTCCCTTTCGGCCATTTTTTTGCCTAAAAAACACGAGTGTGGGAAATCCGATGAGAATCATGGCTTCCAAAAGCATTCGATCAATCCGTCCCATCATTTTGCACACCACAGAAGCCTGAAGGCCCGCTGAAACAAGAACACGAAGGCTCCACGAGAGAAAATTCCCTGTTTTTCCATAGAAAATTCCCTTTCCGGCCATTTTTTTGCCTAAAAAACACGAGTGTGGGAAATCCGATGAGAATCATGGCTTCCAAAAGCATTCGATCAATCCGTCCCATCATTTTGCACACCACGGTAGCTGAAGGCCCGCTGAAACAAGAACACGAAGCTCCACGAGAGAAAATTCCCTGTTTTTCCATAGAAAATTCCCTTTCGGCCATTTTTTTGCCTAAAAACACGAGTGTGGGAAATCCGATGAGAATCATGGCTTCCAAAAGCATTCGATCAATCCGTCCCATCATTTTGCACACCACAAGAGCTGAAGGCCCGCTGAAACAAGAACACGAAGGCTCCACGAGAAAAATTCCCTGTTTTTCCATAGAAAATTCCCTTTCGGCCATTTTTTTGCCTAAAAAACACGAGTGTGGGAAATCCGATGAGAATCATGGCTTCCAAAAGCATTCGATCAATCCGTCCCATCATTTTGCACACCACAGTAGCCTGAAGGCCCGCTGAAACAAGAACACGAAGGCTCCACGAGAGAAAATTCCCTGTTTTTCCATAGAAAATTCCCTTTCGGCCATTTTTTTGCCTAAAAAACACGAGTGTGGGAAATCCGATGAGAATCATGGCTTCCAAAAGCATTCGATCAATCCGTCCCATCATTTTGCACACCACAGTAGCCTGAAGGCCCGCTGAAACAAGAACACGAAGGCTCCACAGAGAAAATTCCCTGTTTTTCCATAGAAAATTCCCTTTCCGGTCATTTTTTTTGCCTAAAAAACACGAGTGTGGGAAATCCGATGAGAATCATGGCTTCCAAAAGCATTCGATCAATCCGTCCCATCATTTTGCACACCACAGTAGCCTGAAGGCCCGCTGAAACAAGAACACGAAGGCTCCACGAGAGAAAATTCCCTGTTTTTCCATAGAAAATTCCCTTTCCGGCCATTTTTTTGCCTAAAAACACGAGTGTGGGAAATCCGATGAGAATCATGGCTTCCAAAAGCATTCGATCAATCCGTCCCATCATTTTGCACACCACAAGAGCCTGAAGGCCCGCTGAAACAAGAACACGAAGCCTCCACGAGAGAAAATTCCCTGTTTTTCCATAGAAAATTCCCTTTCGGCCATTTTTTTGCCTAAAAAACACGAGTGTGGGAAATCCGATGAGAATCATGGCTTCCAAAAGCATTCGATCAATCCGTCCCATCATTTTGCACACCACAGTAGCCTGAAGGCCCGCTGAAACAAGAACACGAAGGCTCCACAGAGAAAATTCCCTGTTTTTCCATAGAAAATTCCCTTTCCGGCCATTTTTTTGCCTAAAAACACGAGTGTGGGAAATCCGATGAGAATCATGGCTTCCAAAAGCATTCGATCAATCCGTCCCATCATTTTGCACACCACGGTAGCAGCCAAGGCCCGCTGAAACAAGAACGAAGGCTCCACAGAAAAATTCCCTGTTTTTCCATAGAAAATTCCCTTTCCGGCCATTTTTTTGCCTAAAAACACGAGTGTGGGAAATCCGATGAGAATCATGGCTTCCAAAAGCATTCGATCAATCCGTCCCATCATTTTGCACACCACAGTAGCCTGAAGGCCCGCTGAAACAAGAACACGAAGGCTCCACAGAGAAAAATTCCCTGTTTTTCCATAGAAAATTCCCTTTCGGGCCATTTTTTTGCCTAAAAACACGAGTGTGGGAAATCCGATGAGAATCATGGCTTCCAAAAGCATTCGATCAATCCGTCCCATCATTTTGCACACCACAAAGTGCTGAAGAAGGCCCGCTGAAACAAGAAGACGAAGGCTCCACAGAAAAATTCCCTTTTTTTCCATAGAAAATTCCCTTTCGTGCCATTTTTTTGCCTAAAAACACGAGTGTGGGAAATCCGATGAGAATCATGGCTTCCAAAAGCATTCGATCAATCCGTCCCATCATTTTGCACACCACGGTAGCTCTGAGGCCCGCTGAAACAAGAACACGAAGGCTCCACAGAGAAAATTCCCTGTTTTTCCATAGAAAATTCCCTTTCCGGCCATTTTTTTGCCTAAAAACACGAGTGTGGGAAATCCGATGAGAATCATGGCTTCCAAAAGCATTCGATCAATCCGTCCCATCATTTTGCACACCACAAGAGCCTCGAAGGCCCGCTGAAACAAGAAGACGAAGGCTCTCCACAGAGAAAATTCCCTGTTTTTCCATAGAAAATTCCCTTTCGGCCATTTTTTTGCCTAAAAACACGAGTGTGGGAAATCCGATGAGAATCATGGCTTCCAAAAGCATTCGATCAATCCGTCCCATCATTTTGCACACCACAGTAGCCTGGCCCGCTGAAACAAGAACACGAAGGGTCGACAGAGAAAATTCCCTGTTTTTCCATAGAAAATTCCCTTTACGGCCATTTTTTGGCAGAAAAAACACGAGTGTGGGAAATCCGATGAGAATCATGGCTTCCAAAAGCATTCGATCAATCCGTCCCATCATTTTACACACCACAGCACCTGAAGGCCCGCTGAAACAAGAAGACGAAGCTCCACAGAAAAAATTCCCTGTTTTTCCATAGAAAATTCCCTTTCCGGCCATTTTTTTGCCTAAAAACACGAGTGTGGGAAATCCGATGAGAATCATGGCTTCCAAAAGCATTCGATCAATCCGTCCCATCATTTTGCACACCACGGTAGCCCTGAAGGCCCGCTGAAACAAGAACACGAAGGCTCCACAGAGAAAATTCCCTGTTTTTCCATAGAAAATTCCCTTTCCGTGCCATTTTTTTGCCTAAAAACACGAGTGTGGGAAATCCGATGAGAATCATGGCTTCCAAAAGCATTCGATCAATCCGTCCCCCATCATTTTGCACACCACGAGTTCAAGGCCCGGCCCTGAAACAAGAACACGAAGGCTCCACAGAAAAATTCCCTGTTTTTCCATAGAAAATTCCCTTTCCGGCCATTTTTTTGCCTAAAAAACACGAGTGTGGGAAATCCGATGAGAATCATGGCTTCCAAAAGCATTCGATCAATCCGTCCCATCATTTTGCACACCACAAGCCTGAAGGCCCGCTGAAACAAGAACACGAAGGCTCCACAGAGAAAATTCCCTGTTTTTCCATAGAAAATTCCCTTTCAGGCCATTTTTTTGCCTAAAAAAACGAGTGTGGGAAATCCGATGAGAATCATGGCTTCCAAAAGCATTCGATCAATCCGTCCCATCATTTTGCACACCACAGTAGCCTGAAGGCCCGCTGAAACAAGAACACGAAGCCTCCACAGAGAAAATTCCCTGTTTTTCCATAGAAAATTCCCTTTCGTGCCATTTTTTTGCCTAAAAACACGAGTGTGGGAAATCCGATGAGAATCATGGCTTCCAAAAGCATTCGATCAATCCGTCCCATCATTTTGCACACCACAGTAGCCTGAAGGCCCGCTGAAACAAGAACACGAAGGCTCCACAGAGAAAATTCCCTGTTTTTCCATAGAAAATTCCCTTTCCGGCCATTTTTTTGCCTAAAAACACGAGTGTGGGAAATCCGATGAGAATCATGGCTTCCAAAAGCATTCGATCAATCCGTCCCATCATTTTGCACACCACAAGAGCTGAAGGCCCGCTGAAACAAGAACACGAAGGCTCCACAGAGAAAATTCCCTGTTTTTCCATAGAAAATTCCCTTTCGGCCATTTTTTTGCCTAAAAACACGAGTGTGGGAAATCCGATGAGAATCATGGCTTCCAAAAGCATTCGATCAATCCGTCCCATCATTTTGCACACCACAAGTAGCTCCGAAGGCCCGCTGAAACAAGAAGACGAAGGCTCCACAGAAAAATTCCCTGTTGTTTTCCATAGAAAATTCCCTTTCCGGCCATTTTTTTGCCTAAAAACACGAGTGTGGGAAATCCGATGAGAATCATGGCTTCCAAAAGCATTCGATCAATCCGTCCCATCATTTTGCACACCACAAGAGCTCAAGGCCCGCTGAAACAAGAACACGAAGGCTCCACAGAGAAAATTCCCTGTTTTTCCATAGAAAATTCCCTTTCCGCCATTTTTTTGCCTAAAAACACGAGTGTGGGAAATCCGATGAGAATCATGGCTTCCAAAAGCATTCGATCAATCCGTCCCATCATTTTGCACACCACAAGAGCTGAAGGCCCGCTGAAACAAGAACACGAAGCCTCCACAGAGAAAATTCCCTGTTTTTCCATAGAAAATTCCCTTTCCTGCCATTTTTTTGCCTAAAAACACGAGTGTGGGAAATCCGATGAGAATCATGGCTTCCAAAAGCATTCGATCAATCCGTCCCATCATTTTGCACACCACAATAGCCTGAAGGCCCGCTGAAACAAGAAGACGAAGGCTCCACAGAAAAATTCCCTGTTTTTCCATAGAAAATTCCCTTTCGTGCCATTTTTTTGCCTAAAAAACACGAGTGTGGGAAATCCGATGAGAATCATGGCTTCCAAAAGCATTCGATCAATCCGTCCCATCATTTTGCACACCACGAAGCCCTGGCCCGCTGAAACAAGAAGACGAAGGCTCCACAGAAAAATTCCCTGTTTTTCCATAGAAAATTCCCTTTCCGGCCATTTTTTTGCCTAAAAACACGAGTGTGGGAAATCCGATGAGAATCATGGCTTCCAAAAGCATTCGATCAATCCGTCCCATCATTTTGCACAACACAATAGCCTGAAGGCCCGCTGAAACAAGAACACGAAGCCTCCACAGAAAAATTCCCTGTTTTTCCATAGAAAATTCCCTTTCCGCCATTTTTTTGCCTAAAAACACGAGTGTGGGAAATCCGATGAGAATCATGGCTTCCAAAAGCATTCGATCAATCCGTCCCATCATTTTGCACACCACACAGAGCCTGAAGGCCCGCTGAAACAAGAACACGAAGCCTCCACAGAAAAATTCCCTGTTTTTCCATAGAAAATTCCCTTTCCTAGGCCATTTTTTTGCCTAAAAACACGAGTGTGGGAAATCCGATGAGAATCATGGCTTCCAAAAGCATTCGATCAATCCGTCCCATCATTTTGCACACCACAAGGCAGCCTGAAGGCCCGCTGAAACAAGAACACGAAGGCTCCACAGAAAAATTCCCTGTTTTTCCATAGAAAATTCCCTTTCGTGCCATTTTTTTGCCTAAAAACACGAGTGTGGGAAATCCGATGAGAATCATGGCTTCCAAAAGCATTCGATCAATCCGTCCCATCATTTTGCACACCACAATAGCCTGAAGGCCCGCTGAAACAAGAACACGAAGCTCCACAGAAAAAATTCCCTGTTTTTCCATAGAAAATTCCCTTTCGGCCATTTTTTTGCCTAAAAACACGAGTGTGGGAAATCCGATGAGAATCATGGCTTCCAAAAGCATTCGATCAATCCGTCCCATCATTTTGCACACCACAATAGCCTGAAGGCCCGCTGAAACAAGAACACGAAGGCTCCACAGAGAAAATTCCCTGTTTTTCCATAGAAAATTCCCTTTCGTGCCATTTTTTTGCCTAAAAACACGAGTGTGGGAAATCCGATGAGAATCATGGCTTCCAAAAGCATTCGATCAATCCGTCCCATCATTTTGCACACCACGTAGAGCCTGAAGGCCCGCTGAAACAAGAACACGAAGCCTCCACAGAGAAAATTCCCTGTTTTTCCATAGAAAATTCCCTTTCCGTGCCATTTTTTTGCCTAAAAACACGAGTGTGGGAAATCCGATGAGAATCATGGCTTCCAAAAGCATTCGATCAATCCGTCCCATCATTTTGCACACCACAGTAGCCTGAAGGCCCGCTGAAACAAGAACACGAAGGCTCCACAGAGAAAATTCCCTGTTTTTCCATAGAAAATTCCCTTTCCGTGCCATTTTTTTGCCTAAAAACACGAGTGTGGGAAATCCGATGAGAATCATGGCTTCCAAAAGCATTCGATCAATCCGTCCCATCATTTTGCACACCACAAGAGCTCGAAGGCCCGCTGAAACAAGAAGACACGAAGCCTCCACAGAGAAAATTCCCTGTTTTTCCATAGAAAATTCCCTTTCCGGCCATTTTTTTGCCTAAAAACACGAGTGTGGGAAATCCGATGAGAATCATGGCTTCCAAAAGCATTCGATCAATCCGTCCCATCATTTTGCACACCACAAGAGCCTCAAGGCCCGCTGAAACAAGAACACGAAGGCTCCACAGAGAAAATTCCCTGTTTTTCCATAGAAAATTCCCTTTCCGTGCCATTTTTTTGCCTAAAAACACGAGTGTGGGAAATCCGATGAGAATCATGGCTTCCAAAAGCATTCGATCAATCCGTCCCATCATTTTGCACACCACAAAATCCGATGAGCCTCAAGGCCCGCTGAAACAAGAAGACGAAGCCTCCACAGAGAAAATTCCCTGTTTTTCCATAGAAAATTCCCTTTCGGCCATTTTTTTGCCTAAAAACACGAGTGTGGGAAATCCGATGAGAATCATGGCTTCCAAAAGCATTCGATCAATCCGTCCCATCATTTTGCACACCACAGCCTCAAGGCCCGCTGAAACAAGAACACGAAGCTCCACAGAGAAAATTCCCTGTTTTTCCATAGAAAATTCCCTTTCCGTGCCATTTTTTTGCCTAAAAACACGAGTGTGGGAAATCCGATGAGAATCATGGCTTCCAAAAGCATTCGATCAATCCGTCCCATCATTTTGCACACCACAAGAGCTCCGAAGGCCCGCTGAAACAAGAACACGAAGGCTCCACAGAAAAATTCCCTGTTTTTCCATAGAAAATTCCCTTTCGTGCCATTTTTTTGCCTAAAAAACACGAGTGTGGGAAATCCGATGAGAATCATGGCTTCCAAAAGCATTCGATCAATCCGTCCCATCATTTTGCACACCACAAGCTCAAGGCCCGCTGAAACAAGAACACGAAGGCTCCACAGAGAAAATTCCCTGTTTTTCCATAGAAAATTCCCTTTCGTGCCATTTTTTTGCCTAAAAACACGAGTGTGGGAAATCCGATGAGAATCATGGCTTCCAAAAGCATTCGATCAATCCGTCCCATCATTTTGCACACCACAGCCTCAAGGCCCGCTGAAACAAGAACACGAAGGCTCCACAGAAAAATTCCCTGTTTTTCCATAGAAAATTCCCTTTCGTGCCATTTTTTTGCCTAAAAACACGAGTGTGGGAAATCCGATGAGAATCATGGCTTCCAAAAGCATTCGATCAATCCGTCCCATCATTTTGCACACCACAAGAGCCTCAAGGCCCGCTGAAACAAGAACACGAAGGCTCCACAGAAAAATTCCCTGTTTTTCCATAGAAAATTCCCTTTCGTGCCATTTTTTTGCCTAAAAACACGAGTGTGGGAAATCCGATGAGAATCATGGCTTCCAAAAGCATTCGATCAATCCGTCCCATCATTTTGCACACCACACAAGCCCAAGGCCCGCCCAAACAAGAAGACGAAGCCTCCACAGAGAAAATTCCCTGTTTTTCCATAGAAAATTCCCTTTCCGGCCATTTTTTTGCCTAAAAACACGAGTGTGGGAAATCCGATGAGAATCATGGCTTCCAAAAGCATTCGATCAATCCGTCCCATCATTTTGCACACCACAAGAGCCCGAAGGCCCGCTGAAACAAGAACACGAAGGCTCCACAGAGAAAATTCCCTGTTTTTCCATAGAAAATTCCCTTTCGTGCCATTTTTTTGCCTAAAAACACGAGTGTGGGAAATCCGATGAGAATCATGGCTTCCAAAAGCATTCGATCAATCCGTCCCATCATTTTGCACACCACAAGAGCTCAAGGCCCGCTGAAACAAGAACACGAAGGCTCCACAGAGAAAATTCCCTGTTTTTCCATAGAAAATTCCCTTTCGTGCCATTTTTTTGCCTAAAAACACGAGTGTGGGAAATCCGATGAGAATCATGGCTTCCAAAAGCATTCGATCAATCCGTCCCATCATTTTGCACACCACAAGAGCTCAAGGCCCGCTGAAACAAGAAGACGAAGCCTCCACAGAGAAAATTCCCTGTTTTTCCATAGAAAATTCCCTTTCCGTGCCATTTTTTTGCCTAAAAAACACGAGTGTGGGAAATCCGATGAGAATCATGGCTTCCAAAAGCATTCGATCAATCCGTCCCATCATTTTGCACAACACAATAGCCTGAAGATCCGCTGAAACAAGAACACGAAGGCTCCACAGAGAAAATTCCCTGTTTTTCCATAGAAAATTCCCTTTCAGGCCATTTTTTTGCCTAAAAAACACGAGTGTGGGAAATCCGATGAGAATCATGGCTTCCAAAAGCATTCGATCAATCCGTCCCATCATTTTGCACAACACAAGAGCCTGAAGGCCCGCCAAAACAAGAACACGAAGGCTCCACAGAGAAAATTCCTGTTTTTCCATAGAAAATTCCCTTTCCGTGCCATTTTTTTGCCTAAAAACACGAGTGTGGGAAATCCGATGAGAATCATGGCTTCCAAAAGCATTCGATCAATCCGTCCCATCATTTTGCACACCACAAAGAGCCTCAAGGCCCGCTGAAACAAGAAGACGAAGCCTCCACAGAAAAATTCCCTGTTTTTCCATAGAAAATTCCCTTTCCGTGCCATTTTTTTGCCTAAAAACACGAGTGTGGGAAATCCGATGAGAATCATGGCTTCCAAAAGCATTCGATCAATCCGTCCCATCATTTTGCACACCACAAGAGCCTCAAGGCCCGCTGAAACAAGAACACGAAGGCTCCACAGAGAAAATTCCCTGTTTTTCCATAGAAAATTCCCTTTCCGTGCCATTTTTTTGCCTAAAAACACGAGTGTGGGAAATCCGATGAGAATCATGGCTTCCAAAAGCATTCGATCAATCCGTCCCATCATTTTGCACACCACAAGAGCCCGAAGGCCCGCTGAAACAAGAACACGAAGGCTCCACAGAGAAAATTCCCTGTTTTTCCATAGAAAATTCCCTTTCGTGCCATTTTTTTGCCTAAAAACACGAGTGTGGGAAATCCGATGAGAATCATGGCTTCCAAAAGCATTCGATCAATCCGTCCCATCATTTTGCACACCACAATAGCCTGAAGGCCCGCTGAAACAAGAACACGAAGGCTCCACAGAAAAATTCCCTGTTTTTCCATAGAAAATTCCCTTTCGTGCCATTTTTTTGCCTAAAAACACGAGTGTGGGAAATCCGATGAGAATCATGGCTTCCAAAAGCATTCGATCAATCCGTCCCATCATTTTGCACACCACAAGAGCCTCAAGGCCCGCTGAAACAAGAACACGAAGGCTCCACAGAGAAAATTCCCTGTTTTTCCATAGAAAATTCCCTTTCCGTGCCATTTTTTTGCCTAAAAACACGAGTGTGGGAAATCCGATGAGAATCATGGCTTCCAAAAGCATTCGATCAATCCGTCCCATCATTTTGCACACCACAGTAGCCTCAAGGCCCGCTGAAACAAGAACACGAAGGCTCCACAGAGAAAATTCCCTGTTTTTCCATAGAAAATTCCCTTTCGTGCCATTTTTTTGCCTAAAAACACGAGTGTGGGAAATCCGATGAGAATCATGGCTTCCAAAAGCATTCGATCAATCCGTCCCATCATTTTGCACACCACAAAGAGCCAAGGCCCGCTGAAACAAGAACACGAAGGCTCCACAGAGAAAATTCCCTGTTTTTCCATAGAAAATTCCCTTTCGTGCCATTTTTTTGCCTAAAAACACGAGTGTGGGAAATCCGATGAGAATCATGGCTTCCAAAAGCATTCGATCAATCCGTCCCATCATTTTGCACACCACAAGAGCCTCAAGGCCCGCTGAAACAAGAACACGAAGGCTCCACAGAAAATTCCCTGTTTTTCCATAGAAAATTCCCTTTCGTGCCATTTTTTTGCCTAAAAACACGAGTGTGGGAAATCCGATGAGAATCATGGCTTCCAAAAGCATTCGATCAATCCGTCCCATCATTTTGCACACCACAAGAGCCTCGAAGGCCCGCTGAAACAAGAACACGAAGGCTCCACAGAAAAATTCCCTGTTTTTCCATAGAAAATTCCCTTTCGTGCCATTTTTTTGCCTAAAAACACGAGTGTGGGAAATCCGATGAGAATCATGGCTTCCAAAAGCATTCGATCAATCCGTCCCATCATTTTGCACACCACAAGAGCCCGAAGGCCCGCTGAAACAAGAACACGAAGGCTCCACAGAGAAAATTCCCTGTTTTTCCATAGAAAATTCCCTTTCGTGCCATTTTTTTGCCTAAAAACACGAGTGTGGGAAATCCGATGAGAATCATGGCTTCCAAAAGCATTCGATCAATCCGTCCCATCATTTTGCACACCACAAGCCTCAAGGCCCGCCGAACAAGAACACGAAGGCTCCACAGAGAAAATTCCCTGTTTTTCCATAGAAAATTCCCTTTCCGCCATTTTTTTGCCTAAAAACACGAGTGTGGGAAATCCGATGAGAATCATGGCTTCCAAAAGCATTCGATCAATCCGTCCCATCATTTTGCACACCACAAGAGCCTCAAGGCCCGCCGAAACAAGAACACGAAGGCTCCACAGAGAAAATTCCCTGTTTTTCCATAGAAAATTCCCTTTCGTGCCATTTTTTTGCCTAAAAACACGAGTGTGGGAAATCCGATGAGAATCATGGCTTCCAAAAGCATTCGATCAATCCGTCCCATCATTTTGCACACCACAAGAGCCTCAAGGCCCGCTGAAACAAGAACACGAAGGCTCCACAGAAAAATTCCCTGTTTTTCCATAGAAAATTCCCTTTCGCCATTTTTTTGCCTAAAAACACGAGTGTGGGAAATCCGATGAGAATCATGGCTTCCAAAAGCATTCGATCAATCCGTCCCATCATTTTGCACACACAAGAGCCTCAAGGCCCGCTGAAACAAGAACACGAAGGCTCCACAGAGAAAATTCCCTGTTTTTCCATAGAAAATTCCCTTTCGTGCCATTTTTTTGCCTAAAAACACGAGTGTGGGAAATCCGATGAGAATCATGGCTTCCAAAAGCATTCGATCAATCCGTCCCATCATTTTGCACACACACGTAGCCTCAAGGCCCGCTGAAACAAGAAGACGAAGGCTCCACAGAAAAAAATTCCCTGTTTTTCCATAGAAAATTCCCTTTCGTGCCATTTTTTTGCCTAAAAACACGAGTGTGGGAAATCCGATGAGAATCATGGCTTCCAAAAGCATTCGATCAATCCGTCCCATCATTTTGCACACACAAGAGCCTCAAGGCCCGCTGAAACAAGAACACGAAGGCTCCACAGAGAAAATTCCCTGTTTTTCCATAGAAAATTCCCTTTCCTGCCATTTTTTTGCCTAAAAACACGAGTGTGGGAAATCCGATGAGAATCATGGCTTCCAAAAGCATTCGATCAATCCGTCCCATCATTTTGCACACCACAAGAGCCCGAAGGCCCGCTGAAACAAGAACACGAAGGCTCCACAGAGAAAATTCCCTGTTTTTCCATAGAAAATTCCCTTTCGTGCCATTTTTTTGCCTAAAAACACGAGTGTGGGAAATCCGATGAGAATCATGGCTTCCAAAAGCATTCGATCAATCCGTCCCATCATTTTGCACACCACAAGAGCCTCAAGGCCCGCTGAAACAAGAACACGAAGCCTCCACAGAGAAAATTCCCTGTTTTTCCATAGAAAATTCCCTTTCCTGTGCCATTTTTTTGCCTAAAAACACGAGTGTGGGAAATCCGATGAGAATCATGGCTTCCAAAAGCATTCGATCAATCCGTCCCATCATTTTGCACACCACGTAGCCTCAAGGCCCGCTGAAACAAGAAGACGAAGGCTCCACAGAAAAATTCCCTGTTTTTCCATAGAAAATTCCCTTCCGTGCCATTTTTTTGCCTAAAAACACGAGTGTGGGAAATCCGATGAGAATCATGGCTTCCAAAAGCATTCGATCAATCCGTCCCATCATTTTGCACACCACAAGAGCCTCAAGGCCCGCTGAAACAAGAAGACGAAGGCTCCACAGAGAAAATTCCCTGTTTTTCCATAGAAAATTCCCTTTCCGTGCCATTTTTTTGCCTAAAAACACGAGTGTGGGAAATCCGATGAGAATCATGGCTTCCAAAAGCATTCGATCAATCCGTCCCATCATTTTGCACACCACAATAGCCTGAAGGCCCGCTGAAACAAGAACACGAAGGCTCCACAGAGAAAATTCCCTGTTTTTCCATAGAAAATTCCCTTTCGTGCCATTTTTTTGCCTAAAAACACGAGTGTGGGAAATCCGATGAGAATCATGGCTTCCAAAAGCATTCGATCAATCCGTCCCATCATTTTGCACACCACAAGAGAGCCTGAAGGCCCGCTGAAACAAGAACACGAAGGCTCCACAGAGAAAATTCCCTGTTTTTCCATAGAAAATTCCCTTTCCGCCATTTTTTTGCCTAAAAACACGAGTGTGGGAAATCCGATGAGAATCATGGCTTCCAAAAGCATTCGATCAATCCGTCCCATCATTTTGCACACCACAAGAGCCTCAAGGCCCGCTGAAACAAGAACACGAAGGCTCCACAGAGAAAATTCCCTGTTTTTCCATAGAAAATTCCCTTTCGTGCCATTTTTTTGCCTAAAAACACGAGTGTGGGAAATCCGATGAGAATCATGGCTTCCAAAAGCATTCGATCAATCCGTCCCATCATTTTGCACACCACAAGAGCCTCAAGGCCCGCTGAAACAAGAACACGAAGGCTCCACAGAAAAATTCCCTGTTTTTCCATAGAAAATTCCCTTTCGTGCCATTTTTTTGCCTAAAAACACGAGTGTGGGAAATCCGATGAGAATCATGGCTTCCAAAAGCATTCGATCAATCCGTCCCATCATTTTGCACACCACAAGAGCTCAAGGCCCGCTGAAACAAGAACACGAAGGCTCCACAGAGAAAATTCCCTGTTTTTCCATAGAAAATTCCCTTTCCGTGCCATTTTTTTGCCTAAAAACACGAGTGTGGGAAATCCGATGAGAATCATGGCTTCCAAAAGCATTCGATCAATCCGTCCCATCATTTTGCACACCACAAGAGCCTCAAGGCCCGCTGAAACAAGAAGACGAAGGCTCCACAGAGAAAATTCCCTGTTTTTCCATAGAAAATTCCCTTTCCGCCATTTTTTTGCCTAAAAACACGAGTGTGGGAAATCCGATGAGAATCATGGCTTCCAAAAGCATTCGATCAATCCGTCCCATCATTTTGCACACCACAAGAGCCTCAAGGCCCGCTGAAACAAGAAGACGAAGGCTCCACAGAAAAATTCCCTGTTTTTCCATAGAAAATTCCCTTTCCGGCCATTTTTTTGCCTAAAAAACACGAGTGTGGGAAATCCGATGAGAATCATGGCTTCCAAAAGCATTCGATCAATCCGTCCCATCATTTTGCACAACACAATAGCCTGAAGATCCGCTGAAACAAGAACACGAAGGCTCCACAGAAAAATTCCCTGTTTTTCCATAGAAAATTCCCTTTCGTGCCATTTTTTTGCCTAAAAACACGAGTGTGGGAAATCCGATGAGAATCATGGCTTCCAAAAGCATTCGATCAATCCGTCCCATCATTTTGCACACCACAAAATCCGATGAGCTCAAGGCCCGCTGAAACAAGAACACGAAGGCCTCCACAGAGAAAATTCCCTGTTTTTCCATAGAAAATTCCCTTTCGTGCCATTTTTTTGCCTAAAAACACGAGTGTGGGAAATCCGATGAGAATCATGGCTTCCAAAAGCATTCGATCAATCCGTCCCATCATTTTGCACACCACAAGAGCCTCGAAGGCCCGCTGAAACAAGAAGACGAAGGCTCCACAGAAAAATTCCCTGTTTTTCCATAGAAAATTCCCTTTCCGCCATTTTTTTGCCTAAAAACACGAGTGTGGGAAATCCGATGAGAATCATGGCTTCCAAAAGCATTCGATCAATCCGTCCCATCATTTTGCACACCACAAGCTCAAGGCCCGCTGAAACAAGAACACGAAGGCTCCACAGAAAATTCCCTGTTTTTCCATAGAAAATTCCCTTTCCTGTGCCATTTTTTTGCCTAAAAACACGAGTGTGGGAAATCCGATGAGAATCATGGCTTCCAAAAGCATTCGATCAATCCGTCCCATCATTTTGCACACCACACAGAGCCTCAAGGCCCGCTGAAACAAGAACACGAAGGCTCCACAGAGAAAATTCCCTGTTTTTCCATAGAAAATTCCCTTTCCTGTGCCATTTTTTTGCCTAAAAACACGAGTGTGGGAAATCCGATGAGAATCATGGCTTCCAAAAGCATTCGATCAATCCGTCCCATCATTTTGCACACCACAAAGCCTCAAGGCCCGCTGAAACAAGAACACGAAGGCTCCACAGAAAATTCCCTGTTTTTCCATAGAAAATTCCCTTTCCGTGCCATTTTTTTGCCTAAAAACACGAGTGTGGGAAATCCGATGAGAATCATGGCTTCCAAAAGCATTCGATCAATCCGTCCCATCATTTTGCACACCACAAGAGCCCGAAGGCCCGCTGAAACAAGAAGACGAAGGCTCCACAGAGAAAATTCCCTGTTTTTCCATAGAAAATTCCCTTTCGTGCCATTTTTTTGCCTAAAAACACGAGTGTGGGAAATCCGATGAGAATCATGGCTTCCAAAAGCATTCGATCAATCCGTCCCATCATTTTGCACACCACACAGAGCCTCAAGGCCCGCTGAAACAAGAAGACGAAGGCTCCACAGAGAAAATTCCCTGTTTTTCCATAGAAAATTCCCTTTCCGCCATTTTTTTGCCTAAAAACACGAGTGTGGGAAATCCGATGAGAATCATGGCTTCCAAAAGCATTCGATCAATCCGCCCATCATTTTGCACACCACAAGAGCCTCCGAAGGCCCGCTGAAACAAGAAGACGAAGCCTCCACAGAGAAAATTCCCTGTTTTTCCATAGAAAATTCCCTTTCGTGCCATTTTTTTGCCTAAAAACACGAGTGTGGGAAATCCGATGAGAATCATGGCTTCCAAAAGCATTCGATCAATCCGTCCCATCATTTTGCACACCACAAGCCTCGAAGGCCCGCTGAAACAAGAAGACGAAGCCTCCACAGAGAAAATTCCCTGTTTTTCCATAGAAAATTCCCTTTCCGTGCCATTTTTTTGCCTAAAAACACGAGTGTGGGAAATCCGATGAGAATCATGGCTTCCAAAAGCATTCGATCAATCCGTCCCATCATTTTGCACACCACAAGAGCCTCAAGGCCCGCTGAAACAAGAAGACGAAGGCTCCACAGAGAAAATTCCCTGTTTTTCCATAGAAAATTCCCTTTCCGTGCCATTTTTTTGCCTAAAAACACGAGTGTGGGAAATCCGATGAGAATCATGGCTTCCAAAAGCATTCGATCAATCCGTCCCATCATTTTGCACACCACAAGAGCCCGAAGGCCCGCTGAAACAAGAACACGAAGGCTCCACAGAGAAAATTCCCTGTTTTTCCATAGAAAATTCCCTTTCCGGCCATTTTTTTGCCTAAAAACACGAGTGTGGGAAATCCGATGAGAATCATGGCTTCCAAAAGCATTCGATCAATCCGTCCCATCATTTTGCACACCACAAAAGAGCCTCAAGGCCCGCTGAAACAAGAAGACGAAGGCTCCACAGAAAAATTCCCTGTTTTTCCATAGAAAATTCCCTTTCCATTTTTTTGCCTAAAAACACGAGTGTGGGAAATCCGATGAGAATCATGGCTTCCAAAAGCATTCGATCAATCCGTCCCATCATTTTGCACACCACAAGAGCCTCAAGGCCCGCTGAAACAAGAACACGAAGGCTCCACAGAAAAAATTCCCTGTTTTTCCATAGAAAATTCCCTTTCGTGCCATTTTTTTGCCTAAAAACACGAGTGTGGGAAATCCGATGAGAATCATGGCTTCCAAAAGCATTCGATCAATCCGTCCCATCATTTTGCACACCACAAGCCTGAAGGCCCGCTGAAACAAGAAGACGAAGGCTCCACAGAGAAAATTCCCTGTTTTTCCATAGAAAATTCCCTTTCCGCCATTTTTTTGCCTAAAAACACGAGTGTGGGAAATCCGATGAGAATCATGGCTTCCAAAAGCATTCGATCAATCCGTCCCATCATTTTGCACACCACAAGCCTCAAGGCCCGCTGAAACAAGAACACGAAGGCTCCACAGAAAAATTCCCTGTTTTTCCATAGAAAATTCCCTTTCCGCCATTTTTTTGCCTAAAAACACGAGTGTGGGAAATCCGATGAGAATCATGGCTTCCAAAAGCATTCGATCAATCCGTCCCATCATTTTGCACACCACAAGAGCCCAAGGCCCGCTGAAACAAGAACACGAAGCTCCACAGAGAAAATTCCCTGTTTTTCCATAGAAAATTCCCTTTCCGTGCCATTTTTTTGCCTAAAAACACGAGTGTGGGAAATCCGATGAGAATCATGGCTTCCAAAAGCATTCGATCAATCCGTCCCATCATTTTGCACACCACAAGAGCTCCGAAGGCCCGCTGAAACAAGAACACGAAGGCTCCACAGAGAAAATTCCCTGTTTTTCCATAGAAAATTCCCTTTCGCCATTTTTTTGCCTAAAAACACGAGTGTGGGAAATCCGATGAGAATCATGGCTTCCAAAAGCATTCGATCAATCCGTCCCATCATTTTGCACACCACAAGAGTAGCCTCAAGGCCCGCTGAAACAAGAAGACGAAGGCTCCACAGAGAAAATTCCCTGTTTTTCCATAGAAAATTCCCTTTCCGCCATTTTTTTGCCTAAAAACACGAGTGTGGGAAATCCGATGAGAATCATGGCTTCCAAAAGCATTCGATCAATCCGTCCCATCATTTTGCACACCACAATAGCCTGAAGGCCCGCTGAAACAAGAACACGAAGGCTCCACAGAGAAAATTCCCTGTTTTTCCATAGAAAATTCCCTTTCGTGCCATTTTTTTGCCTAAAAACACGAGTGTGGGAAATCCGATGAGAATCATGGCTTCCAAAAGCATTCGATCAATCCGTCCCATCATTTTGCACACCACAAGCCTCAAGGCCCGCTGAAACAAGAACACGAAGGCTCCACAGAGAAAATTCCCTGTTTTTCCATAGAAAATTCCCTTTCCGTGCCATTTTTTTGCCTAAAAACACGAGTGTGGGAAATCCGATGAGAATCATGGCTTCCAAAAGCATTCGATCAATCCGTCCCATCATTTTGCACACCACAAGAGCCTCAAGGCCCGCTGAAACAAGAAGACGAAGGCTCCACAGAAAAAAATTCCCTGTTTTTCCATAGAAAATTCCCTTTCCGCCATTTTTTTGCCTAAAAACACGAGTGTGGAAATCCGATGAGAATCATGGCTTCCAAAAGCATTCGATCAATCCGTCCCATCATTTTGCACACCACAAGAGCCCAAGGCCCGCTGAAACAAGAAGACGAAGGCTCCACAGAGAAAATTCCCTGTTTTTCCATAGAAAATTCCCTTTCCGCCATTTTTTTGCCTAAAAACACGAGTGTGGGAAATCCGATGAGAATCATGGCTTCCAAAAGCATTCGATCAATCCGTCCCATCATTTTGCACACCACAAGAGCCCAAAAGCATTCAAGGCCCGCTGAAACAAGAACACGAAGCCTCCACAGAGAAAATTCCCTGTTTTTCCATAGAAAATTCCCTTTCGTGCCATTTTTTTGCCTAAAAACACGAGTGTGGGAAATCCGATGAGAATCATGGCTTCCAAAAGCATTCGATCAATCCGTCCCATCATTTTGCACACCACAAGAGCCCGAAGGCCCGCTGAAACAAGAAGACGAAGCCTCCACAGAAAAATTCCCTGTTTTTCCATAGAAAATTCCCTTTCCGTGCCATTTTTTTGCCTAAAAACACGAGTGTGGGAAATCCGATGAGAATCATGGCTTCCAAAAGCATTCGATCAATCCGTCCCATCATTTTGCACACCACAAAGAGCTCCGAAGGCCCGCCAAACAAGAACACGAAGGCTCCACAGAAAAATTCCCTGTTTTTCCATAGAAAATTCCCTTTCCGTGCCATTTTTTTGCCTAAAAACACGAGTGTGGGAAATCCGATGAGAATCATGGCTTCCAAAAGCATTCGATCAATCCGTCCCATCATTTTGCACACCACAAAGAGCCTCAAGGCCCGCTGAAACAAGAAGACGAAGGCTCCACAGAGAAAATTCCCTGTTTTTCCATAGAAAATTCCCTTTCGTGCCATTTTTTTGCCTAAAAACACGAGTGTGGGAAATCCGATGAGAATCATGGCTTCCAAAAGCATTCGATCAATCCGTCCCATCATTTTGCACACCACACAGCCTCAAGGCCCGCTGAAACAAGAAGACGAAGGCTCCACAGAGAAAATTCCCTGTTTTTCCATAGAAAATTCCCTTTCCGCCATTTTTTTGCCTAAAAACACGAGTGTGGGAAATCCGATGAGAATCATGGCTTCCAAAAGCATTCGATCAATCCGTCCCATCATTTTGCACACCACAAGAGCCTCCAAGGCCCGCTGAAACAAGAAGACGAAGGCTCCACAGAAAAAATTCCCTGTTTTTCCATAGAAAATTCCCTTTCCGTGCCATTTTTTTGCCTAAAAACACTAGTGTGGGAAATCCGATGAGAATCATGGCTTCCAAAAGCATTCGATCAATCCGTCCCATCATTTTGCACACCACAAGAGCCTCAAGGCCCGCTGAAACAAGAACACGAAGGCTCCACAGAAAAATTCCCTGTTTTTCCATAGAAAATTCCCTTTCCGCCATTTTTTTGCCTAAAAACACGAGTGTGGGAAATCCGATGAGAATCATGGCTTCCAAAAGCATTCGATCAATCCGTCCCATCATTTTGCACACCACAAGAGCCCGAAGGCCCGCTGAAACAAGAAGACGAAGCCTCCACAGAGAAAATTCCCTGTTTTTCCATAGAAAATTCCCTTTCCGTGCCATTTTTTTGCCTAAAAACACGAGTGTGGGAAATCCGATGAGAATCATGGCTTCCAAAAGCATTCGATCAATCCGTCCCATCATTTTGCACACCACAAGAGCCCGAAGGCCCGCTGAAACAAGAAGACGAAGGCTCCACAGAAAATTCCCTGTTTTTCCATAGAAAATTCCCTTTCCGCCATTTTTTTGCCTAAAAACACGAGTGTGGGAAATCCGATGAGAATCATGGCTTCCAAAAGCATTCGATCAATCCGTCCCATCATTTTGCACACCACAAGCTCGAAGGCCCGCTGAAACAAGAACACGAAGGCTCCACAGAAAAATTCCCTGTTTTTCCATAGAAAATTCCCTTTCGTGCCATTTTTTTGCCTAAAAACACGAGTGTGGGAAATCCGATGAGAATCATGGCTTCCAAAAGCATTCGATCAATCCGTCCCATCATTTTGCACACCACACAAGAGCCTCAAGGCCCGCCGAAACAAGAAGACGAAGGCTCCACAGAGAAAATTCCCTGTTTTTCCATAGAAAATTCCCTTTCCGCCATTTTTTTGCCTAAAAACACGAGTGTGGGAAATCCGATGAGAATCATGGCTTCCAAAAGCATTCGATCAATCCGTCCCATCATTTTGCACACCACAAGAGCCTCGAAGGCCCGCTGAAACAAGAAGACGAAGCCTCCACAGAAAAATTCCCTGTTTTTCCATAGAAAATTCCCTTTCGTGCCATTTTTTTGCCTAAAAACACGAGTGTGGGAAATCCGATGAGAATCATGGCTTCCAAAAGCATTCGATCAATCCGTCCCATCATTTTGCACACCACAAGAGCTCAAGGCCCGCTGAAACAAGAAGACGAAGGCTCCACAGAGAAAAATTTCCCTGTTTTTCCATAGAAAATTCCTTTTCCGCCATTTTTTTGCCTAAAAACACGAGTGTGGGAAATCCGATGAGAATCATGGCTTCCAAAAGCATTCGATCAATCCGTCCCATCATTTTGCACACCACAAGAGCCTCAAGGCCCGCTGAAACAAGAAGACGAAGGCTCCACAGAGAAAATTCCCTGTTTTTCCATAGAAAATTCCCTTTCCGCCATTTTTTTGCCTAAAAACACGAGTGTGGGAAATCCGATGAGAATCATGGCTTCCAAAAGCATTCGATCAATCCGTCCCATCATTTTGCACACCACAAGAGCCTCAAGGCCCGCTGAAACAAGAAGACGAAGCCTCCACAGAAAATTCCCTGTTTTTCCATAGAAAATTCCCTTTCCGTGCCATTTTTTTGCCTAAAAACACGAGTGTGGGAAATCCGATGAGAATCATGGCTTCCAAAAGCATTCGATCAATCCGTCCCATCATTTTGCACACCACAAGAGCTCCGAAGGCCCGCTGAAACAAGAACACGAAGGCTCCACAGAGAAAATTCCCTGTTTTTCCATAGAAAATTCCCTTTCCGTGCCATTTTTTTGCCTAAAAACACTAGTGTGGGAAATCCGATGAGAATCATGGCTTCCAAAAGCATTCGATCAATCCGTCCCATCATTTTGCACACCACAGTAGCCTGAAGGCCCGCTGAAACAAGAACACGAAGGCTCCACAGAGAAAATTCCCTGTTTTTCCATAGAAAATTCCCTTTCCTGTGCCATTTTTTTGCCTAAAAACACGAGTGTGGGAAATCCGATGAGAATCATGGCTTCCAAAAGCATTCGATCAATCCGTCCCATCATTTTGCACACCACGCAGCCTCAAGGCCCGCTGAAACAAGAAGACGAAGCCTCCACAGAGAAAATTCCCTGTTTTTCCATAGAAAATTCCCTTTCCTGGCCATTTTTTTGCCTAAAAACACGAGTGTGGGAAATCCGATGAGAATCATGGCTTCCAAAAGCATTCGATCAATCCGTCCCATCATTTTGCACACCACAAGCCTCAAGGCCCGCTGAAACAAGAAGACGAAGGCTCCACAGAGAAAATTCCCTGTTTTTCCATAGAAAATTCCCTTTCCGTGCCATTTTTTTGCCTAAAAACACGAGTGTGGGAAATCCGATGAGAATCATGGCTTCCAAAAGCATTCGATCAATCCGTCCCATCATTTTGCACACCACAAGCCCGAAGGCCCGCTGAAACAAGAAGACGAAGCCTCCACAGAGAAAATTCCCTGTTTTTCCATAGAAAATTCCCTTTCCGTGCCATTTTTTTGCCTAAAAACACGAGTGTGGGAAATCCGATGAGAATCATGGCTTCCAAAAGCATTCGATCAATCCGTCCCATCATTTTGCACACCACAAGAGCCCGAAGGCCCGCTGAAACAAGAACACGAAGGCTCCACAGAGAAAATTCCCTGTTTTTCCATAGAAAATTCCCTTTCCGTGCCATTTTTTTGCCTAAAAACACGAGTGTGGGAAATCCGATGAGAATCATGGCTTCCAAAAGCATTCGATCAATCCGTCCCATCATTTTGCACACCACAAGAGCCTCAAGGCCCGCTGAAACAAGAAGACGAAGGCCTCCACAGAGAAAATTCCCTGTTTTTCCATAGAAAATTCCCTTTCCGGCCATTTTTTTGCCTAAAAACACGAGTGTGGGAAATCCGATGAGAATCATGGCTTCCAAAAGCATTCGATCAATCCGTCCCATCATTTTGCACACCACAAGCTCCGAAGGCCCGCTGAAACAAGAAGACGAAGGCTCCACAGAAAAATTCCCTGTTTTTCCATAGAAAATTCCCTTTCCGCCATTTTTTTGCCTAAAAACACTAGTGTGGGAAATCCGATGAGAATCATGGCTTCCAAAAGCATTCGATCAATCCGTCCCATCATTTTGCACACCACAAGCCCAAGGCCCGCTGAAACAAGAACACGAAGGCTCCACAGAGAAAATTCCCTGTTTTTCCATAGAAAATTCCCTTTCCGCCATTTTTTTGCCTAAAAACACGAGTGTGGGAAATCCGATGAGAATCATGGCTTCCAAAAGCATTCGATCAATCCGTCCCATCATTTTGCACACCACAAGAGCCAAGGCCCGCTGAAACAAGAAGACGAAGGCTCTCCACAGAAAAATTCCCTGTTTTTCCATAGAAAATTCCCTTTCCTAGCCATTTTTTTGCCTAAAAACACGAGTGTGGGAAATCCGATGAGAATCATGGCTTCCAAAAGCATTCGATCAATCCGTCCCATCATTTTGCACACCACAAGAGCCTCGAAGGCCCGCTGAAACAAGAAGACGAAGCCTCCACAGAGAAAATTCCCTGTTTTTCCATAGAAAATTCCCTTTCCTGGCCATTTTTTTGCCTAAAAACACGAGTGTGGGAAATCCGATGAGAATCATGGCTTCCAAAAGCATTCGATCAATCCGTCCCATCATTTTGCACACCACACAAGAGCCTCGAAGGCCCGCTGAAACAAGAAGACGAAGGCTCCACAGAAAAATTCCCTGTTTTTCCATAGAAAATTCCCTTTCCGTGCCATTTTTTTGCCTAAAAACACGAGTGTGGGAAATCCGATGAGAATCATGGCTTCCAAAAGCATTCGATCAATCCGTCCCATCATTTTGCACACCACAAGAGCCCGAAGGCCCGCTGAAACAAGAAGACGAAGCCTCCACAGAAAAATTCCCTGTTTTTCCATAGAAAATTCCCTTTCCGTGCCATTTTTTTGCCTAAAAACACGAGTGTGGGAAATCCGATGAGAATCATGGCTTCCAAAAGCATTCGATCAATCCGTCCCATCATTTTGCACACCACAAGAGCCTCAAGGCCCGCTGAAACAAGAAGACGAAGGCTCCACAGAGAAAATTCCCTGTTTTTCCATAGAAAATTCCCTTTCCTGCCATTTTTTTGCCTAAAAACACGAGTGTGGGAAATCCGATGAGAATCATGGCTTCCAAAAGCATTCGATCAATCCGTCCCATCATTTTGCACACCACAAGCCCGAAGGCCCGCTGAAACAAGAACACGAAGGCTCCACAGAAAAATTCCCTGTTTTTCCATAGAAAATTCCCTTTCCGTGCCATTTTTTTGCCTAAAAACACGAGTGTGGGAAATCCGATGAGAATCATGGCTTCCAAAAGCATTCGATCAATCCGTCCCATCATTTTGCACACCACAAGAGCCTCGAAGGCCCGCTGAAACAAGAAGACGAAGCCTCCACAGAGAAAATTCCCTGTTTTTCCATAGAAAATTCCCTTTCCGCCATTTTTTTGCCTAAAAACACGAGTGTGGGAAATCCGATGAGAATCATGGCTTCCAAAAGCATTCGATCAATCCGTCCCATCATTTTGCACACCACAAGAGCCTCAAGGCCCGCTGAAACAAGAAGACGAAGCCTCCCACAGAAAAATTCCCTGTTTTTCCATAGAAAATTCCCTTTCCGTGCCATTTTTTTGCCTAAAAACACGAGTGTGGGAAATCCGATGAGAATCATGGCTTCCAAAAGCATTCGATCAATCCGTCCCATCATTTTGCACACCACAAGAGCCCGAAGGCCCGCTGAAACAAGAACACGAAGGCTCCACAGAGAAAATTCCCTGTTTTTCCATAGAAAATTCCCTTTCGTGCCATTTTTTTGCCTAAAAACACGAGTGTGGGAAATCCGATGAGAATCATGGCTTCCAAAAGCATTCGATCAATCCGTCCCATCATTTTGCACACCACAGTAGCCTTAAGGCCCGCTGAAACAAGAAGACGAAGCCTCCACAGAGAAAATTCCCTGTTTTTCCATAGAAAATTCCCTTTCCGGCCATTTTTTTGCCTAAAAACACGAGTGTGGGAAATCCGATGAGAATCATGGCTTCCAAAAGCATTCGATCAATCCGTCCCATCATTTTGCACACCACAAGCCCGAAGGCCCGCTGAAACAAGAAGACGAAGCCTCCACAGAAAAATTCCCTGTTTTTCCATAGAAAATTCCCTTTCCGGCATTTTTTTGCCTAAAAACACGAGTGTGGGAAATCCGATGAGAATCATGGCTTCCAAAAGCATTCGATCAATCCGTCCCATCATTTTGCACACCACAAGAGCCCAAGGCCCGCTGAAACAAGAAGACACGAAGCTCCACAGAGAAAATTCCCTGTTTTTCCATAGAAAATTCCCTTTCCGCCATTTTTTTGCCTAAAAACACTAGTGTGGGAAATCCGATGAGAATCATGGCTTCCAAAAGCATTCGATCAATCCGTCCCATCATTTTGCACACCACAAAGAGCCCGAAGGCCCGCTGAAACAAGAAGACGAAGCCTCCACAGAGAAAATTCCCTGTTTTTCCATAGAAAATTCCCTTTCCGTGCCATTTTTTTGCCTAAAAACACGAGTGTGGGAAATCCGATGAGAATCATGGCTTCCAAAAGCATTCGATCAATCCGTCCCATCATTTTGCACACCACAAGAGCTCAAGGCCCGCTGAAACAAGAAGACGAAGCCTCCACAGAGAAAATTCCCTGTTTTTCCATAGAAAATTCCCTTTCCTGCCATTTTTTTGCCTAAAAACACGAGTGTGGGAAATCCGATGAGAATCATGGCTTCCAAAAGCATTCGATCAATCCGTCCCATCATTTTGCACACCACAAGAGCCCGAAGGCCCGCTGAAACAAGAAGACGAAGCTCCACAGAAAAATTCCCTGTTTTTCCATAGAAAATTCCCTTTCCGCCATTTTTTTGCCTAAAAACACGAGTGTGGGAAATCCGATGAGAATCATGGCTTCCAAAAGCATTCGATCAATCCGTCCCATCATTTTGCACACCACAAGAGCCTCAAGGCCCGCTGAAACAAGAAGACGAAGGCTCCACAGAAAAATTCCCTGTTTTTCCATAGAAAATTCCCTTTCCTGCCATTTTTTTGCCTAAAAACACGAGTGTGGGAAATCCGATGAGAATCATGGCTTCCAAAAGCATTCGATCAATCCGTCCCATCATTTTGCACACCACAAGAGCCCGAAGGCCCGCTGAAACAAGAAGACGAAGGCTCCACAGAGAAAATTCCCTGTTTTTCCATAGAAAATTCCCTTTCCGTGCCATTTTTTTGCCTAAAAACACGAGTGTGGGAAATCCGATGAGAATCATGGCTTCCAAAAGCATTCGATCAATCCGTCCCATCATTTTGCACACCACAAGAGCCTCAAGGCCCGCTGAAACAAGAAGACGAAGGCTCCACAGAGAAAATTCCCTGTTTTTCCATAGAAAATTCCCTTTCCTGTGCCATTTTTTTGCCTAAAAACACGAGTGTGGGAAATCCGATGAGAATCATGGCTTCCAAAAGCATTCGATCAATCCGTCCCATCATTTTGCACACCACAAGCCCTCAAGGCCCGCTGAAACAAGAAGACGAAGCCTCCACAGAAAAATTCCCTGTTTTTCCATAGAAAATTCCCTTTCCGTGCCATTTTTTTGCCTAAAAACACGAGTGTGGGAAATCCGATGAGAATCATGGCTTCCAAAAGCATTCGATCAATCCGTCCCATCATTTTGCACACCACACAAGAGCCAAGGCCCGCTGAAACAAGAAGACGAAGGCTCCACAGAAAATTCCCTTTTTTTCCATAGAAAATTCCCTTTCCTGCCATTTTTTTGCCTAAAAACACGAGTGTGGGAAATCCGATGAGAATCATGGCTTCCAAAAGCATTCGATCAATCCGTCCCATCATTTTGCACACCACAAGCCTCGAAGGCCCGCTGAAACAAGAAGACGAAGCCTCCACAGAGAAAATTCCCTGTTTTTCCATAGAAAATTCCCTTTCCTGGTCATTTTTTTGCCTAAAAACACGAGTGTGGGAAATCCGATGAGAATCATGGCTTCCAAAAGCATTCGATCAATCCGTCCCCATCATTTTGCACACCACAAAGAGCCTCGAAGGCCCGCTGAAACAAGAAGACGAAGCCTCCACAGAGAAAATTCCCTGTTTTTCCATAGAAAATTCCCTTTCCGCCATTTTTTTGCCTAAAAACACGAGTGTGGGAAATCCGATGAGAATCATGGCTTCCAAAAGCATTCGATCAATCCGTCCCATCATTTTGCACACCACAAGCCTCAAGGCCCGCTGAAACAAGAAGACGAAGGCTCCACAGAGAAAATTCCCTGTTTTTCCATAGAAAATTCCCTTTCGTGCCATTTTTTTGCCTAAAAAACACGAGTGTGGGAAATCCGATGAGAATCATGGCTTCCAAAAGCATTCGATCAATCCGTCCCATCATTTTGCACACCACAGTAGCCTGAAGGCCCGCTGAAACAAGAAGACGAAGCCTCCACAGAGAAAATTCCCTGTTTTTCCATAGAAAATTCCCTTTCCGTGCCATTTTTTTGCCTAAAAACACGAGTGTGGGAAATCCGATGAGAATCATGGCTTCCAAAAGCATTCGATCAATCCGTCCCATCATTTTGCACACCACAAGAGCCTCAAGGCCCGCTGAAACAAGAAGACGAAGCTCCACAGAAAAATTCCCTGTTTTTCCATAGAAAATTCCCTTTCCTGCCATTTTTTTGCCTAAAAACACGAGTGTGGGAAATCCGATGAGAATCATGGCTTCCAAAAGCATTCGATCAATCCGTCCCATCATTTTGCACACCACAAGAGCCCAAGGCCCGCTGAAACAAGAAGACGAAGCCTCCACAGAGAAAATTCCCTGTTTTTCCATAGAAAATTCCCTTTCCGCCATTTTTTTGCCTAAAAACACGAGTGTGGGAAATCCGATGAGAATCATGGCTTCCAAAAGCATTCGATCAATCCGTCCCATCATTTTGCACACCACAAGAGCCCGAAGGCCCGCTGAAACAAGAAGACGAAGCTCCACAGAGAAAATTCCCTGTTTTTCCATAGAAAATTCCCTTTCCTGCCATTTTTTTGCCTAAAAACACGAGTGTGGGAAATCCGATGAGAATCATGGCTTCCAAAAGCATTCGATCAATCCGTCCCATCATTTTGCACACCACAAGCTCAAGGCCCGCTCAAAACAAGAAGACGAAGCCTCCACAGAGAAAATTCCCTGTTTTTCCATAGAAAATTCCCTTTCCGCCATTTTTTTGCCTAAAAACACGAGTGTGGGAAATCCGATGAGAATCATGGCTTCCAAAAGCATTCGATCAATCCGTCCCATCATTTTGCACACACACAGCCCGAAGGCCCGCTGAAACAAGAAGACGAAGGCTCCACAGAAAAATTCCCTGTTTTTCCATAGAAAATTCCCTTTCCGTGCCATTTTTTTGCCTAAAAACACGAGTGTGGGAAATCCGATGAGAATCATGGCTTCCAAAAGCATTCGATCAATCCGTCCCATCATTTTGCACACCACAAGAGCCCAAGGCCCGCTGAAACAAGAAGACGAAGCCTCCACAGAAAAATTCCCTGTTTTTCCATAGAAAATTCCCTTTCCTGGCCATTTTTTTGCCTAAAAACACGAGTGTGGGAAATCCGATGAGAATCATGGCTTCCAAAAGCATTCGATCAATCCGTCCCATCATTTTGCACACCACAAGAGCCTCGAAGGCCCGCTGAAACAAGAAGACGAAGCCTCCACAGAGAAAATTCCCTGTTTTTCCATAGAAAATTCCCTTTCCTGCCATTTTTTTGCCTAAAAACACGAGTGTGGGAAATCCGATGAGAATCATGGCTTCCAAAAGCATTCGATCAATCCGTCCCCATCATTTTGCACACCACAAGAGCCTCAAGGCCCGCTGAAACAAGAAGACGAAGCTCCACAGAGAAAATTCCCTGTTTTTCCATAGAAAATTCCCTTTCCGTGCCATTTTTTTGCCTAAAAACACGAGTGTGGGAAATCCGATGAGAATCATGGCTTCCAAAAGCATTCGATCAATCCGTCCCATCATTTTGCACACCACAAGCCTCAAGGCCCGCTGAAACAAGAAGACGAAGCCTCCACAGAAAATTCCCTGTTTTTCCATAGAAAATTCCCTTTCCTGTGCCATTTTTTTGCCTAAAAACACGAGTGTGGGAAATCCGATGAGAATCATGGCTTCCAAAAGCATTCGATCAATCCGTCCCATCATTTTGCACACCACAAGAGCCTCAAGGCCCGCTGAAACAAGAAGACGAAGGCTCCACAGAGAAAATTCCCTGTTTTTCCATAGAAAATTCCCTTTCCGTGCCATTTTTTTGCCTAAAAACACGAGTGTGGGAAATCCGATGAGAATCATGGCTTCCAAAAGCATTCGATCAATCCGTCCCATCATTTTGCACACCACAAGAGCCCGAAGGCCCGCTGAAACAAGAAGACGAAGCCTCCACAGAAAATTCCCTGTTTTTCCATAGAAAATTCCCTTTCCGCCATTTTTTTGCCTAAAAACACGAGTGTGGGAAATCCGATGAGAATCATGGCTTCCAAAAGCATTCGATCAATCCGTCCCATCATTTTGCACACCACAAGCCTCGAAGGCCCGCTGAAACAAGAAGACGAAGCCTCCACAGAGAAAAATTCCCTGTTTTTCCATAGAAAATTCCCTTTCCGCCATTTTTTTGCCTAAAAACACGAGTGTGGGAAATCCGATGAGAATCATGGCTTCCAAAAGCATTCGATCAATCCGTCCCATCATTTTGCACACCACAAAGAGCCTCCAAAGGCCCGCTGAAACAAGAAGACGAAGGCTCCACAGAAAAATTCCCTGTTTTTCCATAGAAAATTCCCTTTCCTGCCATTTTTTTGCCTAAAAAACACGAGTGTGGGAAATCCGATGAGAATCATGGCTTCCAAAAGCATTCGATCAATCCGTCCCATCATTTTGCACACCACAGTAGCCTGAAGGCCCGCTGAAACAAGAAGACGAAGCCTCCACAGAGAAAATTCCCTGTTTTTCCATAGAAAATTCCCTTTCCTGCCATTTTTTTGCCTAAAAACACGAGTGTGGGAAATCCGATGAGAATCATGGCTTCCAAAAGCATTCGATCAATCCGTCCCATCATTTTGCACACCACAAGCCTAAGGGCCCGCTGAAACAAGAAGACGAAGCCTCCACAGAAAAATTCCCTGTTTTTCCATAGAAAATTCCCTTTCCTGCCATTTTTTTGCCTAAAAAACACGAGTGTGGGAAATCCGATGAGAATCATGGCTTCCAAAAGCATTCGATCAATCCGTCCCATCATTTTGCACACCACAGAGCCTGAAGGCCCGCTGAAACAAGAAGACGAAGCCTCCACAGAAAAATTCCCTGTTTTTCCATAGAAAATTCCCTTTCCGCCATTTTTTTGCCTAAAAACACGAGTGTGGGAAATCCGATGAGAATCATGGCTTCCAAAAGCATTCGATCAATCCGTCCCATCATTTTGCACACACACAAGAGCTCAAGGCCCGCTGAAACAAGAAGACGAAGCCTCCACAGAAAAATTCCCTGTTTTTCCATAGAAAATTCCCTTTCCGCCATTTTTTTGCCTAAAAACACGAGTGTGGGAAATCCGATGAGAATCATGGCTTCCAAAAGCATTCGATCAATCCGTCCCATCATTTTGCACACCACAAGAGCCCGAAGGCCCGCTGAAACAAGAAGACGAAGGCTCCACAGAAAAATTCCCTGTTTTTCCATAGAAAATTCCCTTTCCGCCCATTTTTTTGCCTAAAAACACGAGTGTGGGAAATCCGATGAGAATCATGGCTTCCAAAAGCATTCGATCAATCCGTCCCATCATTTTGCACACCACAAAGAGCCCGAAGGCCCGCTGAAACAAGAAGACGAAGCCTCCACAGAGAAAATTCCCTGTTTTTCCATAGAAAATTCCCTTTCCGGCCATTTTTTTGCCTAAAAACACGAGTGTGGGAAATCCGATGAGAATCATGGCTTCCAAAAGCATTCGATCAATCCGTCCCATCATTTTGCACACCACAAGAGCTCCGAAGGCCCGCTGAAACAAGAAGACGAAGCCTCCACAGAAAAATTCCCTGTTTTTCCATAGAAAATTCCCTTTCCTGCCATTTTTTTGCCTAAAAACACGAGTGTGGGAAATCCGATGAGAATCATGGCTTCCAAAAGCATTCGATCAATCCGTCCCATCATTTTGCACACCACAAGCAGCCTCAAGGCCCGCTGAAACAAGAAGACGAAGGCTCTCCACAGAGAAAATTCCCTGTTTTTCCATAGAAAATTCCCTTTCCGCCATTTTTTTGCCTAAAAACACGAGTGTGGGAAATCCGATGAGAATCATGGCTTCCAAAAGCATTCGATCAATCCGTCCCATCATTTTGCACACCACAAGCCTCGAAGGCCCGCTGAAACAAGAAGACGAAGCCTCCACAGAGAAAATTCCCTGTTTTTCCATAGAAAATTCCCTTTCCGTGCCATTTTTTTGCCTAAAAACACGAGTGTGGGAAATCCGATGAGAATCATGGCTTCCAAAAGCATTCGATCAATCCGTCCCATCATTTTGCACACCACAAAGAGCCCAAGGCCCGCTGAAACAAGAAGACGAAGCCTCCACAGAGAAAAATTCCCTGTTTTTCCATAGAAAATTCCCTTTCGCCATTTTTTTGCCTAAAAACACGAGTGTGGGAAATCCGATGAGAATCATGGCTTCCAAAAGCATTCGATCAATCCGTCCCATCATTTTGCACACCACAAGAGCCTGAAGGCCCGCTGAAAACAAGAAGACGAAGCTCCACAGAGAAAATTCCCTGTTTTTCCATAGAAAATTCCCTTTCCGTGCCATTTTTTTGCCTAAAAACACGAGTGTGGGAAATCCGATGAGAATCATGGCTTCCAAAAGCATTCGATCAATCCGTCCCATCATTTTGCACACCACAAGCTCCGAAGGCCCGCTGAAACAAGAACACGAAGCTCCACAGAAAAAATTCCCTGTTTTTCCATAGAAAATTCCCTTTCCGCCATTTTTTTGCCTAAAAACACGAGTGTGGGAAATCCGATGAGAATCATGGCTTCCAAAAGCATTCGATCAATCCGTCCCATCATTTTGCACACCACAAGAGCCTCAAGGCCCGCGAAAACAAGAAGACGAAGCCTCCACAGAAAATTCCCTGTTTTTCCATAGAAAATTCCCTTTCCTGCCATTTTTTTGCCTAAAAACACGAGTGTGGGAAATCCGATGAGAATCATGGCTTCCAAAAGCATTCGATCAATCCGTCCCATCATTTTGCACACCACAAGAGCCTCAAGGCCCGCTGAAACAAGAAGACGAAGCCTCCACAGAAAAATTCCCTGTTTTTCCATAGAAAATTCCCTTTCCGCCATTTTTTTGCCTAAAAACACGAGTGTGGGAAATCCGATGAGAATCATGGCTTCCAAAAGCATTCGATCAATCCGTCCCATCATTTTGCACACCACACGAGCCTCAAGGCCCGCTGAAACAAGAAGACGAAGCTCCACAGAGAAAATTCCCTGTTTTTCCATAGAAAATTCCCTTTCCGTGCCATTTTTTTGCCTAAAAACACTAGTGTGGGAAATCCGATGAGAATCATGGCTTCCAAAAGCATTCGATCAATCCGTCCCATCATTTTGCACACCACAGTAGCCTGAAGGCCCGCTGAAACAAGAACACGAAGGCTCCACAGAGAAAATTCCCTGTTTTTCCATAGAAAATTCCCTTTCGTGCCATTTTTTTGCCTAAAAACACGAGTGTGGGAAATCCGATGAGAATCATGGCTTCCAAAAGCATTCGATCAATCCGTCCCATCATTTTGCACACCACAAAGCCCGAAGGCCCGCTGAAACAAGAAGACGAAGCCTCCACAGAGAAAATTCCCTGTTTTTCCATAGAAAATTCCCTTTCCGGCCATTTTTTTGCCTAAAAACACGAGTGTGGGAAATCCGATGAGAATCATGGCTTCCAAAAGCATTCGATCAATCCGTCCCATCATTTTGCACACCACAAGAGCCCGAAGGCCCGCTGAAACAAGAAGACGAAGCCTCCACAGAGAAAATTCCCTGTTTTTCCATAGAAAATTCCCTTTCCTGGCCATTTTTTTGCCTAAAAACACGAGTGTGGGAAATCCGATGAGAATCATGGCTTCCAAAAGCATTCGATCAATCCGTCCCATCATTTTGCACACCACAAGAGCCTCAAGGCCCGCTGAAACAAGAACACGAAGGCTCCACAGAAAAATTCCCTGTTTTTCCATAGAAAATTCCCTTTCCGTGCCATTTTTTTGCCTAAAAACACGAGTGTGGGAAATCCGATGAGAATCATGGCTTCCAAAAGCATTCGATCAATCCGTCCCATCATTTTGCACACCACAAGAGCCTCAAGGCCCGCTGAAACAAGAAGACGAAGCCTCCACAGAGAAAATTCCCTGTTTTTCCATAGAAAATTCCCTTTCCGCCATTTTTTTGCCTAAAAACACGAGTGTGGGAAATCCGATGAGAATCATGGCTTCCAAAAGCATTCGATCAATCCGTCCCATCATTTTGCACACCACAAGAGCCTCGAAGGCCCGCTGAAACAAGAAGACGAAGCCTCCACAGAGAAAATTCCCTGTTTTTCCATAGAAAATTCCCTTTCCGTGCCATTTTTTTGCCTAAAAACACGAGTGTGGGAAATCCGATGAGAATCATGGCTTCCAAAAGCATTCGATCAATCCGTCCCATCATTTTGCACACCACAAGAGCCTCAAGGCCCGCTGAAACAAGAAGACGAAGGCTCCACAGAAAATTCCCTGTTTTTCCATAGAAAATTCCCTTTCCGTGCCATTTTTTTGCCTAAAAACACTAGTGTGGGAAATCCGATGAGAATCATGGCTTCCAAAAGCATTCGATCAATCCGTCCCATCATTTTGCACACCACAGTAGCCTGAAGGCCCGCTGAAACAAGAACACGAAGGCTCCACAGAGAAAATTCCCTGTTTTTCCATAGAAAATTCCCTTTCCTGCCATTTTTTTGCCTAAAAACACGAGTGTGGGAAATCCGATGAGAATCATGGCTTCCAAAAGCATTCGATCAATCCGTCCCATCATTTTGCACACCACACAAGTAGCCCGAAGGCCCGCTGAAAACAAGAAGACGAAGCCTCCACAGAGAAAATTCCCTGTTTTTCCATAGAAAATTCCCTTTCCTGCCATTTTTTTGCCTAAAAACACGAGTGTGGGAAATCCGATGAGAATCATGGCTTCCAAAAGCATTCGATCAATCCGTCCCATCATTTTGCACACCACAAGAGCCTCAAGGCCCGCTGAAACAAGAAGACGAAGCCTCCACAGAGAAAATTCCCTGTTTTTCCATAGAAAATTCCCTTTCCGCCATTTTTTTGCCTAAAAACACTAGTGTGGGAAATCCGATGAGAATCATGGCTTCCAAAAGCATTCGATCAATCCGTCCCATCATTTTGCACACCACAAGAGCCCGAAGGCCCGCTGAAACAAGAAGACGAAGCCTCCACAGAAAAATTCCCTGTTTTTCCATAGAAAATTCCCTTTCCGCCATTTTTTTGCCTAAAAACACGAGTGTGGGAAATCCGATGAGAATCATGGCTTCCAAAAGCATTCGATCAATCCCCATCATTTTGCACACCACAAGAGCCTCGAAGGCCCGCTGAAACAAGAAGACGAAGGCTCCACAGAAAAATTCCCTGTTTTTCCATAGAAAATTCCCTTTCCGCCATTTTTTTTTGCCTAAAAACACGAGTGTGGGAAATCCGATGAGAATCATGGCTTCCAAAAGCATTCGATCAATCCGTCCCATCATTTTGCACACCACAAGCCTCGAAGGCCCGCTGAAACAAGAAGACGAAGCCTCCACAGAGAAAATTCCCTGTTTTTCCATAGAAAATTCCCTTTCCGCCATTTTTTTGCCTAAAAACACGAGTGTGGGAAATCCGATGAGAATCATGGCTTCCAAAAGCATTCGATCAATCCGTCCCATCATTTTGCACACCACAAGCAGCCTCAAGGCCCGCTGAAACAAGAAGACGAAGGCTCCACAGAGAAAATTCCCTGTTTTTCCATAGAAAATTCCCTTTCCGGCCATTTTTTTGCCTAAAAACACGAGTGTGGGAAATCCGATGAGAATCATGGCTTCCAAAAGCATTCGATCAATCCGTCCCATCATTTTGCACACCACAAGAGCCTCAAGGCCCGCTGAAACAAGAAGACGAAGCCTCCACAGAGAAAATTCCCTGTTTTTCCATAGAAAATTCCCTTTCCTGCCATTTTTTTGCCTAAAAACACGAGTGTGGGAAATCCGATGAGAATCATGGCTTCCAAAAGCATTCGATCAATCCGTCCCATCATTTTGCACACCACAAGAGCCTCAAGGCCCGCTGAAACAAGAACACGAAGCTCCACAGAGAAAATTCCCTGTTTTTCCATAGAAAATTCCCTTTCGTGCCATTTTTTTGCCTAAAAACACGAGTGTGGGAAATCCGATGAGAATCATGGCTTCCAAAAGCATTCGATCAATCCGTCCCATCATTTTGCACACCACAAGAGCCCAAGGCCCGCTGAAACAAGAAGACGAAGCCTCCACAGAAAAATTCCCCGTTTTTCCATAGAAAATTCCCTTTCCGCCATTTTTTTGCCTAAAAACACGAGTGTGGGAAATCCGATGAGAATCATGGCTTCCAAAAGCATTCGATCAATCCGTCCCATCATTTTGCACACCACAAGAGCCTCAAGGCCCGCTGAAACAAGAAGACGAAGCCTCCACAGAAAAAATTCCCTGTTTTTCCATAGAAAATTCCCTTTCCGGCCATTTTTTTGCCTAAAAACACGAGTGTGGGAAATCCGATGAGAATCATGGCTTCCAAAAGCATTCGATCAATCCGTCCCATCATTTTGCACACCACAAGAGCCCGAAGGCCCGCTGAAACAAGAAGACGAAGCCTCCACAGAAAATTCCCTGTTTTTCCATAGAAAATTCCCTTTCCTGCCATTTTTTTGCCTAAAAACACGAGTGTGGGAAATCCGATGAGAATCATGGCTTCCAAAAGCATTCGATCAATCCGTCCCATCATTTTGCACACCACAAGAGCCTCGAAGGCCCCGCTGAAACAAGAACACGAAGCTCCACAGAGAAAATTCCCTGTTTTTCCATAGAAAATTCCCTTTCCTGCCATTTTTTTGCCTAAAAACACGAGTGTGGGAAATCCGATGAGAATCATGGCTTCCAAAAGCATTCGATCAATCCGTCCCATCATTTTGCACACCACAAGAGCCTCGAAGGCCCGCTGAAACAAGAAGACGAAGCCTCCACAGAAAAATTCCCTGTTTTTCCATAGAAAATTCCCTTTCCGTGCCATTTTTTTGCCTAAAAACACGAGTGTGGGAAATCCGATGAGAATCATGGCTTCCAAAAGCATTCGATCAATCCGTCCCATCATTTTGCACACCACACGAGCCTCAAGGCCCGCTGAAACAAGAAGACGAAGCCTCCACAGAAAAATTCCCTGTTTTTCCATAGAAAATTCCCTTTCCTGGCCATTTTTTTGCCTAAAAACACGAGTGTGGGAAATCCGATGAGAATCATGGCTTCCAACATTCGATCAATCCGTCCCATCATTTTGCACACCACAAGAGCTCAAGGCCCGCTGAAACAAGAAGACGAAGCCTCCACAGAAAAATTCCCTGTTTTTCCATAGAAAATTCCCTTTCCGTGCCATTTTTTTGCCTAAAAACACTAGTGTGGGAAATCCGATGAGAATCATGGCTTCCAAAAGCATTCGATCAATCCGTCCCATCATTTTGCACACCACAAGTAGCCCGAAGGCCCGCTGAAACAAGAAGACGAAGGCTCCACAGAGAAAATTCCCTGTTTTTCCATAGAAAATTCCCTTTCCGCCATTTTTTTGCCTAAAAACACGAGTGTGGGAAATCCGATGAGAATCATGGCTTCCAAAAGCATTCGATCAATCCGTCCCATCATTTTGCACACCACAAGAGCCCGAAGGCCCGCTGAAACAAGAAGACGAAGCCTCCACAGAAAATTCCCTGTTTTTCCATAGAAAATTCCCTTTCCGCCCATTTTTTTGCCTAAAAACACGAGTGTGGGAAATCCGATGAGAATCATGGCTTCCAAAAGCATTCGATCAATCCGTCCCATCATTTTGCACACCACAAGCCTCGAAGGCCCGCTGAAACAAGAAGACGAAGCCTCCACAGAAAAATTCCCTGTTTTTCCATAGAAAATTCCCTTTCCGTGCCATTTTTTTGCCTAAAAACACGAGTGTGGGAAATCCGATGAGAATCATGGCTTCCAAAAGCATTCGATCAATCCGTCCCATCATTTTGCACACCACAAGAGCCTCGAAGGCCCGCTGAAACAAGAAGACGAAGCCTCCACAGAGAAAATTCCCTGTTTTTCCATAGAAAATTCCCTTTCCGGCCATTTTTTTGCCTAAAAACACGAGTGTGGGAAATCCGATGAGAATCATGGCTTCCAAAAGCATTCGATCAATCCGTCCCATCATTTTGCACACCACAGAAGCCTGAAGGCCCGCTGAAACAAGAAGACGAAGGCTCCACAGAGAAAATTCCCCCTTTTTTCCATAGAAAATTCCCTTTCCGTGCCATTTTTTTGCCTAAAAACACGAGTGTGGGAAATCCGATGAGAATCATGGCTTCCAAAAGCATTCGATCAATCCGTCCCATCATTTTGCACACCACAAGCCTCGAAGGCCCGCTGAAACAAGAAGACGAAGCTCCACAGAGAAAATTCCCTGTTTTTCCATAGAAAATTCCCTTTCCGGCCATTTTTTTGCCTAAAAACACGAGTGTGGGAAATCCGATGAGAATCATGGCTTCCAAAAGCATTCGATCAATCCGTCCCATCATTTTGCACACCACAAGAGCCCGAAGGCCCGCTGAAACAAGAAGACGAAGCCTCCACAGAGAAAATTCCCTGTTTTTCCATAGAAAATTCCCTTTCCTGGCCATTTTTTTGCCTAAAAACACGAGTGTGGGAAATCCGATGAGAATCATGGCTTCCAAAAGCATTCGATCAATCCGTCCCATCATTTTGCACACCACAAGCCTCAAGGCCCCGCTGAAACAAGAAGACGAAGCCTCCACAGAAAATTCCCTGTTTTTCCATAGAAAATTCCCTTTCCGCCATTTTTTTGCCTAAAAACACTAGTGTGGGAAATCCGATGAGAATCATGGCTTCCAAAAGCATTCGATCAATCCGTCCCATCATTTTGCACACCACAAGCCTCAAGGCCCGCTGAAACAAGAAGACGAAGCTCCACAGAAAAAAATTCCCTGTTTTTCCATAGAAAATTCCCTTTCGTGCCATTTTTTTGCCTAAAAACACGAGTGTGGGAAATCCGATGAGAATCATGGCTTCCAAAAGCATTCGATCAATCCGTCCCATCATTTTGCACACCACAAAGCCTCAAGGCCCGCTGAAACAAGAAGACGAAGCCTCCACAGAGAAAATTCCCTGTTTTTCCATAGAAAATTCCCTTTCCGTGCCATTTTTTTGCCTAAAAACACGAGTGTGGGAAATCCGATGAGAATCATGGCTTCCAAAAGCATTCGATCAATCCGTCCCATCATTTTGCACACCACAAGAGCCTCAAGGCCCGCTGAAACAAGAACACGAAGCCTCCACAGAGAAAATTCCCTGTTTTTCCATAGAAAATTCCCTTTCCTGCCATTTTTTTGCCTAAAAACACGAGTGTGGGAAATCCGATGAGAATCATGGCTTCCAAAAGCATTCGATCAATCCGTCCCATCATTTTGCACACCACAAGAGCCCGAAGGCCCGCTGAAACAAGAAGACGAAGCCTCCACAGAAAAATTCCCTTTTTTCCATAGAAAATTCCCTTTCCGTGCCATTTTTTTGCCTAAAAACACGAGTGTGGGAAATCCGATGAGAATCATGGCTTCCAAAAGCATTCGATCAATCCGTCCCATCATTTTGCACACCACAAGAGCCTCAAGGCCCGCTGAAACAAGAAGACGAAGCCTCCACAGAGAAAATTCCCTGTTTTTCCATAGAAAATTCCCTTTCCGGTCATTTTTTTTGCCTAAAAACACGAGTGTGGAAATCCGATGAGAATCATGGCTTCCAAAAGCATTCGATCAATCCGTCCCATCATTTTGCACACCACAAGAGCCTCAAGGCCCGCTGAAACAAGAAGACGAAGGCTCCACAGAAAATTCCCTGTTTTTCCATAGAAAATTCCCTTTCCGCCATTTTTTTGCCTAAAAACACGAGTGTGGGAAATCCGATGAGAATCATGGCTTCCAAAAGCATTCGATCAATCCGTCCCATCATTTTGCACACCACAAGAGCCCGAAGGCCCGCTGAAACAAGAAGACGAAGCCTCCACAGAGAAAATTCCCTGTTTTTCCATAGAAAATTCCCTTCCGGCCATTTTTTTGCCTAAAAACACGAGTGTGGGAAATCCGATGAGAATCATGGCTTCCAAAAGCATTCGATCAATCCGTCCCATCATTTTGCACACCACACAAGCAGCCTCAAGGCCCGCTGAAACAAGAAGACGAAGCCTCCACAGAGAAAATTCCCTGTTTTTCCATAGAAAATTCCCTTTCCTGGCCATTTTTTTGCCTAAAAACACGAGTGTGGGAAATCCGATGAGAATCATGGCTTCCAAAAGCATTCGATCAATCCGTCCCATCATTTTGCACACCACAAGAGCCTCGAAGGCCCGCTGAAACAAGAAGACGAAGCTCCACAGAAAAATTCCCTGTTTTTCCATAGAAAATTCCCTTTCCGCCATTTTTTTGCCTAAAAACACGAGTGTGGGAAATCCGATGAGAATCATGGCTTCCAAAAGCATTCGATCAATCCGTCCCATCATTTTGCACACCACAAGAGCTCCGAAGGCCCGCTGAAACAAGAAGACGAAGCCTCCACAGAGAAAATTCCCTGTTTTTCCATAGAAAATTCCCTTTCCGTGCCATTTTTTTGCCTAAAAACACGAGTGTGGGAAATCCGATGAGAATCATGGCTTCCAAAAGCATTCGATCAATCCGTCCCATCATTTTGCACACCACAAGAGCCCGAAGGCCCGCAAACAAGAAGACGAAGGCTCCACAGAGAAAATTCCCTGTTTTTCCATAGAAAATTCCCTTTCCGCCATTTTTTTGCCTAAAAACACGAGTGTGGGAAATCCGATGAGAATCATGGCTTCCAAAAGCATTCGATCAATCCGTCCCATCATTTTGCACACCACAAGAGCCTCGAAGGCCCGCTGAAACAAGAAGACGAAGCCTCCACAGAAAAATTCCCTGTTTTTCCATAGAAAATTCCCTTTCCGCCATTTTTTTTTTGCCTAAAAACACGAGTGTGGGAAATCCGATGAGAATCATGGCTTCCAAAAGCATTCGATCAATCCGTCCCATCATTTTGCACACCACAAGAGCCTCAAGGCCCGCTGAAACAAGAAGACGAAGGCTCCACAGAGAAAATTCCCTGTTTTTCCATAGAAAATTCCCTTTCCTGTGCCATTTTTTTGCCTAAAAACACGAGTGTGGGAAATCCGATGAGAATCATGGCTTCCAAAAGCATTCGATCAATCCGTCCCATCATTTTGCACACCACAAGTAGCCCGAAGGCCCGCTGAAACAAGAAGACACGAAGCTCCACAGAAAAATTCCCTGTTTTTCCATAGAAAATTCCCTTTCCGCCATTTTTTTGCCTAAAAACACGAGTGTGGGAAATCCGATGAGAATCATGGCTTCCAAAAGCATTCGATCAATCCGTCCCATCATTTTGCACACCACAAGAGCCTCAAGGCCCGCTGAAACAAGAAGACGAAGCCTCCACAGAAAAATTCCCTGTTTTTCCATAGAAAATTCCCTTTCCTGTGCCATTTTTTTGCCTAAAAACACGAGTGTGGGAAATCCGATGAGAATCATGGCTTCCAAAAGCATTCGATCAATCCGTCCCATCATTTTGCACACCACACAAGAGCCAAAGGCCCGCTGAAACAAGAAGACGAAGCCTCCACAGAAAAATTCCCTGTTTTTCCATAGAAAATTCCCTTTCCGGCCATTTTTTTGCCTAAAAACACGAGTGGGAAATCCGATGAGAATCATGGCTTCCAAAAGCATTCGATCAATCCGTCCCATCATTTTGCACACCACAAGCCTCGAAGGCCCGCTGAAACAAGAAGACGAAGCTCCACAGAGAAAATTCCCTGTTTTTCCATAGAAAATTCCCTTTCCGTGCCATTTTTTTTGCCTAAAAACACGAGTGTGGGAAATCCGATGAGAATCATGGCTTCCAAAAGCATTCGATCAATCCGTCCCATCATTTTGCACACCACAAGCCTCAAGGCCCGCTGAAACAAGAAGACGAAGCCTCCACAGAGAAAATTCCCTGTTTTTCCATAGAAAATTCCCTTTCCGCCATTTTTTTGCCTAAAAACACGAGTGTGGGAAATCCGATGAGAATCATGGCTTCCAAAAGCATTCGATCAATCCGTCCCATCATTTTGCACACCACACAGAGCTCGAAGGTCCGCTGAAACAAGAACACGAAGGCTCCACAGAGAAAATTCCCTGTTTTTCCATAGAAAATTCCCTTTCCGGCCATTTTTTGGCCTAAAAAACACTAGTGTGGGAAATCCGATGAGAATCATGGCTTCCAAAAGCATTCGATCAATCCGTCCCATCATTTTGCACACCACAGAAGCCTGAAGGCCCGCTGAAACAAGAAGACGAAGCCTCCACAGAGAAAATTCCCTGTTTTTCCATAGAAAATTCCCTTTCCTGTGCCATTTTTTTGCCTAAAAACACGAGTGTGGGAAATCCGATGAGAATCATGGCTTCCAAAAGCATTCGATCAATCCGTCCCATCATTTTGCACACCACAAGAGCTCGAAGGCCCGCTGAAACAAGAAGACGAAGCCTCCACAGAAAAAATTCCCTGTTTTTCCATAGAAAATTCCCTTTCCGCCATTTTTTTGCCTAAAAACACTAGTGTGGGAAATCCGATGAGAATCATGGCTTCCAAAAGCATTCGATCAATCCGTCCCATCATTTTGCACACCACAGAAGCCTGAAGGCCCGCTGAAACAAGAAGACGAAGGCTCCACAGAGAAAATTCCCTGTTTTTCCATAGAAAATTCCATTTCCGACCATTTTTTGGCCTAAAAAACACTAGTGTGGGAAATCCGATGAGAATCATGGCTTCCAAAAGCATTCGATCAATCCGTCCCATCATTTTGCACACCACAGTAGCTTGAAGGCCCGCTGAAACAAGAAGACGAAGCCTCCACAGAGAAAATTCCCTGTTTTTCCATAGAAAATTCCCTTTCCGCCATTTTTTTGCCTAAAAACACGAGTGTGGGAAATCCGATGAGAATCATGGCTTCCAAAAGCATTCGATCAATCCGTCCCATCATTTTGCACACCACAAGAGCCTCGAAGGCCCGCTGAAACAAGAAGACGAAGCCTCCACAGAGAAAATTCCCTGTTTTTCCATAGAAAATTCCCTTTCCGTGCCATTTTTTTGCCTAAAAACACGAGTGTGGGAAATCCGATGAGAATCATGGCTTCCAAAAGCATTCATTCGATCAACCCGTCCCATCATTTTGCACACCACAAAGCCTCAAGGCCCGCTGAAACAAGAAGACGAAGGCTCCACAGAAAATTCCCTGTTTTTCCATAGAAAATTCCCTTTCCGCCATTTTTTTGCCTAAAAACACGAGTGTGGGAAATCCGATGAGAATCATGGCTTCCAAAAGCATTCGATCAATCCGTCCCATCATTTTGCACACCACAAGTAGCCTCGAAGGCCCGCTGAAACAAGAAGACGAAGGCTCCACAGAAAAATTCCCTGTTTTTCCATAGAAAATTCCCTTTCCTGCCATTTTTTTGCCTAAAAACACGAGTGTGGGAAATCCGATGAGAATCATGGCTTCCAAAAGCATTCGATCAATCCGTCCCATCATTTTGCACACCACAAGAGCCTCAAGGCCCGCTGAAACAAGAAGACGAAGGCTCCACAGAGAAAATTCCCTGTTTTTCCATAGAAAATTCCCTTTCCTGCCCATTTTTTTGCCTAAAAACACGAGTGTGGGAAATCCGATGAGAATCATGGCTTCCAAAAGCATTCGATCAATCCGTCCCATCATTTTGCACACCACAAGAGCCCAAGGCCCGCTGAAACAAGAAGACGAAGCCTCCACAGAAAAATTCCCTGTTTTTCCATAGAAAATTCCCTTTCCTGTGCCATTTTTTTGCCTAAAAACACGAGTGTGGGAAATCCGATGAGAATCATGGCTTCCAAAAGCATTCGATCAATCCGTCCCATCATTTTGCACACCACAAGAGCCTCGAAGGCCCGCTGAAACAAGAAGACGAAGCCTCCACAGAGAAAATTCCCTGTTTTTCCATAGAAAATTCCCTTTCCTGCCATTTTTTTGCCTAAAAACACGAGTGTGGGAAATCCGATGAGAATCATGGCTTCCAAAAGCATTCGATCAATCCGTCCCATCATTTTGCACACCACAAGAGCCTCAAGGCCCGCTGAAACAAGAAGACGAAGCCTCCACAGAAAAATTCCCTGTTTTTCCATAGAAAATTCCCTTTCCGTGCCATTTTTTTGCCTAAAAACACGAGTGTGGGAAATCCGATGAGAATCATGGCTTCCAAAAGCATTCGATCAATCCGTCCCATCATTTTGCACACACAAGCCTCAAGGCCCGCTGAAACAAGAAGACGAAGGCTCCACAGAGAAAATTCCCTGTTTTTCCATAGAAAATTCCCTTTCCGTGCCATTTTTTTGCCTAAAAACACGAGTGTGGGAAATCCGATGAGAATCATGGCTTCCAAAAGCATTCGATCAATCCGTCCCATCATTTTGCACACCACAAGAGCCCAAGGCCCGCTGAAACAAGAAGACGAAGGCTCCACAGAAAAATTCCCTGTTTTTCCATAGAAAATTCCCTTTCCGTGCCATTTTTTTGCCTAAAAACACGAGTGTGGGAAATCCGATGAGAATCATGGCTTCCAAAAGCATTCGATCAATCCGTCCCATCATTTTGCACACCACAAGCCTCAAGGCCCGCTGAAACAAGAAGACGAAGCCTCCACAGAAAAATTCCCTGTTTTTCCATAGAAAATTCCCTTTCCTGCCATTTTTTTGCCTAAAAACACGAGTGTGGGAAATCCGATGAGAATCATGGCTTCCAAAAGCATTCGATCAATCCGTCCCATCATTTTGCACACCACAAGAGCCTCAAGGCCCGCTGAAACAAGAAGACGAAGCCTCCACAGAAAATTCCCTGTTTTTCCATAGAAAATTCCCTTTCCGGCCATTTTTTTGCCTAAAAACACTAGTGTGGGAAATCCGATGAGAATCATGGCTTCCAAAAGCATTCGATCAATCCGTCCCCATCATTTTGCACACCACAAGAGCCTCGAAGGCCCGCTGAAACAAGAACACGAAGGCTCCACAGAAAAATTCCCTGTTTTTCCATAGAAAATTCCCTTTCCGTGCCATTTTTTGCCTAAAAACACGAGTGTGGGAAATCCGATGAGAATCATGGCTTCCAAAAGCATTCGATCAATCCGTCCCATCATTTTGCACACCACAAGTAAGCCCGAAGGCCCGCTGAAACAAGAAGACGAAGCCTCCACAGAGAAAATTCCCTGTTTTTCCATAGAAAATTCCCTTTCCTGGCCATTTTTTTGCCTAAAAACACGAGTGTGGGAAATCCGATGAGAATCATGGCTTCCAAAAGCATTCGATCAATCCGTCCCATCATTTTGCACACCACAAGCAGCCTCGAAGGCCCGCTGAAACAAGAAGACGAAGCCTCCACAGAAAAATTCCCTGTTTTTCCATAGAAAATTCCCTTTCCGCCATTTTTTTGCCTAAAAACACGAGTGTGGGAAATCCGATGAGAATCATGGCTTCCAAAAGCATTCGATCAATCCGTCCCATCATTTTGCACACCACAAGCCCGAAGGCCCGCTGAAACAAGAAGACGAAGCCTCCACAGAGAAAATTCCCTGTTTTTCCATAGAAAATTCCCTTTCCGCCATTTTTTTGCCTAAAAACACTAGTGTGGGAAATCCGATGAGAATCATGGCTTCCAAAAGCATTCGATCAATCCGTCCCATCATTTTGCACACCACAAGAGCCTCGAAGGCCCGCCGAAACAAGAACACGAAGGCTCCACAGAGAAAATTCCCTTTTTTCCATAGAAAATTCCCTTTCCTGCCCATTTTTTTGCCTAAAAACACGAGTGTGGGAAATCCGATGAGAATCATGGCTTCCAAAAGCATTCGATCAATCCGTCCCATCATTTTGCACACCACAAGCCTCAAGGCCCGCTGAAACAAGAAGACGAAGCCTCCACAGAGAAAATTCCCAGTTTTTCCATAGAAAATTCCCTTTCCGATCATTTTTTTTGCCTAAAAAACACGAGTGTGGGAAATCCGATGAGAATCATGGCTTCCAAAAGCATTCGGTCAATCCGTCCCATCATTTTGCACACCACGTAGCCTCGAAGGCCCGCTGAAACAAGAAGACGAAGCCTCCACAGAGAAAATTCCCTGTTTTTCCATAGAAAATTCCCTTTCCGGCCATTTTTTTGCCTAAAAACACTAGTGTGGGAAATCCGATGAGAATCATGGCTTCCAAAAGCATTCGATCAATCCGTCCCATCATTTTGCACACCACAAGTAGCCCGAAGGCCCGCTGAAACAAGAAGACGAAGCCTCCACAGAAAAAATTCCCTGTTTTTCCATAGAAAATTCCCTTTCCTGCCATTTTTTTGCCTAAAAACACGAGTGTGGGAAATCCGATGAGAATCATGGCTTCCAAAAGCATTCGATCAATCCGTCCCATCATTTTGCACACCACAAGAGCCCGAAGGCCCGCTGAAACAAGAAGACGAAGCCTCCACAGAGAAAATTCCCTGTTTTTCCATAGAAAATTCCCTTTCCTGGCCATTTTTTTGCCTAAAAACACGAGTGTGGGAAATCCGATGAGAATCATGGCTTCCAAAAGCATTCGATCAATCCGTCCCATCATTTTGCACACCACAAGAGTCAAGGCCCGCTGAAACAAGAAGACGAAGCCTCCACAGAAAAATTCCCTGTTTTTCCATAGAAAATTCCCTTTCCGTGCCATTTTTTTGCCTAAAAACACGAGTGTGGGAAATCCGATGAGAATCATGGCTTCCAAAAGCATTCGATCAATCCGTCCCATCATTTTGCACACCACAAGAGCCCGAAGGCCCGCTGAAACAAGAAGACGAAGCTCCACAGAAAAATTCCCTGTTTTTCCATAGAAAATTCCCTTTCCGTGCCATTTTTTTGCCTAAAAACACGAGTGTGGGAAATCCGATGAGAATCATGGCTTCCAAAAGCATTCGATCAATCCGTCCCCATCATTTTGCACACCACAAGCAGCCTCGAAGGCCCGCTGAAACAAGAAGACGAAGCCTCCACAGAGAAAATTCCCTGTTTTTCCATAGAAAATTCCCTTTCCGCCATTTTTTTGCCTAAAAACACGAGTGTGGGAAATCCGATGAGAATCATGGCTTCCAAAAGCATTCGATCAATCCGTCCCATCATTTTGCACACCACAAGAGCCCGAAGGCCCGCTGAAAAACAAGAAGACGAAGCCTCCACAGAGAAAATTCCCTGTTTTTCCATAGAAAATTCCCTTTCGTGCCATTTTTTTGCCTAAAAACACGAGTGTGGGAAATCCGATGAGAATCATGGCTTCCAAAAGCATTCGATCAATCCGTCCCATCATTTTGCACACCACAAGAGCCCAAGGCCCGCTGAAACAAGAACACGAAGGCTCCACAGAAAATTTCCCTGTTTTTCCATAGAAAATTCCCTTTCCTGCCATTTTTTTGCCTAAAAACACGAGTGTGGGAAATCCGATGAGAATCATGGCTTCCAAAAGCATTCGATCAATCCGTCCCATCATTTTGCACACCACGAGCCTCAAGGCCCGCTGAAACAAGAAGACGAAGCCTCCACAGAAAAATTCCCTGTTTTTCCATAGAAAATTCCCTTTCCTGCCATTTTTTTGCCTAAAAACACGAGTGTGGGAAATCCGATGAGAATCATGGCTTCCAAATGCATTCGATCAATCCATCCCATCATTTTGCACACCACAAGCCTGAAGGCCCGCCGAAACAAGAAGACGAAGCCTCCACAGAGAAAATTCCCTGTTTTTCCATAGAAAATTCCCTTTCCTGCCATTTTTTTGCCTAAAAACACTAGTGTGGGAAATCCGATGAGAATCATGGCTTCCAAAAGCATTCGATCAATCCGTCCCATCATTTTGCACACCACAAGAGCTCGAAGGCCCGCTGAAACAAGAAGACGAAGCCTCCACAGAAAATTCCCTGTTTTTCCATAGAAAATTCCCTTTCCGGCCATTTTTTTGCCTAAAAACACTAGTGTGGGAAATCCGATGAGAATCATGGCTTCCAAAAGCATTCGATCAATCCGTCCCATCATTTTGCACACCACAAGAGCAGCCTCGAAGGCCCGCTGAAACAAGAACACGAAGCCTCCACAGAGAAAAATTCCCTTGTTTTTCCATAGAAAATTCCCTTTCCGTGCCATTTTTTTGCCTAAAAACACGAGTGTGGGAAATCCGATGAGAATCATGGCTTCCAAAAGCATTCGATCAATCCGTCCCATCATTTTGCACACCACAAGCCCGAAGGCCCGCTGAAACAAGAAGACGAAGCCTCCACAGAAAAATTCCCTGTTTTTCCATAGAAAATTCCCTTTCCGGCCATTTTTTTGCCTAAAAACACGAGTGTGGGAAATCCGATGAGAATCATGGCTTCCAAAAGCATTCGATCAATCCGTCCCATCATTTTGCACACCACAAGAGCCCGAAGGCCCGCTGAAACAAGAAGACGAAGCCTCCACAGAGAAAATTCCCTGTTTTTCCATAGAAAATTCCCTTTCCGCCATTTTTTTGCCTAAAAACACGAGTGTGGGAAATCCGATGAGAATCATGGCTTCCAAAAGCATTCGATCAATCCGTCCCATCATTTTGCACACCACAAGATCCGAAGGCCCGCTGAAACAAGAAGACGAAGCCTCCACAGAAAAATTCCCTGTTTTTCCATAGAAAATTCCCTTTCCGGCCATTTTTTTGCCTAAAAACACGAGTGTGGGAAATCCGATGAGAATCATGGCTTCCAAAAGCATTCGATCAATCCGTCCCATCATTTTGCACACCACAAGAGCCCGAAGGCCCGCTGAAACAAGAAGACGAAGCTCCACAGAAAAATTCCCTGTTTTTCCATAGAAAATTCCCTTCCTGCCATTTTTTTGCCTAAAAACACGAGTGTGGGAAATCCGATGAGAATCATGGCTTCCAAAAGCATTCGATCAATCCGTCCCATCATTTTGCACACCACAGTAGCCAGAAGGCCCGCTGAAACAAGAAGACGAAGCCTCCACAGAGAAAATTCCCTGTTTTTCCATAGAAAATTCCCTTTCCGGCCATTTTTTTGCCTAAAAACACGAGTGTGGGAAATCCGATGAGAATCATGGCTTCCAAAAGCATTCGATCAATCCGTCCCATCATTTTGCACACCACGTAGCTCCGAAGGCCCGCTGAAACAAGAAGACGAAGCCTCCACAGAGAAAATTCCCTGTTTTTCCATAGAAAATTCCCTTTCCGGCCATTTTTTTGCCTAAAAACACGAGTGTGGGAAATCCGATGAGAATCATGGCTTCCAAAAGCATTCGATCAATCCGTCCCATCATTTTGCACACCACAAGCAGCTCAAGGCCCGCTGAAACAAGAAGACGAAGCCTCCACAGAGAAAATTCCCTGTTTTTCCATAGAAAATTCCCTTTCCTGGCCATTTTTTTGCCTAAAAACACGAGTGTGGGAAATCCGATGAGAATCATGGCTTCCAAAAGCATTCGATCAATCCGTCCCATCATTTTGCACACCACAGTAGCCTGAAGGCCCGCTGAAACAAGAAGACGAAGCCTCCACAGAGAAAATTCCCTGTTTTTCCATAGAAAATTCCCTTTCCGGCCATTTTTTTGCCTAAAAACACGAGTGTGGGAAATCCGATGAGAATCATGGCTTCCAAAAGCATTCGATCAATCCGTCCCATCATTTTGCACACCACAAGAGCCCGAAGGCCCGCTGAAACAAGAAGACGAAGCCTCCACAGAAAAATTCCCTGTTTTTCCATAGAAAATTCCCTTTCCTGCCATTTTTTTGCCTAAAAACACGAGTGTGGGAAATCCGATGAGAATCATGGCTTCCAAAAGCATTCGATCAATCCGTCCCATCATTTTGCACACCACAAGAGCCTCGAAGGCCCGCTGAAACAAGAAGACGAAGCCTCCACAGAGAAAATTCCCTGTTTTTCCATAGAAAATTCCCTTTCCGCCATTTTTTTGCCTAAAAACACTAGTGTGGGAAATCCGATGAGAATCATGGCTTCCAAAAGCATTCGATCAATCCGTCCCATCATTTTGCACACCACGTAGCCTCGAAGGCCCGCTGAAACAAGAAGACGAAGCCTCCACAGAAAAATTCCCTGTTTTTCCATAGAAAATTCCCTTTCCGTGCCATTTTTTTGCCTAAAAACACGAGTGTGGGAAATCCGATGAGAATCATGGCTTCCAAAAGCATTCGATCAATCCGTCCCATCATTTTGCACACCACGTAAGCCCGAAGGCCCGCTGAAACAAGAAGACGAAGCCTCCACAGAGAAAATTCCCTGTTTTTCCATAGAAAATTCCCTTTCCGGCCATTTTTTTGCCTAAAAACACGAGTGTGGGAAATCCGATGAGAATCATGGCTTCCAAAAGCATTCGATCAATCCGTCCCATCATTTTGCACACCACAAGCCTCAAGGCCCGCTGAAACAAGAACACGAAGGCTCCACAGAAAAATTCCCTGTTTTTCCATAGAAAATTCCCTTTCGTGCCATTTTTTTGCCTAAAAACACGAGTGTGGGAAATCCGATGAGAATCATGGCTTCCAAAAGCATTCGATCAATCCGTCCCATCATTTTGCACACCACACAAGCCCAAGGCCCGCCGAAACAAGAAGACGAAGCCTCCACAGAAAATTCCCTGTTTTTCCATAGAAAATTCCCTTTCCGTGCCATTTTTTTGCCTAAAAACACGAGTGTGGGAAATCCGATGAGAATCATGGCTTCCAAAAGCATTCGATCAATCCGTCCCATCATTTTGCACACCACAAGAGCCCGAAGGCCCGCTGAAACAAGAAGACGAAGCCTCCACAGAGAAAATTCCCTGTTTTTCCATAGAAAATTCCCTTTCCTGCCATTTTTTTGCCTAAAAACACGAGTGTGGGAAATCCGATGAGAATCATGGCTTCCAAAAGCATTCGATCAATCCGTCCCATCATTTTGCACACCACAAGAGCCTCCGAAGGCCCGCTGAAACAAGAAGACGAAGGCTCCACAGAGAAAATTCCCTGTTTTTCCATAGAAAATTCCCTTTCCGGCCATTTTTTTGCCTAAAAACACGAGTGTGGGAAATCCGATGAGAATCATGGCTTCCAAAAGCATTCGATCAATCCGTCCCATCATTTTGCACACCACGTAGCCCTCGAAGGCCCGCTGAAACAAGAAGACGAAGCCTCCACAGAAAAATTCCCTGTTTTTCCATAGAAAATTCCCTTTCCGCCATTTTTTTGCCTAAAAACACGAGTGTGGGAAATCCGATGAGAATCATGGCTTCCAAAAGCATTCGATCAATCCGTCCCATCATTTTGCACACCACAAGAGCTCCGAAGGCCCGCTGAAACAAGAAGACGAAGCCTCCACAGAGAAAATTCCCTGTTTTTCCATAGAAAATTCCCTTTCCGGTCATTTTTTTGCCTAAAAACACTAGTGTGGGAAATCCGATGAGAATCATGGCTTCCAAAAGCATTCGATCAATCCGTCCCATCATTTTGCACACCACAAGTAGCCCGAAGGCCCGCTGAAACAAGAAGACGAAGCCTCCACAGAAAAATTCCCTGTTTTTCCATAGAAAATTCCCTTTCCGCCATTTTTTTGCCTAAAAACACACTAGTGTGGGAAATCCGATGAGAATCATGGCTTCCAAAAGCATTCGATCAATCCGTCCCATCATTTTGCACACCACAAGAGCCTCGAAGGCCCGCTGAAACAAGAAGACGAAGCCTCCACAGAGAAAATTCCCTGTTTTTCCATAGAAAATTCCCTTTCCTGCCATTTTTTTGCCTAAAAACACGAGTGTGGGAAATCCGATGAGAATCATGGCTTCCAAAAGCATTCGATCAATCCGTCCCATCATTTTGCACACCACAAGAGCCTCAAGGCCCGCTGAAACAAGAAGACGAAGCCTCCACAGAAAAATTCCCTGTTTTTCCATAGAAAATTCCCTTTCCGTGCCATTTTTTTGCCTAAAAACACGAGTGTGGGAAATCCGATGAGAATCATGGCTTCCAAAAGCATTCGATCAATCCGTCCCATCATTTTGCACACCACAAGAGCCTCAAGGCCCGCTGAAACAAGAACACGAAGGCTCCACAGAAAAATTCCCTGTTTTTCCATAGAAAATTCCCTTTCGTGCCATTTTTTTGCCTAAAAACACGAGTGTGGGAAATCCGATGAGAATCATGGCTTCCAAAAGCATTCGATCAATCCGTCCCATCATTTTGCACACCAAAGAAGCCTGAAGGCCCGCTGAAACAAGAAGACGAAGCCTCCACAGAAAAATTCCCTGTTTTTCCATAGAAAATTCCCTTTCCGTGCCATTTTTTTGCCTAAAAACACGAGTGTGGGAAATCCGATGAGAATCATGGCTTCCAAAAGCATTCGATCAATCCGTCCCATCATTTTGCACACCACACAAGCAGCTCAAGGCCCGCTGAAACAAGAAGACGAAGCCTCCACAGAGAAAATTCCCTGTTTTTCCATAGAAAATTCCCTTTCCTGCCATTTTTTTGCCTAAAAACACTAGTGTGGGAAATCCGATGAGAATCATGGCTTCCAAAAGCATTCGATCAATCCGTCCCATCATTTTGCACACCACAAGTAGCCTCAAGGCCCGCTGAAACAAGAAGACGAAGCTCCACAGAGAAAATTCCCTGTTTTTCCATAGAAAATTCCCTTTCCGGCCATTTTTTTGCCTAAAAACACTAGTGTGGGAAATCCGATGAGAATCATGGCTTCCAAAAGCATTCGATCAATCCGTCCCATCATTTTGCACACCACAAGAGCCTCGAAGGCCCGCTGAAACAAGAAGACGAAGCCTCCACAGAGAAAATTCCCTGTTTTTCCATAGAAAATTCCCTTTCCGTGCCATTTTTTTGCCTAAAAACACGAGTGTGGGAAATCCGATGAGAATCATGGCTTCCAAAAGCATTCGATCAATCCGTCCCATCATTTTGCACACCACACAGAGCCTCGAAGGCCCGCTGAAACAAGAAGACGAAGCCTCCACAGAAAAATTCCCTGTTTTTCCATAGAAAATTCCCTTTCCGCCATTTTTTTGCCTAAAAACACGAGTGTGGGAAATCCGATGAGAATCATGGCTTCCAAAAGCATTCGATCAATCCGTCCCATCATTTTGCACACCACAAGAGCTCCGAAGGCCCGCCAAACAAGAAGACGAAGCCTCCACAGAAAAATTCCCTGTTTTTCCATAGAAAATTCCCTTTCCGTGCCATTTTTTTGCCTAAAAACACGAGTGTGGGAAATCCGATGAGAATCATGGCTTCCAAAAGCATTCGATCAATCCGTCCCATCATTTTGCACACCACAAAGAGCCTCAAGGCCCGCTGAAACAAGAAGACGAAGCTCCACAGAAAAATTCCCTGTTTTTCCATAGAAAATTCCCTTTCGTGCCATTTTTTTGCCTAAAAACACGAGTGTGGGAAATCCGATGAGAATCATGGCTTCCAAAAGCATTCGATCAATCCGTCCCATCATTTTGCACACCACAAGCCTCGAAGGCCCGCTGAAACAAGAAGACGAAGCCTCCACAGAAAAATTCCCTGTTTTTCCATAGAAAATTCCCTTTCCTGTGCCATTTTTTTGCCTAAAAACACGAGTGTGGGAAATCCGATGAGAATCATGGCTTCCAAAAGCATTCGATCAATCCGTCCCATCATTTTGCACACCACAAGCCCGAAGGCCCGCTGAAAAGAAGAAGACGAAGCTCCACAGAAAAATTCCCTGTTTTTCCATAGAAAATTCCCTTTCCTGCCATTTTTTTGCCTAAAAACACGAGTGTGGGAAATCCGATGAGAATCATGGCTTCCAAAAGCATTCGATCAATCCGTCCCATCATTTTGCACACCACACAGCCTGAAGGCCCGCTGAAACAAGAAGACGAAGCCTCCACAGAAAAATTCCCTGTTTTTCCATAGAAAATTCCCTTTCCGGCCATTTTTTTGCCTAAAAACACTAGTGTGGGAAATCCGATGAGAATCATGGCTTCCAAAAGCATTCGATCAATCCGTCCCATCATTTTGCACACCACAAGAGCCTCAAGGCCCGCTGAAACAAGAACACGAAGCTCCACAGAGAAAATTCCCTGTTTTTCCATAGAAAATTCCCTTTCGTGCCATTTTTTTGCCTAAAAACACGAGTGTGGGAAATCCGATGAGAATCATGGCTTCCAAAAGCATTCGATCAATCCGTCCCATCATTTTGCACACCACAAGAGCTCAAGGCCCGCTGAAACAAGAAGACGAAGCCTCCACAGAGAAAATTCCCTGTTTTTCCATAGAAAATTCCCTTTCCTGCCATTTTTTTGCCTAAAAACACGAGTGTGGGAAATCCGATGAGAATCATGGCTTCCAAAAGCATTCGATCAATCCGTCCCATCATTTTGCACACCACAAGAGCCTCGAAGGCCCGCTGAAACAAGAAGACGAAGCCTCCACAGAAAAATTCCCTGTTTTTCCATAGAAAATTCCCTTTCCGGCCATTTTTTTGCCTAAAAACACTAGTGTGGGAAATCCGATGAGAATCATGGCTTCCAAAAGCATTCGATCAATCCGTCCCATCATTTTGCACACCACAAGAGCCCAAGGCCCGCTGAAACAAGAAGACACGAAGCCTCCACAGAAAAATTCCCTGTTTTTCCATAGAAAATTCCCTTTCCGGTGCCATTTTTTTGCCTAAAAACACTAGTGTGGGAAATCCGATGAGAATCATGGCTTCCAAAAGCATTCGATCAATCCGTCCCATCATTTTGCACACCACAAGAGCCTCAAGGCCCGCTGAAACAAGAAGACGAAGCCTCCACAGAAAAATTCCCTGTTTTTCCATAGAAAATTCCCTTTCCGTGCCATTTTTTTGCCTAAAAACACGAGTGTGGGAAATCCGATGAGAATCATGGCTTCCAAAAGCATTCGATCAATCCGTCCCATCATTTTGCACACCACAAGAGCTCAAGGCCCGCTGAAACAAGAAGACGAAGCCTCCACAGAAAATTCCCTGTTTTTCCATAGAAAATTCCCTTCGTGCCATTTTTTTGCCTAAAAACACGAGTGTGGGAAATCCGATGAGAATCATGGCTTCCAAAAGCATTCGATCAATCCGTCCCATCATTTTGCACACCACAAGAGCCTCGAAGGCCCGCTGAAACAAGAAGACGAAGCCTCCACAGAAAAATTCCCTGTTTTTCCATAGAAAATTCCCTTTCCGGCCATTTTTTTGCCTAAAAACACGAGTGTGGGAAATCCGATGAGAATCATGGCTTCCAAAAGCATTCGATCAATCCGTCCCATCATTTTGCACACCACAAGAGCCAAGGCCCGCTGAAACAAGAACACGAAGGCTCCACAGAGAAAATTCCCTGTTTTTCCATAGAAAATTCCCTTTCCGTGCCATTTTTTTGCCTAAAAACACGAGTGTGGGAAATCCGATGAGAATCATGGCTTCCAAAAGCATTCGATCAATCCGTCCCATCATTTTGCACACCACAAAGAGCAGCCTGAAGGCCCGCTGAAACAAGAAGACGAAGCCTCCACAGAGAAAATTCCCTGTTTTTCCATAGAAA